>JAJOZX010004312.1:340000-412410 GCA_023014485.1 Bathynomus jamesi | reverse complement strand
TCAACACCAGCTTCCGCAATGTCGATTCGTCGGGGGCAGCCATTCTTTTGGGGATGTTGAGGTGTTGAACCATTCTCCTTTGGTATCAGGATCGATCCTATTATCGAAGAAGGCCAGTCCAATCAGATGCTCCGACAAGTACCACAGGTGGCGTCTTAGAGCTGTCTTCGCCGCTTGTGCAGCTCCTCCGTGTGGATATTTTTCCAGAAGATGCAGCATTTTGAGATCATTGAGAGGAGCTTGTGTCCCCATTTGGCGCTTCATGCAGTACTTGACGTAAATCAGACTGACAAATAAAGCCAGCTGAGTCACGTTTCGTTCTTCGCGTGCTGTGAGCTTGAATTGATAGTGAAAGAGGTAGATTTTGAGCGCATAAATCGCCTTCGCCATCCATCTCGCGTGGTGCATGGGACCCGGAGCTCGGATAAAGAGTTGACCACCAGTCTTTCCCCCCAGGAAGAGCAAAGATAGTTCAAGGAACTCCTTGTAGTCGTCACGAGGTTGGCTTGCCTGAAGACCGTTAGGTAAGTAAGTGAGCATCTCTTTTCTCATCTCTTGGAGTTGAGGGTTCTCGAACAAGCTGCCCGATGCTGAGACAAATGCTTCGTGTGAGAGAGATGGCCATTCCTTTTGAAATCGCTTAAAAAGGCCTGTTTCAGGACTTCCTGTTGAGCCAAATATTGAGGCAAAGACATCAGCAAGTACGACTTCAAGTATATGATGTCGACAACCGATCCAAACTAGCTCGTGACCCAATGCTTCTTCAATCCTGACACAGGCTCCGCGATGTAAACCAGTGTTTGACGCAGTGGTATCGAAGACGAGACCTCTCACATGCTGTTCCACGTTCCATAATTTCATAGTTTGAAGGCATGCCTGGGCCTGTGCTTCTCCAGTTCCTTGTTTCATCTTTGGGACACCAAGCAGCTTCTGTCCATTGAATGTTATAAGGATTGCTATCCGATGCACATTCGTCGTCTTCCCTTCAATGCCGGGGAGAAGCTTCTGTCCCAATAGAAGGACAGGGTCTTCTAGAGAGAATGATTCTAGGTCTTCTCGAGCTGCCTGTTCTCGCCCACTTTCTCTGTAGCGATGAATAGAGCTCCGAGAGCACGTCATCCCAGACAGATCATGCCCCGTGGCCTGTAATACAGCTCCAGTTACGAAAACAGCATTCCGGTCAGAAAGATTGGTGCGATCCATTGCTCCCAATGACTTCTGGAGATTGGAAAATGTTCGAACCTTGTTCTTGGGACGCTTTGGTGCCGGAGCTTCAGACGAAGAAGGAATCGGAACCGATGGTCTATAGTCGTCGTCGTCTTGCGAAAAAGGGAAGAAGAAGAAGAGGAAAGATCAATTGATGACACTCCTGCTTCTTCCAAATCTTTCTGTGTTGCTTCATGCCTGCCTTCCTCTTGGCTTCCTTCTCCATTCTGGATCGCTTTCTGTCCTCTTGTGTAGTCGTTTCCTTATCAATGCCAGCCATGCTGCAAGAATTGACGTCCTTGTGCTGCATGGACAGGAAATTTCAGTCCTCAAGTTGACGATTGTGCTCATGGCATCACTGGTTGCGATGTCAAACAGTTCCTGGATGTCCGCTTTGAAGATGTTCTTCATTCATTCTATCGCTGGCACGTTGCCTGGTCCTGTGCTTCTTGAGTGTTTTGTAGCGGTCTAAAAGCTTTGAAAGCTTACGGACACAGGAGTCGATCCGTTGAGTTGGGATCCGCGCTCGGGTCCAGACTTCAATCACCCTCTGGCATGCCTGGTTCAGACTGTCGGAGGTGGTTTGCTTTGATTGATGTGGTGGTATTGCCCCAAGAGGAGGGCGTCAAGGCATGTAGGGAGCCTTGACGTGGATAAAGTTCCAGTTGCCATCCTAGAAGCCAAACTTTTGGAATTGGTCGAGTTTGAGCCATCGGACCTACGGAAGAAAAAGTACATTATATAATATATATATTCAGAGTGGGCGACCTCTAAATATTCACCAATCACGCTGCAATTTTGCACAGACCATGTGGACACTAAATGGACAAAACCCACACTTGTGGAGACTATCTAAGACAATTTTGAAATTTCCCCCTATGGATTTGGACCACCCTAATGTATATGTATATATATTTGGTTATGCGGGTATACATGTGTAGTTGTATTATTTGTAATTTTTTCAATTTATATTTATTTTTATTTCTTTATTCTTTTGCGACCTACTGTTTTTTCAGACTAATTATAAAAACAAACCTTTGGTAATTTTTTCCCTTATGCATATATATATATATATTCTGTATATATTGTGTTTATATTGCTTTTATATTTCGTATATATACCTTATATATGTTGTATATATTTTTATGGTTCTTTATATATCATCTAGGCATCATTTTGTTTTCCAATTTATATTTACTTGTACTTTTTTATTCGTTTGTGACCATAGTATGCATGATTCAGACAATAACTAAAAAACCTTTGGTAATTTTTCCCTTATAAATTGGTGTGCCTCTCTCAAAATTTATTTTTCAATTTATTATTATTATTATTTTTTTTAATTTTTTTTTTGTGACATATATATCAATTTGGCATCATCTATTAAATTGATTGTAAACTTCCCTTTTGAGCTTGAATTTGTAGACTCCACTTACAATTTTTGGTTTTTTATCTGTTGGTTTATTTCTTTATGGTTATTTAGGCTGTGACATATATATCACTAAGGCATTATTTTGTATTTTTTTTTTTTTTTTTTTCCCCCCCTATTTATATTTATATTTATTTTTATTTCTTTATTCTTTTGTGACCTGTACCATAAACAAGCCATTTGAATTTATATTGAATGTCGGCCAAAGTGCTAAAAGTGTTATTTTCCCATACAAATGTGTGCTCCTCCCACAATTTTTCTTTACTTAATAAATATATATATATATATATATATTAGGGTGGTCCTTGCTTAGGGGGTGAAATTTCAAGTTGAACATTTTTCAGCTCCCACCCACGGAAATCGTTCGAATGGTCGAGAAAACTCTAGGTGATTTATTTTTTTAATCGGACAACGTTTACCCCTCCCTCATTGAGCATTACCATTAAGCTAATTTTTTGACTCAAGTAAATGTTACATAATTTGTAATGTTTGTTTTTTTCATTCTTTCCAGATTTTCAGTGGTTGGATAACTAATGTGTGTAAAACTGTAAATTCTAATGATTATAATTTAAACTGAATAACTCCTTTAACCATAAGTCAAGCTACCCGTCAGTGGTTGGATAACTAATGTGTGTAAAACTGTAAATTCTAATGATTATAATTTAAACTGAATAACTCCTTTAACCATAAGTCAAGCTACCCGTCAGTGGTTGGATAACTAATGTGTGTAAAACTGTAAATTCTAATGATTATAATTTAAACTGAATAGTGAATAACTCCTTCAACCTTTAAGTAGATAACCTGGATCATGGCAGAGAAGCTGCGCTACCTGATTGCCCCGCAGGAATCGATCGCCGGGTCGCAACTTCCTTCGCAAAAAGAGGTCTTGGCCCTAACGGTCTACAGGATCGACGTCCAGAAGAAGTCACTTCGAGAGGCCGCCAACCAGGTCGTCGAGCTCATCACCGAGGTGTGGTCCAAGGCGCGAATCCCCCTCCGCCGGAAGGACCACATCGTCACCAAGATTGAGAAGCTCCACAAGGAGTTCAACGATGTGAAGAGGAACAAGGGGCGAGCTGGCGCTCAAGCGAAGCGGGAGGACGAGTTCAGCGAGCGGATGATGAACCTGTTCGACGTCGCTGCCGCTAACGCCATGGAGCTGCTCAAGAACGAGGAGGACAAGGCGTTCCTCCTCGCTCAGCGCGAACCCCGTCGGCGCGGCAAGCTGGGGTCCGTCGACTCGACGCTAGCCGCTGTCGATGCCCGCGCATCTCAACGCCAAGGGGAAGAAGACCGACGGAGGCAGCAAGCCGAGGAAGAAGCGACGACATCTACGGCCCAAGTGGAGCTCGAGTGGTCTTCGTCCTCTTCCAGTGGTGCCGCAAGCGCAGCGGAGAGCGACGACCATGGAGAAGAAGGGAGCCCTCGGGCTCCGAAGCGCTCCAGGCGGGGCACGACGAACATCGTTTCGGCGGCTGTGGCGTCGTCGCTGGATCGCACGAAGGTGACCGACTGAGGAGCTGTCTACGTCCTGACAGAGGTTGCCCGGTCGCTTGGGCACGACGTCGCAGAGCTCAATATCAACCGCAGCTCCATCCGCCGACACCGGCGCAGGCACCGCTCCAGGCTCAACGTGGCGCTCAAGGAAGAGCTGAGGGCCGGCAATCTTGTCGTTCACTGGGACGGCAAGCTCATGCAGGACTTGACGAGCAAGGAGCAAGTCGATCGGCTTCCCATCTTGGTCTCCGGTAATGGCGCGGTGCAGCTCCTGGGCGTCCCGAAGCTGCCGAGTGGAGCGGGCTCTGAGATGGCCAAGGCCGTCCTCAACGCGTTGGAGGAGTGGGAGCTCACTGAGCAAGTGAGTGGCTTGTCATTCGATACCACCGCCTCGAACACCGGCCGGAACAACGGAGCGTGCGTCCTCATCGAGCAACACCTCGCGAAAGACTTGCTCTACTTCGCGTGCCACCATCATGTGCTGGAGCTCCTCCTCGGTGCGGCGTTCACGGCTGTGATGGACCCCACGTCCGGTCCTGACGTGACCCTCTTCAAGCGTTTTCAGGAGCGCTGGGATTTCCTGGACAGAAGCCAGTACGAGTCCGGCGCTGCGCACCCCGATGTCGCTCCTCTGCTTACCACTGTCGACACGGAGTGGTTTGAGAAGGCGATAGTCGAGCGCAAGGACCTGCGCGACGATTACCGTGAGCTGCTCGAGCTCACCCTCCTCTTCGTCGGTCACGTCCCCCCGCGAGGAGTGCGTTTCCGAGCTCCCGGGCCGATTCACCACGCCCGCTGGATGGCGAAGGCAATCTACGCCTTGAAGGTCTGGATGTTCCGACAGCAGTTCAAACTCACGGCGAGGGAGGAGAGTGGCCTCCGGAGCATCTGCATCTTCGTCTGTCAGGTCTACGCCAAGGCGTGGATGGAGGCTCCGATCGCCGCAACTGCCCCCCGAAATGACTTCGCCCTCCTCAAGGACCTGCTGGCCTACTCTGACATCAACCCTGCGGTGGCCAAGGCGGCGCTGACCATGTTCCAGAACCACCTCTGGTACCTGTCGGAGGAGCTGGTGGCGCTGGCGCTGTTCGATCCGGGGATCGCCATCATTCAGAAGAGGAAGATCATCGCCTCTCTCCACGACCGGGTCGGTGAGGAGTCCCCGGCGAAGCGGCCCACGCTGCCAAACCGAGTACTCGCCGGGCTTCAGTTGGAAGACCTGGCGTCGTCCAACACATGAGGTTTCTTCGAGAAACTTCGACTGGAGGACGGCTTCCTCGAGGTCGACCCGGAGACCTGGCCGAAGTGGGAAGACTTCAAGACAGCGGCGGCACGTGTGGGAGGGCTCGCCGTAATCAACGACCATGCCGAGCGAGGAGTTGCCCTCATCCAAGAGTACAACCGGATGCTGACCCACGACGAGGAGCAACTCCAGTTCCTCCTGCAAGTCGTCGCTCGCCACCGCTGCCAGTTTCCGGACTCTCGGAAGCGAACCCTACAGACCCAGGATCGCTAACCGGGCAACAATGGCAACAACTCCAGGGGTAAAAGTTCAAGGTCGATGAGGGAGGGGTAAACGTTGTCCGATTTAATAAAACATTCAACTAGAGAGTTTTCTCAACCATTCGAATGATTTCCGGGGGTGGGAGCTGAAACTTCCCAACTTTGAATTTTAAGGACCACCCTAATATATATATATTTGTGGTTTTTTATTTGTTGGTTTATTTCTTTATGGTTATTTAGGCTGTGACATATATATCACTAAGGCACTGTTTTGTAATTAATTTTTTTTTTTTCCCCAATTTATATTTATATTTATTTTTATTTCTTTATTCTTTTGTGACCTGTTTCATAAACAAGCCATTTGAATTTATATTGAATGTCGGCCAAAGTGCTAAAAGTGTCAATTTCCCATACAAATGTGTTTGCTCCTCCCACAATTTTTTCTATGCTTACTATATATATGTATATATATATATATGTATATATGTATATGTATATATATATATGTATATATATATGAATATGTATGTATGTATGTTTATTTTTGTAACCTATATATTGCCTTGATCTGTCCTTTCACTCCAGTGTTCCTGAGGATGTCATTAGACGAAAGCACTTGAGCACCCCTTTGTGTTTCTTTTCCCTTCGTGGTTTTATTCATCATATATATATATATATACTATATATATATATATATATAATATATATATATATAATATTATCCCAGAAGAGTTCCTTGTTCCATGCACGCTGTGTGTATCATATATATATATATATATATATATATATATATATATATATATACGGTATATATTTTTTATTTTTTTTTTCAGATGTAGTAAACACTGCTTCTATAACATTTTCATTAATGTTGTTTTCATTTTTTACCCTAAAATTACCCAGTAAAAGACAAAATTTTTCATTTCCTTTTCTATTAACATTTTAATTCTCAGCTATTATTTTTATCCCACTGAACAGGACACTTCATTGACACTGACTGAAAAAGCTTCTGAATTTAAAAAGAATGATGAAAATTCGTATTCCAAATCTCAGACAGCGAATAAACTTGGAAAAGTGACTTTGCCTGGACTCATCAAATCACAAACTATCTCTACCAAAAGTTACATTTCATATCTTCAAAACTCGATTTATGGGGATGGTAAGTTTTTATTTTTTTTATATAGTTAAAATTTCATTCGTTGATTGAAGTTTATTAATTCAAAACTCTTCATGCTTAAATGTGCGTCGTAATTAGCCATCTATGAATACAGGATATTTTTTTTGTCACCACTTTTACTCTAAAGATTGAAACTTAGTAACTTCCTCCCTCGATTCTTGGCACCAATAATATAGTTAATTCTTATCAAGTGTTTAGATATTTTTTTTAATTAAAATTAAGTATCAATATAGTGTAGAGTTACGTAATTAATTAATTACAAGTATTTGAATTACCATTAATTATTTACTTTTTGAGGAATTCTGTAAGTTCAGTTACTTCAGAAAAGTAGTAATTGTAATGCTGTAACTCATATACACTGCATTCCAATTTATTAAGCAGATTACATTTTCTCCAATGTTTTCAAAAGTTTTTCCCCGATTTCAATAAAATTTGTAGCAAATAATCACTATATATAGCAGCATTGATGGTATTCATTTCGATAAAATATTTTGATAATTAAAATAATTATCTCATTTTATTGAAAAATATGTAAAATATTGTGTTCGGAATTATTAAGCAAGTATTCTATTTACGGATCTAAATGGTGAAAATTGGTAAGAAGAAGGATTTAACACTAACTGAGAAAAGAAAAATAGTCAAGTTACTCGCTGAAAATATAAAATCTATTGAAATTGCGAAGCAGTTTGGCAGAGCTTATCGAACTGTAAACAAGTTTGTAGCGGAGGGTACCAAACTGAGGCAGCGAAGTGATATAGGAGCTATAAGAAAAGTGACAAGGTGGCAGATATCTGTAATCAAGCGCAAATTGCAAAGCATCCATTGTCCTCAAGTAGAGGTTTTTGAGCAGGCTGACATACATAATGTACCAAGAACATCTCGATGTGGAATCCTCCAAACAATTGGCAAGACGTGTAAACCTACGATTCAATCACCATTAACACCCAGGTACAAGAAGCAGCGTGTTGAATGGGCGCGTCAGTACGTGAAAACAGATTTTAATACTGTATTGTTCACCGATGAATGAAAAGCAACCCTTGAGGGACTTGATGTTTGGTCAAGAAGATGGATTGCTGAGAGCCAATTTCTACCATCGAGATTAAGACGCCAACAAGTTGGAGGTAGTGTCATGTTTTGGGCAGGATTGATAGGCAATGAAGTAGCTGCCCCATACAGAGTGCCTGATGGTGTAAAAATGAATGTCCAGTCTTACACAAACTTTCTAAAAGAAAACCTCATTCCATGGTAGAGATTGACCCTTAGGAATCCATCTTCTTGACCAACCATCAGATCCCTCAAGGGTTACTCTTCATTCATTGGTGAACAATACAATATTAAAATCTGTTTTCACATACTGATGCGCCCATTCAACACGCTGCTTCTTGTACCTGGGTGTTAATGGTGACTGAATCGTAGGTTTACACGTCTTGCCAATTGTTTGAAGGATTCCACATCGAGATAATAATAATTATTGGTTTTGTTTAACCTCCTTTGCAACATCTAAGGTCATATGATGGAGGGGACCTACAGCTTTATGTGGGATCCGAACCACGGGTCACTACATAGTCTGGACGCACCGGACAGTCTTCCATCCAACTACTATCCAGACCCACTGTCGCTTAGCTTCACTGACCAACGGGAAGCAGTGTTACAACATTGGTTACGAAGTAGCCCTTGGGGGGGGGAGGAGGAGAAGGACAACCTCCAGTGGCTCCCTCAAGAAACTCATCATCGGCAGAGCTTGAAGCAGCAAGTTTGGCTGTTTGAGGTATCGAGGTTTGCTCTTTGACTGCTTTCCTCTTTCGGACGTCTTCCTCTGCTTTCCACTTTGCAACCTTCTGCTGCTGCTTCACCAATTTTTTGTCGACCGAGCCCATTGTGCCACGCTGACTGGGCCCTCTCTGAGCGAGAAGGAAGTCGCGATTTTCTTGAAACGATCATCTAGAGAGCGTTTCTATGTGCAATGTCGAACAAATTGTTCAGCTTGCTTTTGAAAGACATCTCGTTTTGGATTTTGCCATCCCTCGTTCTTTTTCAAAGCCTGCCACTCTTTGAACAAGACCAAAAGCTTCTCCAAACAGTGGTCCTTCCGGCATGTTGGTATGCGGGCTCTTTCCCAAAATGAGAAAACTTCCTCCAGCACTTCTTTGGCATTTTGTTTGGTGTCATTCTTATTCACAACATGATGGTGCAAAAAAACACCTAGGACCTGGCCATTTGAAGGCAGTTTACTGCCCAAAATCTTTTGGTTCGGTTTGTCCAACAAGTAAAAACCACGTGTTTTTGACATGACCATCACCGTAAGTAAATATAACCAATATAAAGCAATGTATGGTATACCAATATCTATTAAAATCTATTACATATAGCTATATTTAACACTCCAACCTGTGAAAGAGCAGAAAATGGCATGAATTAGCACCTGTAATAGATCACAGTAGTGAGTGACTCAGAGAAGAACATATAACCCCATGAGCAACCACTAATTTTGCACTGATGCAAGTGAAATTGTTCAAAATTTATTTTTTGCTATAGTGACACAGATTAGGCGGGTGGGAGCTGGAAAAATCGAAAGCTCAATTTTATGGACCACCCTTATATACTGTATATATATATATATATATATATATATATATATATATATATCTATATATATATATATATCTATATATCACTTCGCTTTGTCCAGAGCTATAGGGCGCGTCCCTCTGTGGCCAATGGGGGAATGCATCTTCCTCTGATGCAAGGGCTTTCTCTGCCCTTGTGGACTATTGGACCCGTTTGGGGACCCAGCTGATCTCCTACCCTCCTACTTATATTTCCCTCTCCTCCTTTCCGCAACTCTTTCTAGTTTTATTGTTTCCTCCCTTCCTGCATTTGGCTTTGTTTTTGGACCTTGACTTGATTTTTCCCTTGGACCTTGGGTGAAGGAGGTTGTTGTCCTTCACCCTTGTCGCTCTTAAACCAAACCCAAGCCCTGTCCCTGCCATCTTTCACCACACGTTGGATGAGAGTGGCCGCCTCATAGGCACAGGGACTGGGAATGGGTGTATCTTCCCTGCGTGACATCTATTGGTGGTGGGACCGAGTGAGCCCACAATTCGCCTTTCCCTTGTTGGAGTCGATGGTGGCTAGATGTGCGCGGGGGATGAAAATTCTCCTCGGTTTGCTATGGCTTCTTCTTCTACTCGGTTAATGACTTCCGCTTCTAATACTCGGACTACTACTACTCTCAACACTTGGGTGGTGGGCAACCAGGCCCTCTAGTCCCCTACCACTGGAAGACTGCATCCAGATGGGGTTGACCTCCCTTTGGTAACTGATCACTTGCATCCTCCTTTACCGTTGCCGACCCCAGGCTGTACCCTGAATATTAGGCCAGGTCAAAATCTAGTCAAAGTGATTTTTTTTAGATGGGCACTATGTGGGGTTTATGAAATGATATCCTGACCAACATACTCCAAAAGAAAGTTTATGCTCCCCTCCGTACTACTAGCATACTCCCTCTTGTTTTTGGCTCCGCCCCCAAATTAAAAATAGTATCATAAATCAAAATGGAGATCATTTAGAGCATTTTTTTTATAGGGATGACCCCCCTTAAAATTGCATAATATACCTCTCGTGCAATTTTCAGGCAATTATCCAAGAAATTTCAAATCCTTGAAAAATTGCTGCATCCCCAAAAAGTGTTATCAGTATATAGAAAAGGGTGGCATAAACTTTAGTTTGAAGTACTGATTGCCTAGGAGACCAATTCATAAACCTCATATAGGCCTAGTATATTTGTCTGAAAAGAAGACAATTAGTCTATTGTACCCATTTATTACACAAAACAGCTTTGAAGTAAAAACAAAATTTAATTTAAAACTAATTACTTGTGGATGTGCCTTGGCCCTATTGGCTTTTCCATTCGAACTGTGGCAGTCTTTTTCTTGATTCCAATTGATTGAGGATAAATTTGTGCCAATTGCTATAGCCAATCCTTTGTTCTGATGCTTTTGTCACTAAGTTCACTGCACTTTCCACGCTTTGACTGTGGCATGAAAAGGCAGCAATTTTCAAGGGTTCTGTTCTTGTATGCAGTAGCTCTTCATTGCTGAAATTCCTTATCAAAGGTGGAGGATTGATAGCGTCCTTTCTCCAGTCAATCATCTCATAGTAGTCTGGAATCAAAATTTAGAGATTTAGGAAGCTCAAAATTTTGTGTGCCACTGAAACGTGTCCGACTGAGAAGTATCTTCTGAAGAGCATCTTCTCTGACATGTCTGCTATCAGTAAGCATTGACAGTAGGATAGTTTTGGGATTGGCAAAATAGGCATTATTACGGAACACTGGTTCCATAATAATGCGATGTTTTTCTTCCAATCCTCGCATCAAGACAATCAAATGAAAAAAATTCTGTGCTCCGTCAGTAGCTTTAGGATGGGATTTGATATGAAACCATCCAGGAGCATATGATTTCATGATGATGGTTACCAGTTCTTTCAGATTTTGTTTGGGATGCAAAGTCGATACATATAAACAAAGAATCCGGTTTGCTCGGGTAATCCAGCGAGCATGATGAATGGCACCTAGAGACCTGCAGGCTAGACTTTCAGATACCCATCCAGATTGCACTGCTAGGCACATATCATAGAGATACTTTTGATCACTGCTCAACTCTCTCACGACATTCGGTGGTATATCTTGGATGTTGCCCTAAACTGGTGAAAATGCCACTAAGTCTAAAATGGTTAAATCACATTTCAATTTGGCTCCAATTGAACCTTTAAAGGTATTTGGCCCTGATGTTTTTGCGTCTATGGTTTCAAATATGTGTCTGAAGGGGAGTTCATTCATGTGTAAAAGAGACACGAACCATTGAACTGATCCATGCAAAAAAATTTCAATCAATTTTATGGTACTAGCAATTCTACCAGTATTGACAGCAGTACCATTGCATAGCAGAGCATTGAGAGTGTCGATGCTCACTGAATCAATTAAGAACGTTATAATTTCATCAGCTATACACCAAGCATTTCCTGTGTTAGGGCAGAGATGGTCTACATAGATACCTCCAGGGTCTTTGATCAGCACATAATGTTGTTCTTTCTCTTTTCCATGCTTGGTTAACATATCATCCTTTCTTCCATCAAACCCCATACATTCAATATTCACATTTTCACATCTAGATCTAACAATATTTTTCTTGCCTACACAAATTCTCTCTCTCTCTCTCTATTTTCTTCCTATCAAGCATGTTAGATTGATCGATTATTCCCATATCTTTCAATGCAGCATTAACAATAGCTGCTGTAGCTCTTGAACTCACATGGTAATGGTCTGCCACCAATGGTAATTCATTGTATGAATACCTATTTTGATAATTTTCAATCAATTCCACATCGGGCACAAATTCTAGCTCATTGTCACTGTCTTCTATATCTTCGCTAAAGTCATCTACTGAAGAAGATGGTACAACTTCCATAGCCTCTGCCATTTCCACTTGTGACCTTTGTTGCCCCTCTTGTTCTTCTCTTGCTCTTGAGAGGGATCGTCTCTGGACAGTGGCAGCTTCACGATCAAATGGCCCTAATTGATTTATTCTTTGCTTTTGGCCTACAAATGACTCACACTCTACCATTGGGATTTTTACCTCGCATCGACAAAACGGCCTTTCTATTCCTTTATCATAACATTTGCAAGTACAAATGTCAAACATTTCATCATATGAAGCAAGTTTTTTAGCAAAATTTTCATTCCTTTGATGTAGAGGAACCTTGTTCGAGGAAAGAGCTGATCTGATTAATCTTTCCACTGCAGAAGAAATAGATCTTTCTTGAATGACAGGGAAAGAGAACATGGCCCAAATATCTTGAAGATCTTTGGTAACTATATTGTAGCAATCGTTCGCAGTTGCTGATCCCCTCGACTTGATTTTTTCTCTTTTGAATGAAGAAAGTGTCTGACAACGTCTGCCTTTGTAGGAATCATTGATCGGCGGAATTCAGTGACAAAACCAAAAGCTGCATTCAAAGATTTGTTTCTGGTTGACATTTTTCACCCTTTTTAAAAAATTAAAAATCCAGTTTTTATAGAATAATGCAGGGATCATAAGTAAATCTAAAGAGCATAAATTCTTATAATTCCTGTAAAAATATATGATAATTAGAACATAAAATTTATTGGTATTGAATTTGAAATTCAACACACAGCTCAGTAAATTGATTACACATAAACGATGTTTGTGTAATCAATTTTCTGATATAGCAAATATTTTGAGAAAATACACGTGGTGAAAATTTTGAGAAATCCAAATTTTTGAGGTAATTGCCTGAAAATTGCACACAAGATATATTATGCAATTTTAGGGGGGTCATCTCTATGAGAAGATGCTCTAAATGGTCTCCATTTTCATTTATGAGACTATTTTCATTTTTGGGGCGGAGCCAAAAATAGGAGGGAGTATGCTAGTGGTATGGGGGGGGGGGGGGGGGAGCATAAACTTTCTTTTGGAGTATGTTGGTCAGGACCCCAATTCATAAGCCCCACATAGTGCCCGATCTGCCCCCAGAAATTTGACCCGGCCTACTGAATATCCCCTTGGATGTACACCCTCTGGAGCAGGGGTCTCACCACAGCCCGCCTCAGTCAGCTGCCTTCGGGCAAGTCAAGTTCCACCCAAGATTTACCTCCAAACCCTGGCTTCTTGCTCTCCCTGTATGACCCCCTCACCCCACGGAGAGAGCCCCGCGGCGGAAGGGGAAGTCGGTATACACGACCATCAATGTTCCCTCTAAGGTGTGCGTGTGTGCGCGTGCACACGCATTGTGAAACCCGCGCACACAGCAAAATAAAATGCGCACAGGCTCAAGCGTATCATGAGTCACGACAGTAAATGAAGTAATTTCAAAAATATCCCGTCACACAAGGTCTGACCATTTGCATCAACATACTCTATAATCGCTCTTTTGAGTATTAACCCCTTCCGCCCGACTTCGACGACGACCGCGCAATTACGCAATACAGATTTTTTTTACTCTATGTATTTGCATTTTTTTTCTTTTATACATTAACGCATTGAATATAAACCTTCTCTTTCTTATTTTTGCATAAAAACGAATAGTAATTATCTCATAATTCATAAAAAATAAAATTATTTTCTATTTTATTCCTATTTTGTGAATGGATAAAATCATGTATTAATCTTGGTAGTCTATTTTAAATTGCTAAATGCTAAAAATTGTTTTGAGAAATGATAACTAAAATAGTCATTTTCAATTAGTTATTTTTATTTTATTTCTTTATTTTGTTGAATTTTATTTTACCATTTTTTTATTTTATTCATATTTTTAGAATGGATAAAATGTTTTCTTTTTTAAGAATATATAATATTGTAAACAGTTTTTTAATATCCATTTAATAGTACCGTAATGATCAAGCTATCCCTTATGGAAATAATATATTATTAAGTATTTAATATTTATATATATTTCATTTTGAAGATAATAGTACTCAGAAAAGTTTGCACAATTTTTCACCATGAATCTAAATGTATGCACAACGAAAATTTCTTGCGCACACGGACTAAAAAAAATTAGAGGGAACATTGACGACCATCCTATCGATAGTTGGATATCCCAGTCCACTTCGACTCTACTGCCTCCATATCCCTTTCAAGTATCCACAAATTCCTAAAAATCCGGCCTACCTCTGGATCCCTTCCGACCAACTCTGAACGGACCTTTCAGGCGATTCGAGCCCGCAGCAACTCCAGCCATTATGATGTGCGACCGCAGAGGGATGGTTCCCTCCTCATAAAATCACGCTCAGCCACAGAGACGAAAGCCTTACTCTCCATCACTGAGGTCCTTGGATGCTTGGTGTCCGTTTCACCACACCCTCGCCTGAACCAGAGTCAGGGCACTATTTATGCCACACGCCTATTGTCAATTACAGTGAACGAGCTCTTGGAGGACCTCGCACCCCAGGGTGTCATCAAGATCCATCGCTTCACATCCCGACATGGAGGTAGCCCCTCCCCCACCCCGCGTCTACTACTTACCTTTAATAACTTGGTCTTTCCCGACTGTATTGTATGGGGTATGGGAGCCCGCACATCATGCGAATTCTCTGTCCACCCATACATCCCAGACCCGCCCCGTTGTTTTAAATGCAACAAGTTTGGACATATTAGCTCAGTTTGTCGGCAGCCGCACCAATTGTGTGTTCATTGCGGACAAATTGCTCACCCAGACAAGTGCCCCAACACACCCAAATGCTCCAGTTGTGAAGGTGCACGCCCATCTTCATCCCGCGAATGCCTGTTCTTCAGGTTCGAGGAGGAGGTCCAAGGCCTGCAGGTAGCGGATTTCCTTAGCCTCCGAGAGGCACGAGACAGGGTGCGGAGTCGGGAGGTGAGACCGGGCGTATCTTACGCCGAAGTCCTCGGCTCTGTCCTCTCGGCACACCGCCCTGGCCTGCCGCTCACAACTCCCTCGACCAGTGCTCCCCATCCCTCCCAGGGGGAGTCCTCGCAGGAGCTGATGACCTGTCCCCCCACCATTCCTTCTCCACGCACCTCACCTGCCACAGATTTAACAGGAGTCTAGGACCAGGACACCCAGGCCCCACCCACCTCGAACTCCGCCCTCCCATCACTCTCTGCATACACCCGAACCTATCGCCCGGAGTAAGCCGACGAGGCGGAGACGTCGGAGTGAGTCGCCAGACCCTCCGGACTTCCAATTTGTTTCTCCCTCTTCCCCTAGTGCTAAGAAGACGGATCAGACCTTCACACCGCCCACTTCGTCTATGAGGACCAAACCACCCCACCGCAGAGGTCCCATCAATCTACCCCGACAGACTCGGACAATAGTTGCCGAAGTACATGACCCACCCCCTACGACGAGATCCAATCTGGACAACATCCTCTTCCCCGAGGATCCAGTGGATGCGGCTCTGGTGCAGCTACACGGTGAGGGGAACTCGGCTGCGCCCGTGAGTCTCATGGACTTGCCCTTGCCTCCTGGTGCAATTTTTTCTACCCCTCCATGAGAAAACACTGGTTCATCTCTTCCCACCCACACTGTACCTGCTCCTCTAAAATCCCCGGCCCACACCCTGTCAGCCACTCTGAGCATGTCCTCCCTCCCACCTGCCGGGTCCTTCTGGCACCCCCTATCGCCACCTGGGGTCTGTCGTGAGACCCCAGACAGGCGGGGAGGTGCCAATGTGGGAAATAAAGCGCCCCCCATGGCCCCGAACACAAAAGCCCATTCAAGAAATTTCGCACCATCAGAGCCCACGACGATCTCCAAGCTACCGTGATCCACGCCTCCGGTCTCGCTCGGCCGACTCGACCCCGCAGTCTCCGCGGAGATCGATTACTATGGATACTACTACTACTACTACTACTACTACTTCTTGCCTTAGAACTCGGGTGGTGGGCGACCAGGCCCCCGAGTCCTCAACCACTGGAAGACCACGTCGTGAGGGGGTCGCCCCTCTTCTGGCTACGGAACACTTGCATTCTCCTCCCTCGTCACCGACCGCAACCTGTACCTCGACCATGCCTTTGGACACACCTCTAGAGCAGGGATCCCACCTCAGCTCCCCTCAGCCACCTATGGGCAAGACAACAGGGTCCACGAAGGAATCACCTGAAAACCAGGCCTCTCGCTCTCCGTATGCCCCTCTCACCCGTCATCGACCCGCCTCTCCACAAAGAGAGCCCCATGACGGACGGGGAAGTCGGCGCCCACGTCCGTCCTATCAACCACTAGATGTCCCAGTCCACTTCGAACCGATAGCTTCCCTATCCCTACCCAGTATTCACAAATTTTTAGTTATTCGCCCTACTTCTGCGTCCCTACCGTCCAACTCTGAAAGGCCATTTCAGGCGATCCGCACGCGCACCAACTCTAGCCGTTATTACGTCCGATCACAGAAGAACAGTTCTCTCCTTATAAAATCGCGAACAGCGGCAGAAACGAATGCGCTACTCTTCCTCACAGAAGTCCTCGGATGCTCGGTGACCGTTTCCCCTCACCCTCACCTGAGCCAGAGTCAGGGCACTACCTTTGCTACTCGTTTATTGATGATACCCGAGAACGAGTTATTAGAAGACCTCACACCCCAGGGTGTAATTACGGTTCATCGACTCACGTCTCGTCAAGGAGGTACCTCCTCCCCAACCCCGCGCCACCGCCTCACGTTCAACACCCTAGTCCCTCCCGGTCGTGTTGTGTGGGGCATGGGAGACCGCGTGTCATGCGAGTTCTCGGTCAGCCCACACATTCCAGACCCGACCCGTTGCTTTAAGTGCAATAAGTTTGGGCATGTCAGTTCAGTATGCCGACAGCCACATCAACTGTGCGTACGTTGCGGGGTTATCGCCCACCCAGAACGGTGTCCCAACTCGCCTAAATGCTCAAACTGCGCCGGCACACATCCTTCTTCGTCTCGTGAATATTTTTTTTTAAGTTTGAGGAGGAGGTCCGGGCCCTGCGGGTAGCGGACTTCATCAGCCTCCGAGAGGCGCGAGACAGGGTGCGGAATCGGGAAGTGAGGCCGGGGGTTTCTTATGCTGCAGCCCTCGACTCGCCGTCCGGATCCGCCACTCAAACCCCTATCGACTACTAATCCCCCTTCCCGATCGGGCCCCGCGCCGCACCCGGCAGCCACCTGTCCCCCTCCCATGCCTACCCACCATGAATCTTCGAAGCTACACACTTCCCAGACCTCTGGAATCGGGACTCTAGGTTCCCGTCTCCCAAGAACCCCGCTCTCGCCGCACTCCGAGAACACACCCAAACCTAGCGCCCGGGGTAAATCAACGAGGTGGAGACGCCGGTGTGAGTCTCCAGACTCACCGCCCATCCAACAAGCCTCCCTCTCTTCTTCTAAATCTAAAAGGAGAACTCGAGCAGCTACACCCTTAACTTCGCCTACGATGACCCTCTCACCTCGCACTCACCCCTGCAGAAGTTGACAGTCGTTGCTGACATGCACGAGCCACCATCTAGGGCGAGACACAGTGCAGATCACCCCACATCCGAGGATCCAGTGGACGCGGCACTGGCACGCCTACATGGTGTGGCCAGAGTACCCTCACCCGCACCCTCGACCCTCATAGATCTGCCCTTACCTCCTGGTGCCATCCTCTCCACCCACCACGGGAGCACCATGGCTCATCCCCTTGTACCCCTACTGCCACGGGCCCTCATACCTTCGGCTCTTCCCTCATCGGCCACCTAGACTTTGTCCTTTCCCCCCCACTCCCGGTTTTACTGGTACCCCCTGTCGTCACCCCGGGTGTCCCGGGAAACCACAGACAAACGGGGAGATACCAATTTGGACAACGAAACCCTCCCCCGTTGCATGACCACTGAACCCTGCCTAGAGACTCTTCACCCTCTGAGCCTGCGATGGTCCCCGGGCTGCCGCGATCCACGTCTCCGGTCCCGTTCGGTCGATTCGGCCCCACAGTCCCCGAAGGGGTTGGCAAGTCAGCCGATTCCCTCCTTGGTGAACAGCAGGTGACCCGACAAGCCCCTGACTTACCCCCCGCCATCATGGACCTAGCTCTCTATCCACAGTCTCCCTAGCATCTTCACCCTCTCCACTTCTCCCTCGTCCAACAATGAACCTTCCGGAACCGACGATCCTGCAATGGAACTGTAGGGGAATCTTCGCAAATTACGAAGGCCTAAATTCCCTGATTGCCTCTGCTCGTCCGGTGTGTGTGTGTCTCCAGGAGCTAATCCTGGGGACCATACCGATGCCCTGCCCTACCAGATATTCTAGTACTACCTCTCCGTCTCCTACCTACACACGAAGCGAAGGGGGGCTGCCATCCTCGTCCACCGTATAGTCCCCTTTCACAACCTCCCTATTAGATCCCTGTTACAGGTGGTTGCTGCCAGGATTTTCCTGGACAAGCAATACACAGTCTGCTCTATCTACCTACCCCCTCACTCCCAAGTTTCCCGCGATGACCTGGTTGAGGTTGTTCAACAACTCCCCAGGCCCTTCCTATTCTTGGACGATTTCAATAGTCGCCACCCCTTGTGAGGTGTTATGACCTCCACTTTTGTGGCTCCGACCCTGATTACCCTCATGGCTGAACTCTCATTCGAGTGCCTCAACGACGGCTCTCCCACACACTACTACGCCACCAGATGCACCCCGTCCTATATAGATCTATCGTTCATCTCGACGGACGGCCTCCTGGACTTCACCTGGCAAGTGCTTCGGGATGACCACGGCAGTGACCACTTCCCTGTTTGCCTCACAGTAAATCGGCACGACCAGACCGTTCGGGTAACGGTGAAGTGGATAACGGCCAGAGCTAATTGGCCCCTTTTCCAGGACAACACTTCCACACGTTGCACGACGGCCCACTTTCCATCCTCCGATGAATGCATCGCGTACTTCGAGGCGACTGTTGTCGCAGCTGCAAGCACCAGCCTTCCACGATCTTCTGCCTAACCCCGTGCCCGACGAGTACCCTGGTGGAACCCAGAGTGCGCGGAGGCTGCTTGAGTCAAGAAGAGGGCTACCTGATGATTTTATCGTACCCGAACCCCTACCCATCGCATGGAGATGCAGCAGACCAGAGCCGTTGCTCGTCGTGCGATGAAGAAAGTGTGCCGAGCTTCCTGGCGTACCTTTGTGTCAGGTATCACCTCCTCCACACTATCGGCTATCATCTGGAAGAAGTTACGGAGTGTCGAGAGACGACACGCCCCCTCTCGACCTCCGGTCCGCTGAACTAATGACGGGCTTCTCTATGAACCTAGCTCAGTGGCGAATCTTCTAGCATCTACCTTCGCTGCCGTCTCCTCCACAGATAGCCCCCACGCCCTGGCCCCTAACAAGAACTGCTCACCATCCCTCGACAACTACAATCGGCTGTTCACCATGCGAGAGCTACAGGCGGCACTGGCCTCTAGACGGTCTCCTTCCCCTGGCCGGGACGGCATCCCCTACTGTATGATCCAACACATCCATCCTACTATGCAACTGTTCCTCCTAGATCTCTACAACCGTATATGGATTGAGGTCACTTTTCCCTCTCGGTGGAAAGGCCCACGTAATACCAATCCCCAAACCCGGCAAAGACTCCCTTGACCCCACTAATTATAGACCAATCGCATTAACATGCTGTGCCTGTAAAATCTTAGAGAAAATGATCGCCACTCGACTCCCTTCTCCTTGAAAACACTGACTCCCCTCCCGGCTACCCAGTATGGCTTTAGACCAGAGCATAACAATTTTCACGACACATTAATTAATTTTTGTTATTAAATATCAAATATCATAATTTTTCAGTAGGTGGTTTATCTTGCAGCCGATTTTGTTGATAGAAAAATCAAAATTTTCAAAATACAAAAAACACTAATGTGTCACAATACACCAGTTTGGAAAGCTCTGCTTTAGACATTTCCACTCCACTACAGACCCCTTCCTTCTCCTCAGCCGAGATATACAGAACGCCTTCAATAGGGGACAGTTTGTCCTGTCCACTTTCTTCGACATCCAGAAGGCCTACGACACCACCCATCAACATATAATCCTCAGTGAGCTCCAAAATTTGGGTTTCGTCGGACCCCTGCTGCCCTTCATCAGGGGCTTCCTCTCCTCCCAGACCTTTCAAGTACGGGTGGGCTCAGTGCTCTCTGACACCTTTGAGCAAGAGGATGGGGTCCCACAGGGAAGCATCCTCAGTGTCGTATGCTTTTCACTGGTAATGAACACAGTAGCAACATCCCTTCCACCCACCGTCCGTTCCTCCATCTACGCAGACGTCCTTGCGATATAGTTCGCGGGGCGGGAACTGCCCATCTTACAACGACAAATTCAGCGTGCCATCTGTCGGGTGGAGAGAGGTGGGCGACATCAGTTGGTTTCCGCCTATCCACCTCTAAAATCAAAAGCATGGTCTTCAGCAGAAGATCCACAGCCATACCTGTCCCCTCGGTCACGCTATACGGTAAGCCCCTCGAAGTGGTGGCCACCGCGCGGTTTCTGGGCATGACCTTCGACCGACGGCTCAACTTGGTTCCCCACCTTAGGCACCTGAAACACACGCTCCAGCGTCCCCTCGCTCTCCTAGACCACCTTTCCCACACCACGTGGGGCGCTGACCGATGCTCGCTCCTCCGTCTTTACACCTCCGTGGTCCAGTCAAAGCTGGACTATGGGAATGTTGTATACGGATCTGCCTCCAGCACTTCCCTCCGAATCTTGGACCAGTGCCTTCCGATCCTCCCCAGCTTCCAGCCTCCCTCTCACCCACCAACGGGGTCCGCTCCTCATGAGGACGTACCTTCGCGTGCAGAGGCTGCCCTCGTCACTTCCGTGCGCGGCGATTTTAGAACCTCCGCCCCACGGTCAGAGATGGCACTTCACGGAAGCGGTCCGCTCTTTCCTGGATCTTTCCAACATGCCCCCTTAGCCCTGTTCAAAAATCAACTTTTTCTTATTTTCATAGGTTTCTGTACTTTTTCCCATGCTTTTTGACCTGAAAAGGCCGAAAATCACAACCATTTTGACCTAGGTTGTTGGGAAGCATTGCTGCATGGAGCTTTAAGTTTTCTGCCTTGAAATCGGCCAAAAGCACCAGTTCCGGGGTCCCTTGAATCATGTTTTGCACTATAACTTTTTATCTAAACAAGATGGAGCAACAAAATAGGCCAAATTAAAGTGTTTTTAATCCTCTTTCTAACTTATACAATTATGGTAGTCTTGGAACAAGAAATGGCACATTGGTACATACAAAGATTTCAGAAATATCACAAAATTCGTTTTCTCACACTCAAGGCAGACAAGGCGCCTTATTCATGACACAAATTTGAGATTAACATTTTGTCACAAGTCTAATCGATCAAGAAGTGAAAGCATTACATGATGATTAATTTCATAATGACATTTACACAGTCAGTTGTTGAGAGTTTGTTTCTTGAAGCTGTCAAATCGGCGTCTGTTGAACTCCACAGCTTGAAGGAGATAGTCCCTTTGCTTGGCATCTGTTGTTATGACATTTGCAAAGTCGCTCATCATCTTGACACCACGTTCAGCAATGTCATTCACCGCTTTCAGATTCTTAACATAGTCCAACGCTTTCCTGTAGTCCTCATTCTGTGGCCAAGACGTGACAGGTTCCAGAAGCCACTCGGATCCAATGTTCAGTGTGTCCAGCAGGAAATGTGATTCTGGGCCAATGAAGTCAACCAGGGTGGTCTTAGCTGTGACTCTCTGGAATAGAGGCTTTCCTGTTCTGAAGCTGGCTTCTCAGTGGCATGTAACTGGGCAGCAATGTCGTGCTTCAATGTGTCACTCAATCTACTGCTGAACAGGGCAAATGGCACGACTTCCTGCGTCAGGTACCATTTGTGGTTTTCCATCTTATTAAGTACTGCATCAGCAAGCTCTGGGTCAGTTTTCTTGTACTTCAACATGTCATGGATTAGACTTAGATCATTCACGGGAGCATCTGCAGCAGACATTGACATCATCCATACAGGAGTGTAGAACAGCGCAAGGAAGGTGTTGAGTCTTTCCAGCTTTGATACAGTGTCTTCATCGTACTCAAGTTGATCTGCAAACATCAGCATTTTCATGGAGTACAGGTTTCTGGCCATCCATCTGGCCTGATGAATGGCGCCTGGTCGACTCCAGTGAATACCTCGAGGAGGCGTTCCTCCAAGAACAATGACTATCAGTTCAGCCATTTCCCTGTAGTCGGCTCTTGGAAGCCTTTCTGCTGTTAGAATGTCTTGGAGTATTTCTTCACTGTTCTTCTTTTCCTTCAGCCATTTGCTGTTGATAGCCAGCATCTTTGGGTTTTCCTTGGACAAGTCCGTCCAAACATCCTTCAGATGCTCAAGCCAGGGATTATCTGGCCCCTTCACCTTCCCAAACAGCTTCTCCCAAACTGCTCCTACTAGGATTTCCAGGATGTGATGTCGACAGGCCAGATAAAACACCTTTTTGTTCAGCATTTTCTCTAGCAGTTTGGCAGCTCCTCTGTGAACTCCACTGTTACTGGATGTAGTGTCAAAAACAAGGGCAGTAACATTATCCGTAAGTTCCCATGTCTCCAGTAAATCCATTGAAGCCTCAGCCTGAGCTGTGCCAGAAGAATTGTTGATGACAGGTACTCCCAATAACTTTCCTTCAGTGTATGAAGGTGGACCAGACACTAGCACAGCTAAAGTCTCTGAGGTACTTCCAGGTTCACTGCCCAAGACATCTTTGAGCAACTTTCCATCCCAGTGTAAGGCAGCGTACTATGGGGGGTTTTCACAAAACTTGGACATGTGACTCTGGCTGATATTATACTTGGACAGCATTCTGTTGCGACGTGTTGTTGAGGTTGAGATGACGAAGTTATCCAGATCAGCCCCTCCAGCTTTGAAGGTGGCAGAAACCATGGCAGTAACTTGATTGTCTGATAAACCAAGACGATCAGCTGTATTGCAGATGACATCACATTCCATGACCTTCCTTGGAAACGTCAAAGTCACACTAGTCACAGTGTCTTGATGGTGAGAACATCCAGGACGAGGCTGATGGTAATCCATGTCCTCTGTGTTAGCGTCGTTGTCAGTTGAGTCACCCCAGGTAATGTCATCCACATGAACAACTGCCTCTTGTTCTGCTGCAGCTGTAAAATAGTACATGTTAAGACAGTAATTGTTAAGTACATGCTAAATATCGCAATGGAGTAAAACAAAACTTTTTGTAACGTTCAAAGTAATTAGTTTTACCTTGTTCTTGTCTATGCTGCAGTCTTTCATTCCTCGCTGCTTGCTGC
The DNA here is from genome assembly GCA_023014485.1 of Bathynomus jamesi. NCBI lineage: Eukaryota > Metazoa > Arthropoda > Malacostraca > Isopoda > Cirolanidae > Bathynomus > Bathynomus jamesi. Next base: position 388,799 of record JAJOZX010004312.1, on the reverse strand, counting down.
AGGGATCTTGTCTCAAAAATCTTGTCATGACCAGACATATGACCTTTCCTCTCAGTCTTTTGGTCTTCGTAGAACCTGATATCCTCATCTTTCTTCTCTCTGGATAACAGTCTGTTGTTCTGTATTTCCTGGATTGCATCTGGAGCTCCTATATCGAACAGGCTGTCTAATTCCAGCACAAATGCTCCTCTTTTTCCTCCAGGGTTACTTGCTCTTCCTTTGCTTTTCACCAGAGCACGATGTTTCTCATGTAGTTTCATGAAGAGCTTCATTGCGTTGTACTTGGTCATTGTCTTGATCCTAGCCATCTGCCAGAATGGGATGATAGATTCAACTGTTTCATATGCAAGGTCTTGAACCATGGGCCTCCCTGCATTTTCTGGTAAATTCTGAAGATTAAGGAAATACTGGAACGCCTGTCTGTTGGTGGGAAGCTGGGAACCACTGATAAAAGCTGAAGGGTATCCAACCAGGAAAGTTTCAGTGAGAGATCTGGTAGATGGCCCAGTTGACACCTGCCTGTGGACAGTACGTGGAGGTTCTGAGATATCAACTGTGCGCCCCACGGAGCTCCCTCAGCTCCTTGCTTAATGCCATTGTGAAGTTGTAACTTGTAGATGGTTTTCTAGATTCTGATTGAGTTTCTGTTGTTTCCTGAAAAATGATAGATAATTATTATTATTATTATTATTATTATTATTTATTTATTATTATTATTTATTTATTATTATTATTATTATTTATTAATTTTATGCTCTTTCATTTGATACCTAATTTGTTGCTCTATCTTGTTTAGATCAAAAGTTAAAGTACAAAACATAATTCAAGGGACCCCGGAATTGGCGCTTTCGCCGATTTCAAGGCAGAAAATTTAAAGCTCCATGCGGCAATGCTTCCCAACATCCTAGGTCAAAATAGTTGTGATTTTCGGCTTTTCCAGGTCAAAAAGCATGGGAAAATGTACAGAAACCTATGAAAATAAGAAAAAGTTGATTTTTGAACAGGCCTAATGCCCCCTCCTTCAGTCACCCATCTCGTATCATATCCATCCTCCCTGGCTCCTCACCCCTATCAAGTTTTTCAGGGACTTATGTGCCCTGCCGAAAGCTACCACGACCGCTACAGTATACAAGTCGCTCTTCCAGGAACACGTAACCCGACACCTGAACATTGTCCCCATCTATACAGATGGTTCCCGATCAGAGGATGGTGCGGCTGCCTCAGCAGTGATCGTGACCCAGCCACTCTCTAGAGCCGTTCTCCTTCCCCGTGAAGGCTCTGTCTTTTCAGCAGAACTCTCCGCTATTCTGGAAGCCCTCGACATTATAAGCACCCACTCCGCCATCTCCTATGTCATCTACTCAGATTCCCAAAGCGCACTGCTCTCCCTTGAGAAATTTAACTCCCTCACCTACTTGTTCGCACCATCCAACAAACTTCCACTCCTTAACGGCATCCCAGCACAAGACGGTCACCTTCTGCTGGGTCCCGGCACGTATCCGGGGTAATGAGGAGGCGGACCGTAAGGCGAAATCCGCTTGCTCATTGCCAGTCTCCACCCGGCCCCTCCCTTTCACGGATTTTTTCCCCGATTCTCTGCTCCCACTTCCGTTCCATCTGGCAACGGGATTGCGACCAGGCTATAAACAACAAACTTCAGCGGATAAAACCACACCTTGGATATTGGGCTTCCTCGTTCCATAGGTCCCGTCATAAAGAAGTGGTTCTAGCCCGTCCGCCTAGGGCACACACGACGCGCGCACGTTCACCTTATGGCTAAATTGCCAGCCCCGCTCTGCCCCCACCTGCCATACCCCCATCACCGTCGTCTACCTCCTGGTTGAATGCCCGAATCTGTCTGACCTCCGCCACAAATGTTTCCCCTACCTGTCCCGCATCCCCATGTCCGAACGTCTCCAGTCCATACTCGCCGAAGGCCCCCCTTCTCAACTGAAGCGATTTTCTCATACCTTACCCACTCTCAACTACTTCACCGCATCTAAATTCATAACCCCCCTCCCACATATGCAATAACTGACCCTTCTCATCCCCTCAGTCTCGTACTCCCATCCCAGCGACACTACCCACCCTCTGTCTCGCCGATACATGTACCACTCTAGGTACAAATTGGCGGTTAAGCAACTAAAAATTATATAGAGAGAGAGAGAGAGAGAGAGAGAGAGAGAGAGAGAATATTTAGTATAATAAAATTTGATTTGTAATTTTTTTTTTATTTTAAGGTCACGATATGGAGATGTCAGAGAACGATAGTGAGTCGTCATCTGACGATGATGATTTGTTTAAGAGGGTGAAAAACCCACTCGCAAAGAAATCGAGTAGTCTTCCTGCTGGTGCTGACTTGAATGGTGTCGATTCTTCCAAACGCGTGTCAAGTTCGATCAAGGACTGGAGTGACCTTGAGGTAATTTGGAAGTTAATCTCGCTTCAATAGACAAAACTAAGTTGATCCTCGTTTTGTGACTCCTAATACAAACGCTTTTTTGAATTTCGTGTCATTTTTTCGTTGTTTTAAGAATTTTTCCTTTTGTTACTGTTTATATTTTATTTTTATTAAGTATTTACGAATATTAGTTCCAAATACAGTAAAAACGTTAATCAGTTCGTCAATCCGCGTCAACAATACTCGAATTGCAATAGAATTATTCCATTAGTGGTGGTCTCGTTGATCTGTTGTTATTTTGCCCCTTTCAGACGATGGAAAGCATTAGAGATTGTTTCGTAACCGGAGAATGGAGCGAAAAAGAGAGTGCGGAGAAGTTGCTTAAATTAGATGACGAAGATGAAGATCTTTATGGGGATTTTGAAGATCTGGAAACGGGAACGAAGTTCCAGACAGAAAATGATCGAAAAGAGGCTAAAGAAGATGGTAAGTTACTCGGATTGGGCGCAGTGGTTGTACTCTCGACAGGAGACGCTTAACAGCCCAATTAACACCATCAGGGACACGCTGACTTACATCGAGTGGAACAATATTTACTGATTGGTTCCTTCGCAAACAAGCGAGGCCTAAGTTGGATTCAGCTGTAGAATTAGATTTGTTAAATGTATAAAGTCATAATGATTAGATGCTTCACATTAAACTCGTAATGAAATATTATCATTATTATTTACTTCATATTTCGGTTAAGAAAATTATTTCCATTGGTAGAAGAGAAGAAGAAATTGAAGAGTGAAAAATCCGCTCAAGAGAAGCGTTTAGAGAAGAAACGAAGGTTGAAGGAATTTTTCGATTTCGAATACGATGACAAAGGTGAAGGAGACCATTTCGACACGCTGAAAGCAGAATTGAACGAACAGGCGGAAGTAAAGTCGTATTCAACTCTTATTCAAAACTTTTTTCTTATTATGCTGGAAAATAATTAGAAATAACATTTTAGATGTAGATGTATTGACATTTTCTCTTCTATTAATGCGTGTGTGGATAATTGTGATGGAGAAGAAAGTCAAAGAAGAAGGGTGTATGAAGAGAACGAGAGAAGTGTAGAGAGACTAGTAGTGTGACGGAAGAAACAAAGAATAAATAATAAGTTTGGAAGAATGAGTGAAAATTATGTCGAGAATAGAAGAACGTTGTTCCGGAATGAAGTGCGAAAGTGTGGAAATGAAAATAAAAAAAGAAAGCGTGAGAGTAAAAGGGGTAAAAATGAAAGAATGCTCGTAACGGATATGCGAATCAACGGAATAGAGATGGAGAGAATATTTCGACGGTTTGATGGGTGGAGGAAATGAGAGGAATGCAAATATAAATATGGTAGAATTTGGTGGTGTGAAGAGGACCCGTGACAGCGGGAGCTGGTTGACTATAATGCGTGTGTGAATGGATTTGTACGCTCTACTTTCTTACTTTTCACTAACTTCCGTACTTTACATCCGAGTTTTCTGCTTTCTCACCTCAAATCCTTGGAAAATGAGGTTTTCGATACATTTATTTTTTGGATAAAAGAGGCTGAGACCTTCAAAATTTTAATCGAAATATTTTTGAAAAAAGTAATGAATGAATGGCGAAAAAATTAAAATGGTTTCCTCTGCAGTTAAACCGAACACAGTTCGAGAGTTTGGATGACGAAACTCGAGTTACGTACGAGGGGTTCCGAGCGGGTCTGTACGTCAGGATGGAATTTCAGAGGATGGACAGCGAACTGGTCACCAATTTCGATCCTGCTTATCCCATCGTCGTTGGTGGACTTTTAGATAATGAACGATCAATGGGATTCGTCAAAGTAAGTGTGTGTTCTTATCGTTCACAATATTTTTTTGGTCATTATTATTTATCGTATATCCGTAATGAAGAAAGGATCGTCAGCGGGAGTTAGTGGAGTAGGTGGCGTTGATATAAATGTGGGTTAGAGTTAACGGGAAACGGAGGAGTGGAAGCGGTTTGTGAGGCTTGGCAACAGACGCGTTAATCTCGACTGACGTATCAGTAGATGTATACCCCAAACCTCGTAATGAAAGGTAACACCGTTTTCCGTTAGATCAGCGAAGCTAAGCGACGTTCGGTCTGAACAGTAGTAGTAGTAGTAGTAGTAGTAGTTCGATGGGTGAGTGTCCAGTGGGTTCAGACAGTGCAGCGACCTATGGTGCGGATTCCTATTAAGTCGTAGGTTACCTCCGTCACTTTACCGTTGCCGTTACGAAGGATGTGAAAGAGTCCCAAATATCAGTAGTATTTATACAGGGTATTTCTAAAGTCACGTATCCCAATGTATATAACGTTATATTGGATCGCGCAACTTTAGAAACACCTCGTATATACACCCTCTATTCTTGCGTTTTTTTTTAACGTTACGTAACACCCTTTTACTAACTAAAAGGTTCGAATGAAGGTGCACCGTTGGTTTCCTCGTATCTTGAAGAACGGAGACCCTCTTTACCTTTCCCTCGGTTGGAGGAGGTTTCAGACCATGATGTTCTTCGCTAAAAGGGAAGATAATTTCCGTCTTCGCTCTTTGAAATACGCCCGCAAATACCTACACGTGGAAGCCATTTTCTGGGGACCTATCTCTGAAACATCCTCCGGATTTATTGGCATTCAGAATATCAACGAAAAAACTGTAAGTTGAATTTTGGTACTGGTTTGAAATTTCGTTGTCATTTTTTTATCGCAGAAATCATTTGAAAGAATCGTGTTGGTAGGCGAGAAGGTAGAAAATATTAAGCAGTTTGCTACTATCATCAGGTTTCCGGTTTCTTAGCAAAACAAAATCCATTTAATGATTCGTTATATATATATATATCCAACCACCTCGATGGGTTCGAACCCGAGACCTTATGAACAGCACAATGAGGTACGCAAAGTGTACATAGATAATATATAGATGGGCTATGCCATGGTCACGTCGCAACCTCGCCTCCCGTCGATCAGCAAAGCTAAGCGACATTGGGTCTGGAGAGTAGTTGGATGGGAGACCCTCTGCGTCTATAATATGTGACGACCCGTGGTTCCGATCCCCTCCCGTCATATGACTTGCTTTTACGGAGGAAATTAACCCTTTAACGATTGGCGAGACTTAATTAACAGTCCGACCGGAAATAATAATAATAATAATAATAATTAATAATAAATTGGCAAAAGAGTTCCATTGTAGTACAGTGTTTCTACATGTTTATGCAGGTTCTGTTTAGTTGTCGGAAAAGAAACCCCAAATTGTTTAGTCATTGAGTTTCTCGTTCGTGTTTCACGCTTCGTGATATGGCGTCATAGCCTGTATCAAATCGATCTGTGGATCCGTATTATATGCTGAGGATGATTTTTTTTTCATTCGGAATAAATATGAAAATGGGCCTCAGGAGAGATTTAAATTATCTTGAAAATGGGTATGATATGGAAGGGTCGGTTTAGATGGTTCCTTAGTGACCAGAGTCGCCAAGATTGTTTCAAGAGAACTATAGCCTCCAAGGTCATATCATCATGGACGGCAATAAAAAATGTACAAGCAAGGATAATAGTGAGCACAAGGCAACATTTATGAAATGAATTGCAAATCGTAAACGAGTCGACTGCATCAAAATCTGTCCAGAGCTTAATTAATGGTTGTCTGCAACGACGACCATGCACTGTCATAGTCAAAATAACTAGAAGAAAACCAAATAAACAAGATTTGGTGCTGTAGGCTTGTGTTCACGCTTCACAATTCTTGACAAGGCTGTTTTGTCACGTTCTTTCGGTGTTACTTTCCGCTCACTATTGCACTTATTGATACTTTTTATTTTTTTGGTCATTGCCCTTCTTGGTGCATGCACTCGCACGATATTCTTTGTGAAACACAATATCGACGACTGAAGTACCGTTTTATCGATTTAAACCTCTTCTAAGGACTATTTTTATATTTACACTGAAACAAAAGCAAATATAAACCCCAGCATATTAAAGTATTAAGCTTTCTAGATATAATATGGATTTATAAATGATTTGATACAGGATATGACGCCTTATCATGAACAAGAAACCTACAGGCGCTTCCAAACTTTTGAGCGGTAGTATAAATTAGAGATGTGCCGATACCCACTTTTCTACCGATACTCCGATACTAACAAATGGCCGATACTTTGCCGATACCGATACTTTTTGATTAATGCTTTATCTGTTAAATTATTAAAAAAAAATATATAGTTACTTTTATTTTAATATTAGAAATAGGGAAGTTGGAGACAACTGTTGTTGGATGAAATTAACAGTTCAAAAAAATTCAAACACAGTCATACTGTCGAAATTGAAGTAGAATATAGTTTTATGAACTTTTACCCAGTATCCACCTGTTTGTTTAGCTCAGGAGTCAGGATCCCGGGAGCGCAACTTCCCGTACAATGCTGAGCTGAGGACAGCTTCCATGACCTCAACTACCAAGCATGCCCTTGGGAATAACAATATTTCTTGACTAAGTTGACTTGTTAATCTGCATTGTGTGAATAATAAATAAAACACAAAAGAACGTTTTCTTCCTTTAATCACAAAAAACTAAAATTTTGAACAAATTACAAAATGAAAAATTCCATTGTAAGATACTAAGATATAAAAAAATAAAATTTCCAATTCTCCAGTAAATAATTATTATTAAGATTAATAGAAATTAGAAACATGGATAATTAAACATTAAATACATTCTTAATATTCAAAATCGAAAATTTGTAAGTTGTAGTGAAGGAACATTTCGCCTCTTTCTGCACTTACACGATTCCTGTGTGGAGTGTAAATATTGCCCCCAGTGCTAAACAACCTCTTACTTTCAATTGATGAAGGGGGAGAAGACAGGTACTTCTTTGCAAGACGGCTTAATGTTGGAAGCGTAACTGCATTCTGTTCCACCACTTTAAAGGGTCTCCATCCCGTGATTGTAATTTCCAACATTTGATACTTGGTCATTTCATCTTTAATCAGAAATGATATCAGTGCTTCTTATTCTTAGATGAACTTCCTGGAGTTGATTTTTTTGTTCCACTTCCCTCACTATCATCACGGTCCTCTTGAACCAATTGGTCCATGCACTTGTCAAAGTCAAATTCACTGAACTCATCACTTATAATGTTGTCAGAAGCACTCGCAGTCTCTTGCATATCTTCTTCACTCGTAGTACTTGTATGTCCACTTTCTTCCTCTTGAACAGCTTCGCTCCTTTTCTTGACGCTATCTATCATTGCTCTCTCCAGGTTGCTTTCTTGCATTTTGGAATCTTCACTAGATTTATTTTGGAACAAGGAGGTCCTATATCTGGGGTCTAGGTATGTGGCTAGTATTGGATTGTTCATTGATGCGTTAATAGCCGAAAGAGTACTTCCAAGTCCAAAGAATCTGATGTCAGTTGATGCTTTTGCTATGAAGACTTGTAGAAACTTTATTTGAGGTATTATTTCTGAGATAGTAGCACTCAACCGAACAGTAATTTTGTGAAATATTTTCAGCAGCGCAGTAAACTTCCCAATCAAAGTCCACTTCTTGGCATCAAATACAGGGAGGTTGGGAGTATCAAGGCAGTAGTTGGCATGACTCCAGATTTGAAAAAATTTACTGGAGCACAGCTCTGAATTTACTTTTTTTTCCCTTACACCACTAGATAGGTTAATGATAGTAAACTCTTGAATTGACGACATACCAATTACAAATTGTTTTAGCTAAACATAATAATACAATAATGTACAGTTTATAACACCTTAAGTTTATTTATTCATTGCAGCAGCAACAGTGGACGATGTTAGACCTTGCATGTAGGCATTTGTTGTGAATTTACCGCCATGTATGCTTGGCCACTGATCAATGGCTTTCTGTGTGATCATTACAGCAGATCTAGTGCCTGGAGCTGGACCCTCCTTCACAATTCTGCACAGCTTAGTCAAATGAGATGGCCTAATGGATCCTTTGTGTTCAACAATGTAATCAAGAATGGAGAATGTCCCTTCAGCTGGTGCTTCACTCCAGGCAGTTGATCCATCTTTATCAAAATGCTTTAATCTCTCTGTGATTCCTTTCCACAGCTGTTCTATATATATCTGTCAGCCAATTTATCACTGAGTCTTTTGTAAAACTACTTTCAGATCTGGTTCTGGATGGTCTAGCAACTTCAGCAACCTGGTAGTAATCAGAACGTTTCTTGATGTATTTGTAAACTTCATTTAGGATGTAATCCTCAGCTGTTAGTTCCTTTTGCTGCCCTGTGGTATCGTGCTTAAATTCAGAAACTACATCATTTGCATTTCCCCATTAGCTAATTTGGAAATTGTTTCCATCACTCTTAACATAACAGTTTTCCCTCCTTTATAAAATATATTTTTTACAAATTCTGCACTAACTGTGGTTTTTTGAGCTACTTGCAACATAATCTTTGTTACATAGGAAATCAATACATAGAACTTGGCGCTAATTTCTTTCTCTTGTGGATGATCAAAAAACACACAATTTTCCACAAATCTGTCAAATTGATCAAATTCGTAATTAACCATGCGAGTATCAGATTTGAGTTTTGGTCTCTTAAAACCAATGATATTGTCAAGAACCATATTGGTATAGTCAAGGCCTGATCTCAGATTTGAAGAGTGATTCTGAATAAAGTCTAAAAGCTCACTTAGTTTACAAATTTTCTTCAATGCATCAACGTGGGCTCTGTTCACAAGATGCATTAAGTCCCATCGAAATTTGAAATGTTCTCCAAACAACTTTTTCATTTCGTTTTTAAATGGCTCGTTGTCCTTACAAAAAGCCCCATCTCCAACCATTCCAGATACCTTGGATTTAATTGCTTCTTCAGATAGTTTCAAGTGATTAGGAGACTTCAACACATCAAAAATTTCATTGGCCAAATAAACTCCTGATTTGCTGCGTACTAAATTTATCCCAGCAAGTTTTACAGTCTTATCTTCTTCACTCATAACTAATACAACTAGCATGCTTAATCCCAAAATTGTTCCAATGTCAGCTGTTATTGTTACTGAAGTTTGTTCTAAGAACCACTTTACAGTTTGTTCTTTAAGTTGATTATCTAATAGCTCACAAATTGTCTCGCACGCATGTGTGCTATGATTCAAATTTCCAACCTCACAACCTGACCTATGTAATACAGCTAGAAGTACTGGATATAGAGCCCATGCAGTGTTTGTTTTCATTATGTAGTATAAGATGTTGCCACATAAGTCTTCTATGCGTTTAGTAGTGTTCCGAGAAGATGTTTTCATCACTTCATAAAGCAGCTCTTTGATGATGCTGAAGTTTAATTAAATGTCTCTTCAGGTGGGTTTTCAGATTTCTAAACCATCTCTCTTGATTTTCTCCTTGTTTGGATACATAGGTTAAATCTTAAACATTGACATAACCTTTTATGTAAATTGTTTGTCTGAAGCACATGCTTTGGGGTCTGTGCAAGCTATGCAATATAATGTAAACATTTTATCATCAGAAGCATCATCTTCATCCTCAACAGCTATATCTACACCAGGCATATTAGTGTCACTATTTGCAATGTTTTCCATTATATCACTTGGTACTGAAAATGAATCATCAGCATGCCCTAGATCCTTCTTTTCCACCAATTTGAATGTAGATTTGATCAAATCATTGTTCAGAATTTCTTGTATTGATTTACACTTGCTTAAATGGGCTATGGAAATGTCAAATTTGTTGCTTTTTGCTTTATTAGATTTGGATGCAACACTTGAACTTGAAGGCATATTTTGACTCTTCTCTTTATTAACCACAACAGCTTGGTGAGTTTCTTTTGTTAGGCGCAAAATTGCATTCAATGTCTTCTGGATTTGGGAATTTTCAAATTCCTCTAAAGCAGTTTTGTTAGTCTGATGCGCAGATTCCTCACTTACCTTTTGTTTCTTAGGTGGAGGAGAAGCACTTTCTTCAGTCTGTGAAACATCTAGTGAAAAAGTTTCATTTTCTAGATTAGCAGTTGATGAAGTTGGTTCATTTTTCTGAGGTCTAGCACTAGCACATTTTGTGAACAAACTAAATGACTGCTTTGCCGTATCTCTTTGCTGCACTTCATCCTGGTATTTCTTTACTGCAATATCTAAGCTGTGGGCCCAAACTCTGGGACCTCTTGTATTGTAACAAATATTTTTTTTGGAATTAAAATGTTCCTCCCAGTTTTGCTTCTTTGAATATTTGTTCTTGCATTGACCACAAAAGTAACCCCTTTTAACACCCTCACTTTTCTCTCCAACTTCATCAATATTAGGATCCATTATTGATTATTGACTACCTGAAAAAATACAAAATAAGTAAAAGTTAGTAAATATAGTATGGTAAAAGTAAGTAAATATAGTACAATGAAAGTAAGTAAAAGTAAGTGCTTTAAACTTAGTAAAAGTAAGGAAGAGTAAGTAAAAGTAGGTAAGTTAAAGTAAGTAAAAGTAAGTTTAAACTTAACTAAACTTTTCAATTCTAGAGTCATGGTGGATTACTTAAAACCGCACAAGTAATTATCTGGCCAATTTATCAAACCTGGCCGAGATCAATGGAACATAGTCCAATCCTGATAATTTTATATTAAAAAAATATACGTTTTAATAAAATTTTAATTATCAAAACATTGAAGCTTAACAAAAAATAAAAATAATTGTTAAATATGGAATTACCAACTAAACTTAAAATAACTAAATTTGTAATTTAAAAAAATTGGTTTGTACAAGAACGTATACGCAAAAAAATTGCATAACGTCTAGCGGATGAACAAAACCCAAACCCAAATTTACTTTTTCTCATGGTCAAATTTACTGGAGCAATGCTCCCAAGATCCCAGGAATCTGGAATCATGGACTAGTTGGCAATTGCAGTTTTTTGCTCAAACATACGTTCAATCATGAAATAGGTGCTGTTCCACCGAGTTGGAACATCCTGTATCAGTTTGTGTTCGGGCAAGTCATGCTGTTTCTGTAGCGCAGCTAGTTTGTTGTATGCAAGTGCTGAATGGCTGAAATGTCTAACTATTTGCTTGCAACTTGCGATCATATCCTTAACTATTCGTTGTTCGAAAATATTGTCATGAACCACGAGTTGTAGTGTGTGGAGGAAGCACGAGAGACTAGCATAGCCTGTGTCTTGAATACCTCGGACAATATTAGCTCCATTAACCCGTACAAAAGTGTGAATCTTGTAGGATGGTATTTTAAATTCCTGAACAACGCTTTCGATCACCTCAGCAATGTTTGAAGTAGTATGGGATCCTGGAAAAGGTGCAACTCTAAGTACAACAGTTTTTCGCTCAAAATTGATGTCAATACAATGTGCTGTTAGGCTAATAAAAGCAGTATCTGAGCTGCTTGTCCAAATGTCAGTAGTAAAACTGATGTTCTCGGCTTCTTTCAATGCAGTCTTGACCTTATCCAGTACTTTTGTGTGAATATCGGGAACAATTTTTGTAGAGAAATACTTTCTTCCCGGCAACTCATAATTAGGTTTTAGCTTCTTCTTTAGTCTATCAAATCCAACGTCTTCAACAATAGAGTATGGTTGGCAGTCAGCAGCAATCATTTCTCCAATGGCTTTGTGAATGGTTTGCGACTGGGGATTGTTGATGTCCCAAATTTGCTTCCGAACATAAGTTTCATCCAGTTATTTGAATTTCACTTGTAGAACTTGTTGATGTTGATGCGCCAGTATTCTTTTTTGCAGGTTTGTTGAAATATCTCTCCAGTTTCCTCTTGTTCCGTAGCCTCTCTTCTTCTTCTTTAACTTGAGCTGCTACTTTATTTAATTCTTCATTCTTCTCCTTGTGCTTGCTTTGCAGGTGTTTTTTAAGATTTGTTGTATTAAAAGATTTCCCCCCTTTTCCTCCACGTGACAATAATTTCTGGCATTCTTTGCAGACTACTTTAGACTCGTCGTTTTCATCTATGTTGAAATACTTCCAGATGAGAGAGGATGTACTACTTTGACTAGTAGAAGCCATGATAACGAAGCAGAATGCAAGATTTATCAGCCTCAGCACATTTGTCACTGCGCATAAGATGACGTGTGACAGCGACAAATAACACAACCGCACTCTGTGGCTGGTGCAGTCAAACTAACACGCAGCGTGAGACAGCTCCACTTTCCCATCGCCTAACACTCCCCCCCCCTCCCCCGAATCCCACTAGTGGGCATTGGTCAGTTTAGCAGTGTAGTGTATTGTATCATAGCTCTATGAAAGAATACGTAAGCACACAAAGTAATAAAAGTTATAAAATCAATATTTTAATATACCCATATTATTATAGGAAATTATAAATACTACACATGCGAACATTACAATTTTTAGATTTGAGATAGCCTGATAGGTGACACGGACACCATCGGTGAAACACTTCTCGTTTTAATTCGCTAATTTATAATTTTGGAAATTCGCGGCGCGGTGTCGTTTTCAGCTGACTATATTTATTATTTACCATATTTATCTCAAAAGAAGCTGTTTTATATACAGGGTGTACATAAAGTCAGGATCTATTTTTGTGAAATAATTATTTTTTTCTATTTTTTTTCAGAAGCCCTTAGAATGAATACAGAAGAGCGTGTGGCAATAGTAATTTGGCGAATCGAGGGAAAGAAATACAATGACATCAGAGTGAAGTTTAGAAGGAGATTTCATAAGCCAGGGCCAATAGACAAGACAATACGAAAATTGGTGAACAAATTTAAACGAACGGGATCTGTAAATGATGAAGCAAGATCAGGACGACCGTGTATGTCAGATCTTACCGTGAATGCAGTACGCGGAATTATCACTGAGGAGCCACGTACGTCCGTTCGTGCTGCATCACACAGACTCGGCCTCCCGACGTCATCTGTGCACAAAATTCTGAAAGTTAAATTGCAGAAGAAAAGCTATCATTTGCAGGTTTTACATGATTTACATGAGGAAGATTTCCCTCGAGAAAGTGCTGTGTGTGCTGATCTCGTAGAACAAATCTGGAGTGATAATTTAATGGACAACATTCTCTTTAGTGATGAAGCCACTTTCCATACGTGTGGAAAAGTAAATCGCCATAACTGTCGAATTTGGGCAGATGAAAGACCGAATGATTTCGTCCAAAATTGGGAGAGAGACTCACCTAAAGTTAATGTCTGGATGGGTTTAACAAAATCTAAGGTTTATGGTCCTTTTTTCTTTGCTGAAGCTACAGTTACGGGGCTTATTTATCTGGACAGGTTGCAGCAATTCCTTGAACCTCAGCTGATTGGGGATAGGATTGTTAGTACCGTCGTCTATCAACATGATGGTGCTCCTTGTCACTATGCCAAAATTGTTCAGGATTATCTAAATGGACGTTTTCCAAATCGCTGGATCGGACGCGGAAGCAACAGACCTTGGCCAGCGAGATCACCAGATTTAACCCCTTTAGATTTCTTTGCATGGGGCTTTATCAAATCGCACGTCTATCAGACGAAGATTACGAGTCTTGAAAACTTACGTACACGTATACGAACTGCTGCAGATAACATAACCCCGCAAATGCTCCAGAATGTGTTTAGAAATGCTGCGGAACGATTTGAGCTGTGCAGGGATACTGATGGGCGTCACGTCGAATCCTACTCTTAATTATTTAATAAATGTTACCACTTTATCATTTTATGATTGAATTCCATATAATTTCCAAGTGCTTCACAAAAATAGATCCTGACTTTATGTACACCCTGTATAATAATACTGTATTATACTGGTTTGAAACGTAAATTGGCCGAAATTTCAATGGTTTATGAAATGACCGTCGGAACTTTGCTTCATGCGAGTTACAGAGGCACTTGAGACCAAGCTTGGCAGGCTAAAATGAACCTTATTTATTATGGTATAAGGTCCAAATTTGCGTGCTACATAGAACTCGTGTCTTTTTCAGTTGAAGGTGAAATAAGAGCGATATTTGCAAGATTATGGTATGAAAGCCGGTGTTAGGGTAGGAGTACTGTTAATGTAGGAGCACTATAATAATTAATATGATATAATAATATCATCTGTGTTAATCAATTACTGTCATTAAACATAACTTTGTCTTAAATCACATAATGAATAAAGCAGAAAAGTATCGGAGTAGCGGCCATATTTTCACCTTACCAATACCGATACTCCAAAAAAGGCCAATACCGATACTATCGGCACATCCCTAGTATATATATATATATATATATACAGTATATACAGGGTGGGCGGAAAGTAGCTCCCTATTTTGGATTGGTAAAAAAATACGTATATTATCCATTTATTTCAGAAGAAATAATATGAAAAGGTAGGCATACATGGTAGGTTTTCTCTAAAATTCAATGTGGGCTCCAACTCTTTCCACCAGCTTCTGGAGCCGCCCAGGAATGGCGTCCACTGACTTTAGCAGGAACTCCGGCGGGATGGAGGACATGACTTCCCGAATTCGGTCCTCCAGTTCTTCCAATGTCCTCGGTTTGGTGCGGTAGACTTCTTCCTTTACCCCCCCCAAAGAAAGAAGTCGCACGGTGTCAAGTCGGGGCTCCTGGCTGGCCATTGATGTGGACCACGACGACCCATCCAACGCCCAGGGAAGTGGGCATCCAGCCACTCACGGACAAGAAGTGCGGAGGGGCGCCATCTTGCATAAATATCAGATCGTCGATGTTCTCCCATGTGCTGACAACCGGCCAGACCTCGTTTCGCAACATAGCAAGGTACCGCTCAGCATTCATGGTGTTGCGCAGAAGGAACGGGCCCACAACCTGATCTGAGGTCATACCACACCACACCGTTACACTGAACCGATTCTGCCGTTTTTCAGCGGTAACCGTGCGACTTCTTTCTTTGGGGGTGGGTAAAGGAAGAAGTCTACCGCACCAAACCGAGGACATTGGAAGAACTGGAGGACCGAATTCGGGAAGTCATGTCCTCCATCCCGCCGGAGTTCCTGCTAAAGTCAGTGGACGCCATTCCTGGGCGGCTCCAGAAGCTGGTGGAAAGAGTTGGAGCCCACATTGAATTTTAGAGAAAACCTACCATGTATGCCTACCTTTTCATATTATTTCGTCTGAAATAAATGGATAATATACGTATTTTTTTAC
This sequence comes from Bathynomus jamesi, assembly GCA_023014485.1. Taxonomy (NCBI): domain Eukaryota; kingdom Metazoa; phylum Arthropoda; class Malacostraca; order Isopoda; family Cirolanidae; genus Bathynomus; species Bathynomus jamesi. Next base: position 373,288 of record JAJOZX010004312.1, on the reverse strand, counting down.
CAATCCAAAATAGGGAGCTACTTTCCGCCCACCCTGTATATATATATATACCTTAACCTTACAAAGGTTCCACGTGATGATTTCTCATTTCGCGAAGGTCAAGCGTGTCGCCCCTCCTCTCGAGTTGGCCTGGTGAAGTAGTGAGTTCGATTCTTGCGCTCTCCACCTCACATAGCCAGGTACGCCCGGCTCATCGGGGATTGTTCTGAGCCAGGCGTCAAGTCTTCTTTTGAAGATTTCCACTGCAACTCCCTTCGTGTTTCTTAGGTCTTTGGGCAGCTGATTAAATAGTTTTGGTCCTCTCACTACAAAACTATTTTCTTTCAGGGTTAAGGATGTTCCCTGTCTCGCCTTCAATTTGGGAATACGACACAGTCTACCGTTTCTACCTTCCACCGTTGTTTGGGGTTATGGGATTCAGAGTAAGATTAGGGACTAGTTTCTCCATTATTTTCCAAGTGTAAATAATGGTGTATCTCTCTCTTCTCCTTTCCAGTGAATATAGGTTTAGTTCTCGTAACCTTTCCCAGTAATTTAGTTCTTTGCACCCATTGATCTTGGCTGTGAAACTTCTTTGAATCCCCTCCAGCTGTCTAATGTCTTCTTTTTTATATGGGGATGTTAGGACCGAGCAGTATTCCAGTTTGGGTATTATCAGGGTTTTCAGTAGGGGGATCATTACATTCCTATCCCTTCGTTTAAAAGTTCTCAATATCAGACCCGTTATTCTCTTTGCTCTGTTTACTGCTATCTTATTTTGTGTTTCAAATTTCGCATCATCTGTCATTACAACCCCTAAATCTTTTGCTCTGGAATTTCTCTGGACTTCCTGTCCATTTGGGGTATAATATTCTATGGACTTTAGGTCTTCTCTTTTTCCGTACCGTAATAGCTGAAATTTCTCGGTGTTAAACTTCATATTGTTGTCTTCCGTCCACTTGTAAATTTTGTTTATGTCGGTTTGTAGAGATCCTATGTCTTCTGGTTTTCGTATTTTTCTACTGATCTTTGTGTCATCTGCAAAGGATGTTACTGTGCTGTCTCTGGTAACGTCCTCATCTATGTCAGTTAGCATGATTATGAAGAGTAGTGGAGCTAATACCGTTCCTTGTGGTCCTGAGCTGAGGACCTCTGATTCTGATGAAGATACTCCTTGTACTGTAACGACTTGCCTCCGCTCACTAAGGAAATTATATATCCATTTCCCTACTTTTCCTGTTATTCCCATATATTTCAGTTTATGTATTATGATTCCATGGTCACACTTGTCGAACGCTTTAGCAAAGTCTGTGTATAGTACATCATAGTTTTCATTACTTTCAAGTGAATCAATAATGTTGTTGTAGTGTTCCATTAGTTGTGACAGGCATGATCTGCCTGACCGAAACCCGTGTTGGTTATCATTGAATTTTTTCTGAGTTTCCAAAAAGTCATAGATTTTCTGTCTAACAATTCTTTCAAATATTTTGGTGAGATGAGATGTAAGCGACACTGGCCTATAGTTTTTGGCCTCGGATCGATCTCCTCCTTTATATATTGGGACGATGTTCGCGCTCTTCAGGATGCCCGGTATTTCTCCCGTGTTTAATGATCGTCTCCATATCCAGTATAGGGGCTCAGCGATTGCATTCTTGCAGTTTTTGATCAGTGTGGCATTCCATTTATCCGGTCCTGCCGCTGAGTGTGTTTTTAGTTTCCCTATGACTTGTGCAATATCCTCCGTCGTAAAGTCGAAATCCGTTATACTTTCCCCTTGTGGTTCTTCTTCAAAGAACGCGTTTCTATCGCATATCAGTTTGTCAGTTTTTGGGATACTGAAAGATGATTCATACTGAGCTTTTAATATTTCAGCTACTTCTGTTAGATCATCAGATAAATCACTATTCTCATTTTTTAAAGGCCCGATAGTCGCATAGTTTTTCGACTTTCTTTTTGCGAAATTATAGAAGTACTTTGAGTTAGCCTTTATCGCTTCTATAGCGTCATCTTCTTCTTTTTCTGTATGCTTCTCGATTAGTTCCTCTATGACGACATCGATACTTTGCAGTTTATCATTTAATATTTTTCTGATGTTATCTTTACAATAACTTAATTTTGCAGTCACTCTTTTTCTCTTTCGGAACAATGCCCTCTTTTGTCTTTCGAACCTGCTTCTCTTTCCTCTTTGTTGTATCTTTGGGACGTGTTTTTCCACAATTTCTAACGTCTTCTCCTCTAACGTCATTAGCATCTCTTCCGTTGTCTTGGCCTCGAAAATGGTTTTCCAATCTATTACTTCCATGCTGGATGTCACCTCTTCCCAGTTTATAGCTTTGGAGTGAAAATTAAAAATTTCGAATTTGCTTCTTTCTGTTGTGCGTGTTCTTTCCTTTCCTGTTGCCTTTATATTAGTTATTATTTCACTGATGTTGTGGTCTGATATCCTAGTTGGGGATATTTCCACATTATCAATTAAATTACTGTTGTTTGTGAATACCAAATCTAGGCAGTTGTTTTTTCTTGTTTTCTGTTATTTCTTGCGTTAACATAAATTCATCAGCTAAAGCTAGTAGCATTTTTACCTGCTCCTGGTCTTCTCGTGTGCCCCCCTTGTCCTGGTGTATACATATATTTTTTCCTATCCTTTTATATTTCATGAATGGGAAATTAAAATCACCACAGAGAAAAATATTTGGGGTTGGAGAATGTAGATCTTTTACCAAGTTTCTTACCTCTGTAATGGAATCTGAAAATTTTGAGGTTGGCGTGTTTGGGGGTCTGTACATTACAATTAGTACCATATTTAATTTTTCAATTTTTGCTGCCACACATTCTACGTATACACACACACACACACACACACACACACACACACACACACACAGGGTGTCCGAGAATTATCTGTACAATTTTTGGCTGTTATTAAAAGTCAACCATGAAGTGTAGAAATTCCAGTGTTGTCCCATTTTACAGAGAATCTCATTAAGTTTTTTCTGATACCAAGTTTTGACAAGTTTTTTAGAAATGTACGCGGGTGACAGACATTGATGATTTAAAAGCAAGAATCACAGCTGTTATTGAGCGAATTGATGTGGATATGCTGCAGCGTACATGGCAACATTTGGAGTATCGATTGGATGTTTTGCGAATCACTAATGGTGCACATATCGAATGTTTGAAACAACGTTACTTTAATAAAAGAAACTTTTGAAAATACAGATTCTAAATAATCTTGTTTAAGAATTTTACGTGTGTTATCAAGAATTTTATTAAAAGATGAAATTGTACAGATAATGTTCGGACACACTGGAATTTCTAAAAAACTTGTCAAAACTTGGTATCAGAAAAAACTTAGAGATTCTCTGTAAAATGGGACAACACTGGAATTTCTACACTTCATGGTTGACTTTTAATAACAGCCAAAAATTGTACAGATAATTCTCGGACACCCTGTATGTATATATATATATATATATATATATATATATAATTATATATCATAATATATATATATATATATATATATATATACGGTATATATATATATATATATATTATATATATATATATATATATATACACGGTATATTTTTTTTTTTTTTTTAAGTTCAGGAAGAACCGATTCGCCTCTATTTAAAAGGGCATATCTCAGCGGAAAAACAAAGAAAAAGGGAGAGGAAAGACAGAGGAAAAAGAAAGGGTGGAGGGGACAGTCGAAGTGGAAAAAGACCAAGGACTGCAGGGTCGAGCCCCATCATCCTTGGGTGCTAGGGCCGGGAGGGCGCACGTGAAACCTCCAGGAACAAGCACGTACAAACGAGCACAAAGAGCACTCAAGAGCACGAGCTTAGAACCCCCTTGCGGGGATACACGGTATTATATATATATATATATATATATATATATATATATATATATACACATATACACGGTATATATATATATATATACACATATACACGGTATATATATATATATATATATATATACACGGTTGTATATATATATATATATATATATATACGGTATCCCCCTCCCCGCGGGCGGTCTTTCTGGGGTGGATCGCCCGCGGGCTCCTGCCTCCATGTAGCGAGGGGGGTCAGCCGCGGCTGGGGGCCCTGCCGGGTCCCCCGCCCGGTTGCGAAGTAGACTTTTAACATACCCTGCTATCCTACAGCCCCCTCTTTCCTGTCTTCCCCTCTTCCTTGCCCCCTCTGTTTTTTTTTCTGCTTTCTCTTTTCACTTCGCGCGCCCCGTGGGCTGCCGGGGCTGGTCGCTGGGGGTCTCGCTCCCATGGCCGGGGCCGGACTAAGTTGGCTGGTAGGGTGCCCGGGCCTGGGACCCTGGGGGGCCTTGGTCTTTGCTGCCGGCGGGGGAGAACTCTCGATGCTGCAAGGGCCCCTTTTGAAACGGGGGTACCCGCATAGGACGATGCACCCACCCCCCGCCGGCGTGCGCTTGGTCCCCTTGGGCCCCGGGTAATCGGTTACCCGCGGCCACGGGCGCGAAACAACAATAAAATTTTTTGTATGGAAACATTTACAAATCTAATGGACCTCGTTGACGACCCGGCTTGTGCATATGACCTCCCTCTGACTACCTCTTTGGACCGTGGGTCTGGTAAGGGCAGTCGGCAGCCCTCGCCCACCCCGTCTGCTCTTCTTGCCGACACCTCCTCTCCCTCTCTTCCCCAGGCTCGTGGCGCCGCTGCCCGACCCCCGCCAGTAGCGGATGGACCTGCAGTGGGCCCCCCGACCCCTGGATCCCCCCATATTCCACGTCCCGATAGGGACCCACATGCTTTTTCGCCCTCAGGTGGGAAGCCCGCGGCCCCGGTCGCCTCCCACTCCGGTCGGGCCTCATCGCCCCCGGCCCCCTCGGCCTCTGGGGGACGTGGGACCCGACGTCGCCGTCCGCCTTTCTCGTCTTCCCGCCCCCTCGAAGTTCCGGTGGTGTTTGGCCAGACGGCTTCACTCGGCCTTAGGACGATGGACAAGTTCCTCGTCCTCCGCCCCTCCTCCTCCAAGCCCCTCCCCACTAACCACGAACGCCTCTTTCGAGCGATCCATGGGGACGGCGCGTTTTGACCTTCGGCCTCAGAGGGATGGCTCCATTTTGATAAGGTCGCGTTCCTCTGCCGAAACCTCCTCTCTGCTCGCTATCCCCGATGTCCTGGGCTGCGGGATCACGGTGACTCCCTACCCCCGCCTCAATCAGTGCCAGGGCACGATCTACGCTGCTCGTCTTCTACCCATCCCGGTGGAGGACCTCCAGACTGACCTCGCCTCCCAGGGTGTGGTGAGAATATACCGTTTTCCCGACAGATCGCGATCCCCATCCGTCCCTTCTCCTCGCCTTCTCCTTACTTTTGACTCACTGGTGCCCCCCGTTTCGGTATTCTGGGGCTTTGGTGAGAACGAGCATGCGAATTCTCGGTTCGGCCATACGTGCCAGATCCTACGCGCTGTTTTCAGTGCAATAGGTTTGGCCACGTGAGCAGTTCCTGCCGTCAGCCGGCCCCGTTGTGTGTCCGCTGCGGCGGCCCTCCCCACCCCTTGCCCTGTACTGCTCCGCCTTCCTGCACCAACTGTCATGGACCGCACCCTGCTTCATCCCGCTCTTGCCCGTCCTTCCTCTTTGAGAGGGAGGTTCGGGCCCTCTGTTCATCAGAATTTCTCAGCGCTCGGGAGGCGCGGGACCGGTTGCGTGGCCGCGAGGCCCGGCGTGGTACCTCGTACGCCGAGGCTCTCCGTCCCCGGCCGCCGCCGGCCCAGACCCCGTCCTCACCGGCGGTTCCCGACGCGCCTCCACCCACCGTGTCCGCTACTCCCTGTCTATCCTCTGCCGCCCAGCGGACTCCCGCCGCGGCTCCCTGTACTACCAGCGCGTCCCCACGTTCTCCCTCCGCGAACGCCGATGCTTCGTCGGCAACCCCCCCTGCCCCTTCTACGCCCTCTCCACCGGCGCTTTCGGCCACCCCCATTCCGGACCGTGACCCGCCGTCACCCATGAGGGCCGCACGATGGAGGGGAACGGGCCGCAAGCGCCGCGCCAATAGTGACCCCGAAAGGTTCGAGGCCATAGGCCTCGCATCACCTTCCTCTCCCAGACACAAACGCCCCCTTCGCCCTACCATCCCGGTGTCCTCACCGTCCCCGCTGCGCAACCGTTATGGACGCTCCCCCCTGGGGTCCCCGACGACCCTCGTGGTGGGGGCAGAGATACATCCCTCACCGGTTCGGTCGATGGACCCACTGGAGGGGGAACTCGCCCGCCTGGTCGGCGTGGGTGAGATGTGCACGCCCCCGCGCGTGACCTGCCCCACCTCTCTCCTTGACCTGCCTATGCATCCGGGTGAGGTATCCTTTTCCACTCCCCCTTGTAGTCCAGCCTCCCCTGCACCTCCGGTGAAGGGAGGGGCCTTCTGGATACCCCTCACGTCCCCTTCTCTGCATCGCTCTCCCCCGGGCGGCCGGGTGACTCCTCTTCAGGAGGATTTGCCGGCGTCAGGTCCCCCCCCCCCCCCCCGTCGGGGTGACCCTCGCCTTCGCCCACGTTCGGCGTCCCCCGTTGGGCCCCGGGGCTTTCCAATCCCCTTGTTAATCTCGGGCCGCCCGATCGGCCCACCCACCCCATAACCATCCGTTTCGCAGACTTTCCTACCCCTCCATATACTTCGCTCCTGCAGTGGAACATCCGCGGGCTCCTGGTAGGCCTCGAGAGTCTCTCTTCTCTCCAGGTGTCCGGCGTGTTTCTGCCTTCAGGAGACGATACTGGGCTCCCGTTCCCTCCCTCGAGTGTCCGGCTACTGCGGGCTCCCTTCCCCGCCTCTCGATGGGGCGGGTAGGGGGTGCTCCGCGGTCTTCGTGCACCGCTCCGTCCCTTTCCGCCCCCCCCCCCTCCCGATCCGTACTGTCATGCAAGCTGTGTCCGTGCGCCTTTCTTTGTGGCGTCAGCTCACGGTCTGCTCTCTTTACCTCTCCCCTAACGTACGCCCTCCACCCGATTCTCTCCGTGACCTAATTCTGCAGCTTCCCCGCCCTTTCCTGCTTCTCGGGGACTTCAACAGTCGGGACCCGGCCTGGGGGGACGTTTGCTCCACCTTTCTCTCCGGGACCCTTCTCTCCCTTATGGACGAGCTAGAGTTCACCTTTCTGAACGATGGCTCCCCAACCTGCCTCCACTCGGCCCATGACAGTTTCACCTGTATTGATCTTTCCCTGGTTTCCCTCGATATCGTGACGGAGTTCACCTGGGAGGTTCTGCCGGACCTGCCGGATTCTTCCGGCAGTGACCATTTCCCTGTGTGTCTTACCCCAACCCGTCTCCTCCCCCCCACCTCTGTCCGCCCGCGCTGGCTGTTCGCCCGAGCGAAATGGGCCTCATACACGAGGTGCACGGCGATCTCGCCGTCCATTCCTGCCTTTCCCTCCGTTAGTGAGGCCCTCGCCTTTCTCGAAAGCAAGATCCTCTCGGCTGCCACCAGTTGCATCCCCCGTACCTCAGGCTCCCCCAGGCCGCGCAGCGTCCCATGGTGGACCCCAGAGTGCTCTCGTGCCGTTCAGGAGCGGCGCCGTGCTGGCCGTCGCTTCTACCGGACCCGCCAGCCGGAGCATAAGATGGCGTTTCAGCGCCTGAAGGCAGTGGCCCGTCGCGTCTTGAAACTAGCCCGGCGTACCTCCTGGCGGAGTTACGTGTCCGGGATCTCCTCCGACCGCCCCCTCGACTGTTTGGCGCAAGGTGCGTAGCTTTGAGGGGACCCGTGTCCCCCCTCGACCCCCGTGCTTCGGGTCGGGACGACGAGTTCGTGTCCGATCCGGAGGCCGTCGCGAACGCACTCGCGGCGCACTTCGCAGCCATCTCCGTTCCGATTCCCCCACTCACGCCGCGACCCACCGGAATTTCCACCTCATAGGGATGACCCCTATAATCACCTCTTCCACATGACAGAGCTTCGGGAGGCCCTCCGCCCCTGGCCCCGATAATATCCCCTATGACTTGTTACGGCACCTCCACCCCTCTGCTCTCAGCTTTCTACTGGACCTCTATAACCGGATTTGGTTGGAGGGTTCATTTCCGGACCGGTGGCGTGAGTCCATCGTCGTCCCCATCCCGAAGCCCGATAAAGACCCCTCACTCCCGTCGAACTATCGCCCCATTTCCCTAACATGCTGTGCCTGCACGGTGATGGAGGCGATGGTCGCCTCGCGGCTGTCCTTTACCTTGGAGGCGAGTGACCAGTACCCTGCTACCCAGGCTGGTTTCGGCGCTTCCGGTCTACCACCGACCCCCTCCTTCTCCTTAGCCATGACGTGCAGGAGGCTTTCTCCCGGCGTCAATTTGTACTCGCCGTCTTTTTCGACCTCCAGAAGGCCTTCGATACTACCCGGCGGAGCGCGGTCTTCGACTGCTTACGCTCCCTGGGTTTCGTAGGCTTTCTCCCTTCCTTTATTTATAACTTCTTGTCCGCCCGTTCTTTCCGCGTCCGCATCGGTTCTACCCTCTCTGACCGCTTTCCGTTGGAGGAGGGTGTCCCTCAGGGTGTCCTTAGCGTCTTGTGTTTCTCACTCGTGATGAACACAGTCGCTACGGTCCTGCCTACATCCGTTCGTAGCTCCCTCTATGCCGATGACCTGGCTATCTATTGCTCTGGCCGCCTCCCGTCTTTGGCTGAACGTCGGCTCCAGCTAGCCATCAACGCGGTGGTTCGCTGGGCGTCCTCGGTTGGCTATGCTTTCTCACCCTCTAAGTCTTCCAGTATGCTTTTCCGTCCTCGGCGCCTCCGTCTGTCGCATACCTTCGCCCTTACCCTTGCCGGCACTCTTCCCCTCGTCCCATCCGTTAGATTCCTGGGTATGACCCTCGACGGATTTTTCGGTTGGGTTCCACACCTTAGGCGGTTGCGGCAAACATCTCGCCGCACCCTCTCCCTTTTGGGTCATCTGTCCCACACGACCTGGGGGGCGGACAGGCGTACTTTGCTGCGCCTGTACACCTCCCTGGTGCAATCCCGTGTCGACTACGGCTGTGTGGTCTACAGCTCCGCCTCCTCTCCGGCACTCCGTATGCTGGATCCTCTTCTCCACCGTGGCCTTCGCCTGGCGTCGGGTGCCTTCCGCTCGTCCCCTGTCGCTAGTCTTCAGGTGGACTGTGGACACCCCCCCCCCCTGCCCCTTCGCCGGGGCCTTCTCATGGCGAAGTGTTACCTTCGCATCTGCCGCCTTCCGATGTCCCTACTCTTCTCCGCGATCTCCCAGGCGCTACCCCAGCCTGACACGTGGCATTTCGCTGCCTCTCTGGCCGAGATTTTCTCGTCCCTGGGGATCCCCCCACCCTCTATTCTGCCGTTCTCCTTCGATCTGTCGCCCCCCTGGCGGACCACCCCTATCTGCCGTTGCCAGGCGCTCCGTGGCCTGCGTAAGGAGTCTCCTCCTGCCGTCCTCCGGTCTTCTTTTCTGGCCCATCTTCCCGTCCATTCGGACGACGTTCCCGTCTACACCGACGGCTCGCGCTCCCCTGCAGGTGTCGCGGCCGACGTCTTCTCTCCGTCATTGTCACCTACCTCCCGGGGTATCCCCCTGCCGGTTCAGGCCTCCATCTTTTCCGCGGAGCTCTTTGCCCTTCTGGAAGCCCTCCGTCTGGTATCGGGTTGTTCGCGGTCCTCCTGTACCATTTTTTCGGACTCGCTGAGCGCCCTTCAGGCGCTCGAGCGCTATGATTCCCCGGACCCCCTCGTACGCCTTATTCAACAGGAGTACCATGTCCTGCACACCGCTCACCGGATCCGGGTCACCTTCTGCTGGGTTCCTGCCCATGTTGGTGTTTCCGGTAATGAGGCGGCGGACCGCATAGCCCGGTCCGCTGTCTCGCTGCCTCCCCTCCCCCGCCCGCTCCCCTTCTCAGACAGACTATGTGCAGGTCTTTCGTTCCTTTTACGACCGCATGTGGCAACAGTCCTGGGACGATGCCACCGGAAATAAACTCTGGTCCATCCGCCCCCGTCTGTCATATTGGGTGTCCTCTTTCCACCGCTCCAGACACAAAGAGGTCGTCCTTGCGCGGCTTCGCATCGGCCATACGCGCCTCACGCACGGCTATCTTATGTTCCGGCAGGAGGCTCCTCGTTGCGCCTCCTGCCAGTCGCCCCTCACCGTCTCTCACATCCTTGTGGAATGCCCCACCCTGTCGTCAGTACGTCGTCGCGCCTTCCCGTTCCTTTCTGATTTCCCCCTCCCCGAACGTTTACGCCTTATGCTCGCTGAGAGCCCTCTCTTCTCGCTTGACCGTCTTTTCCTCTTCCTCTCCCAATCTCGCATCCTATCTGAGCTTTAGGTGACTTCTCACCTGTAGTCCGCTGTTCTCCCTTTTCTAGTGCCTTTTCTCCGTCTCCGTTTCTCTTTCTCGTATTCCGCCTCGCCATGATATCCGCTACCATATAGCGGGAAGTGGCGGTAAACGCCCCAATACAAAAAAAAAAAAATAAATAAAAATATATACGATATATATATATATATATATATACGGTATAAATATATATATACGGTATATATATATATATATATATATATATATATATATATATATATATATATATACCGTATATATATATATATATATATATATATATATATATTACCGTATATATATATATATATATATATATATATATATATATATATATATATATATATCGTATATATATATATATATATATATATATATATATATACCGTATATATATATATATATATATATATATATATATATATACCGTATATATATATATATATATATATATATATATATATATATATATATATATATATATATATATATATATATATATCCCGCAAGGGGGTTCTAAGCTCGTGCTCTTGAGTGCTCTTTGTACGTGCTTGTTCCTGGAGGTTTCACGTGCGCCCTCCCGGCCCTAGCACCCAAGGATGATGGGGCTCGACCCTGCAGTCCTTGGTCTTTTTCCACTTCGACTGTCCCCTCCACCCTTTCTTTTTCCTCTGTCTTTCCTCTCACTTTTTCTTTGTTTTTCCGCTGAGATATGCCCTTTAAATAGAGGCGAATCGGTTCTTCCTGAACTAAAAAAAAAAAATATATATATATATATACGGTATATATATATATATATATACGATATATATATATATATATATATATATATACGATATATATATATATATACGATATATATATATATATATATACGATATATATATATATATATACGATATATATATATATATATACGATATATATATATATATATACGATATATATATATATATATATATATATATATATATATATATATATACGATATATATATATACGATATATATATATACGATATATATATATATACGATATATATATATATATATACGATATATATATTATATATATATACGATATATATATATATATATATATACGATATATATATATATATATATATATATACGATATATATATATATATATATATATATATATATATATATATATACGATATATATATATATATATATATATATATATATATATATATATATATATATATATACGATATATATATATATATATATATATATATATATATATATATATATATATACGATATATATATATATATATATATATATATATATATATAGATATATATATACGATATATATATATATATATATATATATATATATACGATATATATATACGATATATATATATATATATATTATATATATATATATATATATATATATATATATATATACGATATATATATATATATATATATATATATATATATATACGATATATATATATATATATATATATATATATATATATATATATATACGATATATATATATATTTATATATATTATTATACGATATATATATATATATATATATATATATACGATAATATATATATATATATTATATATATACGATATATATATATATATATATATATATATAGATATATATACGATATATATAATATATATATATTATATATATACGATATATATATATATATATATATATATATTATACGATATATATATATATATATATATATATATACGATATATATATATATATATATATATATATAATATATATATATATACGATATATATATATATATATATTATATATATATAATATATAATTATACGATATATATATATATATATATATATATATATATATATATACGATATATATATATATATATATATATATCTATATATAATATATATATATATATATATATATATACGATATATATATATATATATATATATATATATATATATATATATACGATATATATATATATATATATATATATATATTATATATATACGATATATATATACGATATATATATATATATATATACGATATATATATATATATATATATATATATATATATATATATTATATATACAGGGTGGGCCGTAAGTTTCCATACATAGGAAAAATAAACATTTTTTTATGGACAACCATTTTTATTATATAATATGCTCTACATGGTTGCCATTGTTTTGAAAACACATTTCAATACGTGTTCCCCCTGTTGATGAACACGCATTAGCACAGTTGACGTTATGCTTGTAATGGCGTTGGTGATACGTTCCTTTAGATGATTTATGTCTCGTATCTTTTCCTGATACACCATGGCCTTCAAGTGCCCCCAAAGATAGAAATCAAGGGGGGGAGATCTGGGGATCTGGGAGGCCACTCCACAGGACCACGCCGACCGTATATATATATATATATATATATATATATAATATAATATATTTTAAATTTGGATTTCTTATCGATTTGCAGCCCGATTTCACTATAGCTGCCAATGGTGTAGTTTTAGAAGGAGATCAGAGTACAACAGTAGTGAAAAAACTTAAGTTGATTGGTTATCCAGAAAAAATACACCAGAAGACCGCATTTATTAAGGTAATGTTTTCGTTCTTGTTATGAAAGTTTCAAAATATAAGAAAAACATTTTTCCTGTGAGAAATATTAAAATATTGTAAAATATTGTAACTAAAAGCAACGAAAAAGACAGTTTCGAATCACAAATGACGAACTTCAAGTTTGTATTTATTTTTCGGGGGTGGGGGAGTAGGAAGGGATACCATTTACGAAATGTTTTAAAGCTTTGTCATCTTTCAGCAATTGAATTATCGACTAAAAACGAAGTAATGCAGTATATTTAAAAGTTATTTCCTCTTTAAGAATCATTTTTGAACTAGCGATTATGTGAAGTATTTAAATTCCTTCTTTAGTATTTGTAATTTTGTGTTTTACTCAAGAACGAATCGGAAAATACAACTGGACCAGTCATTTTACAATACTATTTTAGCCACAATCTCTTGACGCAGTACAACAGTTAAAGTGGAATATTAATTTTTGTCAGAAGCGACGATTAGGTATCAATTTTCTCGGCAAGACGTTGATAGTTTAAAGATTGTATACAACTTCAGTGTAGTTAAACCGTTATTAACACTTTACCTCATACGGGTCGCGTCAGTTTTGCACCCAACGAACTGCGTGGGGCTGCTCAGCCACAGCGCGCCAGACAGCTTGCTACATTCGTCCACATAAAGTTTTTTCCAATTTTTCCCGGTATTTTTGTCCATTATGTGACATAGGAACCCCACACGCTCCTGCATGCAAGACCTGGCGCCATGATCTTGACGTACCAATTTTTCCTATTTGAACCCACGGTGTGCGTTAAATATGAGGTACAGTGTTAACTAAATTAAATTAATTATTTTTTTTTTTTAACTATTAATGTTCTACTGAAGATTAGTCACTAACGTTTTTCTTTCTTATTTACCGTTTTCAGGATATGTTTCACTCAGATACTGAAGTTACCAAATTTGAGGGCGTCAAACTTCGCACCCAGTCCTCCATTCGGGGTGTAGTGAAGAAGGCAGTAGGTCTGGAAGGGTCATTTAGGGCAACCTTTGAAGATAACATTAAAATGAGCGGTTAGTTATCCACTTTTTAAAAATAATAAAATATTGAATGCATTGTGTTAAATGGGTATACGATATTTATTATTTTCCAGCAAATGATTTGCGGTTAAAATCAAATTACAATTTTATTGTTGGTAATCAGTATTGGCAAATAAAATTATCATCATCATCATGGGATTTTTTTTTTTATGGACTCGAGCTTTCTGTATGTAGTAAAATTTAACAGAGTGACTGTGTGACTAATACAGTACAATCAGTTCTTCGTAAGTACAAAGTTCAACCAAGTATACTCTTTTCCGTCCGGAGAATTATCATAAAAGAAAATTACTATACCTATTACCATTACTAGTATTCTGTTAATATAATGAAAAACGTACGACTGTTTCTTTAATCACAACGTAATGTAATTAGCAAATTCACGGAAAATTCTTTGCATAAAGATTCCTGTTTATTTTCATTGCAGATACCATTGTTCTCACAACTTGGGTGCCGATAGAAGTGCCCAAATTCTGTTCCATTGTAAAGAATTTACTTCTGCCCGTTAATCGCAAGTCGGAGTGGTCAGGCATGAAAACTAATGCCCAAATCAAACGAGAAAGGAGCATAAAAAATCTACCTAATCCAGACTCTTTATACACGGTTAGATTAATTTTGTTTATATAATAATAATAATAATGATGAAAAACACCGAACCAATGTGCACGGAACACAAGACTCTTCTGGGACATTAAATCCATTCTAGTCCGAATAAGTAATGGCAAATGCTAAAATAGATTTAATATCCCAGAAATTCCATGTTCTTTGCGCATTAGTTCTGTTTTCCATTAAAAATTATTTCGGGGGACCATTCCGAGTTGGAACAAACAAAAACGCACGCGCACGCAATAGAAGGCAGAATGATTATGAACAACGTGTGGTTGAAGAGCGAGTTAGCTTGACAAAAGTTTGAATGCGTGAGTACGATATCCACTCGAGTTAATCAACGTAAAAGATAAATTAATATAATGGTAGAACATCTGCAGGAAGTAGTTTGAGGTGGAAGTTGAAAAAGCAGTGGTTAGGTTACCAATCCATAGAAGACCAGGACTTATTTACAAAACAATATCATACCTTCTTTATTAATTTAAGATTCGACTGCGGTCATTTAGAGAGAAGAAATAATGATAAGAATTGTAGCAACACTGTTTTACACTGACTGCATTGGTGTGGGAAGTAGAGGAAGGCCGTGTAAACAGTTCAATGATTTAATTAGTGAATGTGTGACTAAATACAGCACCAAAGTTAACGAGAAACAGAGAGGAATAGAAGCGGTTTGCGAGGTAATTAAAGACGTTAGTCTCGCTTGACGTAACACGAGAAGCATGTCAAGCGAGACGTACCGCAATCTTGTCGTGAAAAGTAAAACATTGGATCCCTGAGGTTTGGGGTGGTACCTTATTCCTCTCTGTGCGCGCGCGCGTGTTACCTATGGAATCACGACTATCTCGATACACACACATACCGCCGCGACACAAATGTGCGTATCCTGCATGTCGCGGTGAATTACACAGGTCAACAAAAAAATTTTTTTTTTCGTTGCCAAGGAAATTCGTACGAATTTAGGGTATTTTGGGGTTGCTGAATTCCAAAATGAAAGTAGTTTTTCCGATTTGGCTCTAGTTCTTGAGATAATGAATACCCTCAATTAATAGGAAACGTAACCATAACGCGTGCATATGGGAAACTACCGGAACATTCTAGATGGTGAGACCGAATAAAATGCCATTATGTATTTCATGTGTTTACTTTTGTATGATTTGAGACAATTTCAATGCGATTTGTAAGTAGGCTCCGCCTGAACATTAAATTTTTTGCATTTTTACGTGTTTCAATGGGGTACCAATTATCTCATAAATTAGAGCCAATCTAGCAAAACCGATGTCATATTCGGAATCAGCACCACAAAGTTACCCCAAAATCACTCTAATATGATTGGCAATAAAATGAGTGTTGACCAGTGTTATCTTTTATCGTGAAAAAAGGGGATATAATTAAAGTTAAGTTAATGATAAATTTTATTGGCAGGAGTCAAATCCCATAAAATTAAGTTTGGTTAGTTATTAGATTTTTAAAAATGGGCAAGTGTCGCAATACAGAACTGAGAAATTGTAAAAATGTCACGGTTCTGTAGGGAAGCCAACAAGCATGACCTTCGTGAAATGAGGTGTAATTTCTTCCTCCCTTTGCTGTTCATAGTGCCTTTACTCTTCTCTCACGACTTTTCTTTAGCTGTTACTCCTTCAAAGTCCTCCTTACCCCATCTCCTTGTGTTCTCTTTTTACTTTAGTATCGGCGCAATATGACCTTAGCAGTTGAAGCGCCGGTGAAGTACTGCTATTCATTCATTCATTCGTGAATTGAGGCATTTGAAAGGTGTACGCACTTTCCGTTCCACAGTTCCGAGTTCAAGCGTCGTGCCAACCCCGCTGAAAATGGGGTTTTATGCCTCCACCAAGTGAATTTAGAGGGGGCCATACTGGATTGTCTTGTCTGTTCACTCGTCACACTTAAGTGTCCGCATCATAACTGTTGAATCGCTCAAGAGATTGATGAAACTTTATATGCATAATTGCATTGCATATATGGTAAAGAACTTACACAAGTCTTATGAAATCTAAATTACAATGTGTTAACAATAAAGAGGAGGCGCGAGCTCTGATGTCGTTCCGACATACTTTTAGTTGTGCATGTAGTGTGAGTGTGGTTTTGCTGTGAATAATGCACACATTAATAGAGTTGAAGCGAGGGTCAATTAATCACCCAACCATTGTTTTATATACGAGGGTGGGCTGAAAAGTAATGCCTCCACTAGAATAATTTTGGATTGCGTAGAAGTAGCCAGATAAAACCGGTTTTGTGTTATACTCATTCCACACGTTGGTTCAGTATCGATTACAATGGAAAGGAGTAAAGCTGTTCGCTTCAAGCAACGTGCCGTAATTGAATTTTTGACCGCGGAGTGTTGCTCCCATAGACATTCATCGGCGAATGCAAGCTGTGTACGGCAAACAGCGTGTTGATGTGAGTACCTTTCGACGTTGGGCGAGGCAGTGTAAAGGAGAAGCAGGGCAAAAAGATTTGCGAGACAAACCGCGAACTGGAAGGCCTGTAACGACAACCGACGAGTCTCATCGGAACTACGTTGACGAACTGATTCGTGGAAATCGTCGCATTAAACAAAATTAAATTGCTGCAATGCTTGATCTCTCCAAAGAGCGAGTGGAACACACTATCAGTATTCTCGGTTACCGAAAGGTCTGCGCTAGACGGGGTGCCTCGCATGCTCACTGCCGAGATGAAAACCGAGAGACTACGCATTTGCTAAGAAAATCTGCGGCGCTTCGAAAATGAAGATGAATTTTTGCACAGCACTGTGACAAGAGACGAGACGTGGGTTCACCCTTATGACCTTGAAAATAAACGGCAATCCATGGGATATCGGCACAAAAATTCACCGCAACCAAAAAAAATTCAAAAGTTAAAAAATCGGCTGGAAAAGTGATGACATTTTTTTGGAATATGGTGGTGATCTCGAAGACTTTATGGGAAGAGGGACAGCAATCAATTCCGCACGTTAGATTGAAACTCTGAAGTTGAAAAAAAACGGATCAAGAGGGTTCGCACCCACAAAAACGCATTCATTGTTCACCATGACAACGCACGGCCTCTCACCAGTGTTCATACGCGAGAAGCAATTGAGGATCTGCAATTCACCGTCTTGCCGCATCTATACTAGTATTTGTGACGGTCGAAGTGTCTGCGAGCTTTTTTTTTTGTTTCTTATAGCCAACCAAACCACTGGCCAGATTTGGATGAGACTTGGAGGGTAGGAGTAACTGAAGTCGGGGAAGAACATAGGCTATGTGGCGTCAGCCTCTGTATTCCGGACTGGTTGAAAGATAGTGACATAAAATGGGCGCAGCTCTAGCATATATATATCGAAACCTGCGGTAAAATTATTGAATGCCCGGTTAGGTCAACTGTACGCCCTTGACGATTGGTTAGATTAAGTCGATATTTTCGTTAAAACTAAGGAAAATATCACGACTTAACCTAACCAATCGTCAAGGGCGTACAATTAACCTACCCGGGCATTCAATTATTTGTATATCCACGCGATTTTCACCTCTTTCCTAAACTTAAAGAACATATCTGCCTGGAAATCGCTACGAGTCTGACGAAAAAGTTAAGGCCGCTGTGAAATTTTGGTTTCGTAGTCAAAGCTCCGAGTTTTATCGGAATGGATTTCAAAAACTC
Source organism: Bathynomus jamesi (assembly GCA_023014485.1). Taxonomy (NCBI): domain Eukaryota; kingdom Metazoa; phylum Arthropoda; class Malacostraca; order Isopoda; family Cirolanidae; genus Bathynomus; species Bathynomus jamesi. The sequence continues at coordinate 354,997 of JAJOZX010004312.1, read as the reverse complement.
GTTTATCGTTGGCGTAAATGTATCGAGGTAGAGGGTGATTTTATAGAAAAGTAAATGTATAGGTTTGAAGAATAAATCTTAAAGCACACATCTGCTTTTTGTCTCGATCAAATCCTTCAACCCGTTTAAAGTTTATTTTGAGTGGAGGCATTACTTTTCAGTCCACCCTCGTGTGTGTATATAATAAGACCACCACCCAATATATACATATATATGTGTGTGTGTGCTGTAGATCCCCTCCGTCATATGACCTTAGATCTTGCGAAGGAGGTTAAACGACCCCAATGAAAAAAAAAAAATTATATATATATATCATAGATGATACGAAGTATTAAACATCTTTTTACATAAGCATCATATACATAATGGAAGAAAATACTTGCCAAAATTCGAACCTGCGACCTCCCGAGTAGAAGCCTCTAACGCTACCTACCATTACACTACGACAGGATGAAAGTTGTTAGAACCTATCCTATATTTGAACGACTGAGGAAACGCTTAACGTTTTCGCGTTACGGTAATGGTAACATTAAATTCAGATCGCTCTAGTACGTACTGGGATCCCATGAATGGAATAACATTTACTCAAGTGGTCTCAGGTTGGAATCTTGGTGGGGCTATTCTCGTTTTATATAGAAACTACGCGCGCACATGCGTATTTTTATTCTGGCAGGGTGCTGTATCGTACATAATAAGACCACCACCCAAAATCAACGTGTAACATCATCCTTTTAAAACATATCTATCTTAGATAAGAACCTCCTCCTGCCTTCATTTCGGAATGGAGATGTAACCTTGTGAAGTAAGACGTCCCTCTACAAACGCCGGGTTAGTTCGTCAAGAGTACCAAATGCCTGTCCACACTATAACAGCACAACCACCGAATTTCACATATCAAACAGGTTATCCATACCAGATCCATCCTCCTGAAGCTGATTCATCTAAGACGAAAAAAAAATGCAAAACTAATCAGACTTGTCACTTATCTGCATAGTAGACCACTCGTATCGTTTGCCTTAGTGTCTCAGAAGGCGTCCTACAGAGAGCTGGCCACAAATGACTTGTAGCTAGACGGAAACCAATGCTCTCCGAGACTAATAAGAGGAAACGATATGAGGGGTCCATGCAGGTGAAGGATGAGTCTGATCAGTTTTTGCATTATGTTGTCTTCAAATGAATCGACATTCCATCAGTTTGCTTCAAGAGGATCGATCGGCATGGATAACCTGTGGAGATGTTCAATCACAAATTGGTGCAACCCAATGTGAAATTTGGTGGTTGCGCTGTTATGGTGTGGACAGGCATTTCTGGTACTCTGGAAGAACTAACTTTGTTTGTAGATCGATGTCTCGTTTCACAAGGTTATTACATATCCATTTTAGAGAGAGAGAATAAAGCCAAGTAAAACGTAAAGCTTAAGGACCAAATTAAATAAAATAAATAGTTCAGCTTCACAATTATTTATCTCATTGTAAAACCAACGCATTTATTTTATTAGTAGTAAAGGTTATTCATTGATACAAAACCCAGCTATTAATCCTTCCACACAATAAAGAAAGTGGTTGGTAGATAAATGGGTACCCTGGGTGGCCTAGACGCTGGGCTGCTGGTGGGGCGTGGTTCGGATTCCACGTTAAACTGTAGGTCTAAGGTGGAGTGAAAAGCTTGACCTTCGTCAGAATGAACAATTCGGGTGGAAGCTAACCAAAGGTTATATATATACAGGGTGTCTACGACTGGAAACTCAGGGAATTTGTAGAAAAAATTAGAAGTCTCAGGGAATTTTGTGAACTCAACTAATTTGGCTGTCTATTGAGCCCAAACGTTTCAGATATGTATTTTTTTTTAAATTTATAATTGCACATTTTTTTATGATTGATTTTATTTATAATAATGTTATAGTAGAAACGATGAAGTTACTCTGGAATTTTTCCTCTGGAAACCAGGGAAAACTCGGAGTTTTGCAGTGAAGTGCTGGTAGACACTGAGATATATACATATACTACCATTCAAAAGTTTAAGTACACCCTGAAATATTCATAAATTTCAAATTTTGTTTAAAGTTTCTTATGAATTTGTGTCATGATAATTTAGTTAATAAATAAGTACAAACATGGGAACTTAAATAACAACAAATCGGGACAATTTACCAAATTCGAGGAATGCGCTCAACAAGAGAAAGATGATAGTCTGGTGAAAGCTGCTGCCAGCACTCTTGTAAGAGTTCCCAGAGCTTCTGAGCACTGGATGGCTGTTTGGCTTTCACTCGTCGATCCAGTTCATCCCACACTAGCTCGATGGGGTTCAGATCCGGGGACTGTGCTGGCCATTCCATAACTGAGCTGACGTTGCCGTTCTTTCTGCTTCAGGTAATTTTGACAGCTTGGAAGTGTGTTTAGGATTGTTGTCTTGCTGCAATAACTAGTCGCAGTCCAGATGGGATGGCATGGCGCTGTAGAATGCTGTGATAGCCACGTTGGTTCAGTATTCCAGTGACTTTGTGGAGATCTCCAACTTGCTCCCCTGCAAAACATCCCCAGACCATCACACTTTCTCCACCGTGCTTCACTGCTGGCACAACACACTGCTGTGTCATTCTTTCACCCGCTCTGCGTCGCACAAATACTCTGCGTTTGGATCCAAAAACTTCGAACTTTGATTCGTCAGTCCAAAGGACAAATTTCCACTGCTCAACAGTCCATTTTTGGTGTTTTTTAGCCCAGGCTAGCCTTTTCTTTTTGTTCTGGAGTCTCAGCATTGGTTTCTTTGCTGCAGTTCGTCCTTTTAATCCTGCCTCTCTTCTTCATCTTTGAACAGTTGATGTTGAAACTGTTGTACTTCTGGAGTTGTTCAGCTGGGCTTTGATTTCAGGTGCTGTGAGGAGTCTGTTGCACAGACTGGTGATTCAGATATACTTGTCCTCCGAGTCTGTTGTGGTTCTTGGTCGTCCTGACCTTTTTCTGTCCTTATTTTGACCAGTTTCTTCGTACCGTTTAATGGCACAAGCAACCGCATTCACAAACTTTTAATTTTTTTTCAATTTGCCTCAGTGATTGGCCCTCATTTCTCAAAGTTACAATCGACTGTCTTTTTTTCTGTTGTTAACTGAGCTTTGGCACCCATTTTTGCCTTTTGAAACACAGAAATATACCTTAAACTACACAGTTAGTTAGCTCCTCTGCAAGGATTTTATATGTAAAGACCTGCAGCGCATGTTAATAACTGAACACATGTATTAACATACTCCTGAAGAAACACACTACCCGAGTAAAGACTTTTAAACTGTGTTTTTGGATCTTTGTGCAGAGCTAATGGCATTAATTTTAGGTTGCATGCTAGCCGTAAAGTAACACATTTTGAAGAAGCTTCTGTATTACAACACACTGCATAGGGCAGATGCACTGAAGCATACAATATGAAAGCCAGGTAAGCAAATTCATCTCTAGTACCTGTTAAGTTTACATTTGAAGTTTGTCATGAGCTAAGCAGCAAAACATTGGAAATTAGTAGGTGTACTTAAACTTTTGACACACACACACACACACACACACACACACACACACACACACACACACACACACACACACACACACACACACACACACACCTTTGGTTAGCTTCCGCCCGCATTGTTCATTCTGACGAAGGTCAAGCTTTTCACTCCATCTTAGACCTACAGTTTAACGTGGAATCCGAACTACGCCCCACCAGCAGCCCAGCGTCTTAACCACTAGGCCACCCATTTATCTACCAACCACTTTTTGTTGTGTGGAAAGATGAACAGCTGGGTTTTGCTGCGCGCCAGCGAGAGCTGCCACGGGCCCCAGGGAAGGATTGGTATATGCCCCCCCGCCCTGTTTACTCAGTATTTTATTATAAATGCTTTTTGTGTACATAACAAGCAAACTGATTATATGTCCAAGTCGCTATTCAGAACATACAGTATGAATAAACAATTCGGAAGGAAATTACCATTTTATTTTTCGAATAAATCATATTAATTCCATGTCTATCACCATACAAATTACAAATGCAGTACCAGTCCATGCAGGCAAGACAATTATTTACTGCAAGATTTTCATAATTAGAAGTGTACTTTCTTTGCCTTCTCTCTAGCAAAGTGGTAAATAATTCTGATGAAATTTAAAGTACGGGCTAACTGGCTTTCAATTACAATAGTTCCCAGATCTGTCAGTCTTGGGTATTGATGGACCGCAGATAATATTTCATAAGAGATTATCATAGTCAAACCGAAGTAGATAAAATGCATGTTCATTAATTATATTTCCTCTCTGTTATTTAATCAACTGCTGTAATATTTTATTCCGCCCTCTCGGCGGCCCTGGCTGTCACCGGGTCTCGAACCCGGGGCCGATGGATTTGTAGTCAGCGACGCTAACTACTACACCACCGAAACGGGCGTCCGCGCGCGCGCGCGCACACACACAAACAACTCAGTAGCCTGCTAGGTGATAGGGTGTGTGTAGTTTTAGGAGACTTCAACTGTCGCGGCATAAAGTGGGAAGACAGGACTGCTGATGCTGAAGGGAGGAGGCTAGTTGACTTTGCTGATGAGAACTTCCTCACTCAGTGGGTCAATGAGCCTACACGAGGCGAAAGCGTTCTAGACTTAGTATTCACGACCGAAGACAACCTCGTCACTAGCCTCACCGTTGACGAATCGTTGGGCGGGAGTGATCACGGTCTGATTAGGTTTCGTGTGTGCGTCCCTCGGGTGAAGCGTAGTAACTCGAGAGGCAGTAAGCTCGATCTCCGGCGGGCGGACTTTGTTAGCCTCAGGGATAGCGTAGGTGAGATGGGGTTCGAGGTCGGCGGCGATGTTGAGGGAATGTGGAGTGCATTCTGGGACGAGTTTATGGTGGTGCAGTCTGCTGCCATACCCTCAAAACAGGTCACCCCTGCTTCAACGCAGCCTAAGTGGTTCAATCGTGACATCGCTTCGGCTATCCGAAATAGGAAAGTAGCGTATAGGAGGGCGAAGGCCAATCGTTCCCATGAGAACACTGAAGCGTATGTCTGCCTGTGTAGGGAAGTAAAGGCGAAGGTTAGGCTAGCGAAACGTAACGAAGAACTACGGGTGGCAAGCCTCTGCAAGGGGAACCCTAAGGAGTTCTTCAGTTATGTTAATAGTAGAAAACCCATTAGAAGCATGGGACCGAAGCGGCGTTCTGCGGACCTCCGACTCGGACATCGCTAATGTGCTTAATGAGTACTTTGCGGGAGTGTTCACCAGGGAGGATACCCGCGTCATCCCCGAGCCAGGCGTGAGGCACGAAGGAAGGTGCTGGCCTGGATAGTGTTCGATGTACCGCGACAGTCGTTGCAGATAGAATAGACAAACTGAGCGCGTTTAAGGCTCCTGGGCCAGACCAGTTTCTCCCGAGAGTGTTGCGAGAAGTGCGCGACCAGGTGGCTCCCCACCTGGCTACAGTCTTCAACAAATCGTTGGAGACGGGCCAGGTGCCTGGTGACTGGAGGGAAGCCAATGTGACCCCTATCTTTAAGAAAGGGGATCACGAAAGTCCAGGGAACTATCGTCCCATTAGTCTCACTTCAGTTGTAGGTAAATTATTAGAGGGGATAATAGCGGATAGGATCGTTGACCACTTGGATTCCTACAAGCTGCTTGGGGACTCCCAACATGGGTTTAGATGGCATAGGTCGTGTCTCACCAACTTGCTCGAGTTTTTCCACGTCATGTTGAGCGAGTATGATAAGAGTAGGGCGATTGATATACTTTATCTCGACTTTCAGAAAGCCTTTGATAAGGTACCTCACCGCCGGCTAATGGCGAAAGTGCGCGCGCTGGGTATCGGTGGGGAAATAGGTAGGTGGATTGAAAACTGGCTGAGGAATAGGTGGCAGAGGGTTGTAATTAAAGGGGCTAGTTCGGGTTGGGCCTCGGTCACTAGTGGGGTTCCTCAGGGTTCCGTTTTGGGGCCACTGTTGTTTATCATTTGCATAAATGATATCGACGGTGGCATCGTCAGTCGGATTGCCAAATTCGCTGATAACACCAAGCTTGGGGCTAATGTTGGGACGCCCGAAGCGATCGAGGAACTGCGTGCGGACCTAGGTAGGATAGGAGAGTGGTCCGAAAAATGGCAAATGCCGTTTAACTTGGGTAAATGCAAAGTGATGTACATTCGCTACGCCAATCCCAAGTCGGACTACTCGATGTTGGGGAGTCATATCGAGGTGACTGATTTAGAAAAGGACTTGGGTGTGCTAATTAGCAGCGACCTTAAGTTTACGAAACAGTGCGTAGAGGTGGAAAAGAAAGCCCAGAAGTTGTTGGGTTATATCAGGAGGCAATTTCAGTTTCGGAACAAGGAGATTGTGCTCTCTCTGTACAATTCCCTGGTTCGGCCGCACCTGGAGTATGCTGTGCAGTTCTGGTCGCCCACCCTCAGGAAAGATATTGAGAAGCTGGAGCGAGTGCAGGCGAGGGCCACAAAGTTAATCCCTTCCGTTAGGCACATGGGCTACAATCGACGGTTATGCGCCCTGAACTTGTTTTCGCTTGAAACTCGGAGGCTGCGCGGTCAACTGATCGAGGTTTTCAAGCTCTTACGCGGGTTCAACGATGTCGATTTTAGAAGTATGTTTAGTTTAAATGATAACCCAACTCGCAACAATGCTTGGAAGTTGGATTTGAAACGGTTTAGGACTAGTGTGTGTGGGAATTACTTTACGTATAAGATCTGTGACACGTGGAACAGGTTACCTTCAGAAGTTGTGAACAGTTCCTCTGTGGATCAGTTCAAGAAAAGGTTAGACCAAATCTTGCACACTCTTTGAGTGTGTACAAAATTTTTCCCTGGCACCCGTTGCCATTGGTACCACCTCGGTATGGGCCGCAAGGCCTTTTGAGGTACTTCTTTTCCTTGTAACTCTCTCTCTCTCCTTTCAAATGTTAAATTTAACTTTTTTCATGAATGCTCTTCTTATTTGAAGTTCATGGAATTGGATTAAAGTACTTTCGACAATTTTGTATCAATTTCAAACAAAACTTGCTCTTTAACAGGAAATCAGCGAGAGGCGCGAGTACGTCCACCTTCCTTTGACCATACCAAGAAAGCTGCAGGAGCAGCTGCCTTACAAAGACAAGCCAAAAATTAAACCTGCAATTAAGAAACAGAAGAGAGTTGTGATGGTTAAGGACCCAGAGGAAGTCAAGGTGAGTGATGAAGAGGGTTGCAGAAGTAAGCGTTTGAAGGAAAAAATTTCTTTATACTGTCGAAATAAGGTACAGTATCTCTCATTTTCAGTAAAGATGCCGATTGAGAATTGGCTATTTTTTTTAACCTAACCCGACCGGAAGTGGGAGTAGATAATTTCATTATTCGAGGTTCTCTGTCCACGGAATGAAATGTGAATGACATTATGCGGGATAGCGTCATTCTCCAAATTTGACCCCCATTTTTGTCATTCATATGCCTGGACTACAAAAATTTGCAGCTCATAAATTTAAAACGTTTTGTCGATAGGTGGAAGAGTTCATGAAACGGTTGAAAACAATGATGAGAGACAAAGTGATTCAGAAACGAACAGAGAAGAGGAAGCAACATAAGCAGTACAAGAAGGAAATTAGACAACGAGAGGAGATGAGAAAGATTAGAGAAAAAAATCGGAAATCATTTAGCTGTAAAAGAAAGTCTCTCAAGAAAAGTAAAACTCTAAAATAAATTTCAATTTTTCACATGTATTATTTATTAACGATTTCCTTCAGAAAAAAAAATATATTGACCGAGAAAATTTAAAAAAAAAAAGTGGGTATACAATACGTAGGAGGTAGAGTCCTAGAATAAAAACATGTTAAAAAGCAAATTCTATCAACTACAGAAAAAAAAAAAAAATTGGACTTCGATATTTTAAACATATTTGATTACAGTACAAAGATTACACGAGCAACTCGCCATCTTAAAATATTTCTAATATACATTTCATACAATATGTAAGCGATGTAATAGGACTTAGCTTTCATAAAAAATCACAAATACTTCGTAAGCTCTCGAAATGCGGGATACGTTTAAAACCTCTCCCTTTATGTCTACAATGAAAATTGTATCTTCACATAATAACGTCTAAAAAAGATTTCAAAGCAACATCATAGACCCATCTTTTCACATCACAAATACGCCTCTACTCTTTCGGGTCTCCATTGAAAGCATTTGAAAATAAAATCGAAAGCACACCGCTACATCACAATTTAAAATTATCATTATTAACACTTTGTGCGAGTACTTAAGTTTTTAAAAGATTTGGTAAGAAATGAGCATTGAATCGGAGGAGAAATTATAACAAGAGCTAAATTGTACTGCAGAAACGTAACTTCAGAACAATTACTAGTTTCTATTACATTCCTAATTAGTTTTGCAAACAATGTACGCAAGAATCAAAACACTGACTCTCAATGACCAATAATGTGCCTCCGTTTTTCAGTGTGTTTCTATTATTAAACAGATATTTGTAAATAAGTTGCATTGTAAAGTTGGGAAAAAAAACAAAGGGGATGGGCCTTAAAATAAGGGCGTTTTTGACTCTCTCTCTCCCTCTGTGTTGGGGGGTACGAAGCCCCAATTTTAAAACTACTACGCGTTAGCTAACTTCGTTGAATTACTTTTAAAGTAATACTTGAAGTCCTTTCAATAAAACTTTTTCAACATGTACAACTACTTTATAATATCTAAAATTTAAACAACTTTTACGATACCATATAAATATTCGATTGTTGAAAATTTGGTCAGGAACTTTTTTCTTTTGATATAATGTATCCACAATTAAGTCATAAATAATAAAAATACACTGTAAAGTATTACCAAGTGAAAGATTTTTAGATTTATTCAAATTAACGAGAGTATTTCATTTACTCAAATACGGAAGATAATTTTTATCAATGCAACCAAATCAATAATAAAATTAATTATACACTAGCTTCTCTCTAGTCTGGCAAGATTGGTTCCAGCGGCATACTGGACTAGTAAATTTTCCGAACTACCTAGCGTTCCTCCTACAACCTGGTACGCATCACGGGTGCACCCGTTAAGTTAATAAATAATTAGTAGCGAGAGGCAACACGCGCTGATACTTCTCCGTTTCAGAACGCTTTAACTTAAAAATAAAGGTTCTGAAGAGCTTAGGTCTTTCTTTGCCTGTTCAGCTCTCCCCCATTGGTTGAGCATCACTGCAGAAGTCATTTACGGCATTCATCGGAGTGCGTTTCGTATTTACCAGCAACGGGTCCTTTTCCCCCCAACAGGGCCGAATTAAATTACCAAAAAGGACCCTTAATATTATAAAATATTGAATTGAATTTGCCGTTTTTCAATAATAATTGAAAAAAGTTTTGTTTTTTAAACACAACTACGGTTCCTTTTAAGTATAAAAATATTTTTAATGGAACTGTATATATCAGAGAATACACAACGTGGGAAGCGGAGATGAAAACCTGACATTGCTAATAAATATTTATGTACAACAGAGATTCACATTTTCACTTTTGACAATTTTGATACTTTTGTGGAAGAACAGGAAAAAGAAAATTAAAAATTTTTGTTTTCTGGATTTTTTTAAAACAAATTTATCTTTGACGTAAGTGAACTGGAGTCCTTTTGATCCCATGCTCAAATGACGAAGCAGTAAGTGCCTTCAATTCCATCTTGGCTCATAGTTGAGCGTATCCAATTTTTTAATCAAGGTAAGCTTTGAAAAAGAACGTTCGCCTTCGCAAACTGTTATGAACAAAAAGAAAAATTCGAAGAGCAGTTGTTACATTTGGAAAGGTGGACTCTACTCTTTCGCGTGATCTGATGTACTACATCATCATGTGTAATGTAATGTCAACATTAATACGAGTATAAAAGTGAGAAAATTGCAGAAATTCGTCTCCACACTCATGTTCCAGATTACTTGGATATTTTTTCATCGGTATATGTCAACATCAACCTTCAGTTTATCAGTGTCCTTTGCGGTAACGATGAGAAAAAAAGTAATTTGAAATCTGATGATATGCAGTTTTGCGCTGATGCAGACATGTGAGCACCTGATAAATCATCACAAGCAAAGTGTGAATTCTGAATTTTTTAGAAGGGCTCAGATCTACCTCCTCTGAAGTCGTGTCATATTCTCTGAATATGTCTCTGATACATCATACAAGAATTTCTGCTTCAGATTCTATTTCATCAGTTCTCTCACCTGGTTGATGATATTCTCCAACGAAGAAAACAATGCAACTGCACTTTAAATGTCTACACTCGTGCTTTGAAGTTGCGCGTTGCTTTGCTGAAATTACATTACATTTGGATAACATGAAGCCACTCGGGCCTATTCAAGTCATAAATGATTTAAAGCTATATTTTACAAAATATCAATTTCAAGTCTGCTAATTCACAAAAAACTATTTACAGAGCTACCAAAGTAGCCTACATAACTGAAGCTATACATTATTTACACAATTTACAAACTGTCTTTCTTTCTCTGCGAAAAGAATACACACGATTGCAGTTCCCAAACAACATAGTTTGTTTGCAAGACTTCTCAGCTGTGTCTGGTTTCGCCCTTTTCATCCTCATCTTCTGACCTACTACCGGGTAGTTGACAAAGATTTCAACGTCAGAATGTGGCCACTTTCACTTTCTGTAAGACCGGAAGTCAGAGAATTTCATCGCCTTGCTGAGCCGACTTCAAATCTCAATCTCCCGCAGCGTACCAAAGAAATTTAATTTATGGCCTCCAGACAGCAACCAACACTTGCTGCTACAACCAAGTTCAACAAATGACTGCTGCACAGGGCATGTGGTCTGCAAGATGGTTGATCTCCAGTATGCGAGCCTGTAAACCCGCATATCTGCCGGATATATTAGCGGCATTGTCGTAACTCTGGTCCCTACAATCATCAATGTTGAGATAGAGTTCGGATAAAGCGTCCAGCATATACTTCTGCACGCTCTCTCTCGAATGGCTAAGAATGGGCAAAAACTTTAGAAATCGCTCCACAGTTCCCCACTCAAACTCACGTACCTCACAATGAAAGTAAGTTGAGCCGTGTGACTTACATCTACAGCAGAGTGAAATCCACAGAAATCGAAAAGTACTTGACTGTTTGTACTTCATTACACACAGCGTTCATCATAACTTCCTGACTCATAAGCTGGATCAGCTAATCATAAATTGTAAAGGACTAGTAGCTTGTCTCTCCACTACCAGGATTTCCCCATGTTGCAATGTGCGAAGCAAGAAATGGGTCAAACCGAGTTAAGAGTTCCAGAAGTCCAAGAAATTTTCCATTATGTGGCGAACAGACAATCTCGTCGTCCCTTCTGAAAGACAAGCCACGCTCTGCCGAAAACAGTATCACTGTAACGACACGTTGAAGCACTAAACACCAGTAACTATTTCAAACTTCTCGCTGCTTTTTTTAGTTTAGTGTCAATGCAGTGTGTGACTTGAACTTTCCGATGCGCTTCACTACTCTAATGCAGTTTCAAAAGTTTTGTAGTATTACTCTAATCACTAAAACAGTCTCTAGCAAAAGGGAGGAAAAAGCTCGCAGTAGAAGCAGTACAAGTTTTCCGTAAAAGGCGAGTATAGTAAATAGTCCCGTCCCGGTGGTACATCTCACCGTTCGCCCTTCCATAAAATGATGTTTTAGAGAAATACCCGCTTCGATTACTTCGCTCTCCGCGCGAATTTTCAGAGGGACCATCTTCATTCTGACAATAGTCCGGACCTTTTTTCTGGAGCAGAAAGTCAACTGCGCTTGGTTTTTGCGTTAAAGTTTTCGGCCTCAGTTCAGGAACTCGAGACAACGTCGAGTTCCTTTCTTTCCGATTTTTCCTCCATTAGATTCGCACTTTCCTCTACCGTCTCTAACGCAATATCTTTACGTTATTCTTCCATATATTTCCGAAGAAAGAGTTCGCCAGTTCTCGATAAATGTTTTACTAATTTCTCCCTTTCTCGTCACAATTTCCGCTCTTTAGCTCCACTCGCGCGGCGACTGTGGCCGGACGTGACCGCTTCTGCGGCGTCGCGTATCAGTGATGATAAACGGAATCTAATAATTAAAATTAAGATTTGCATAATATAATTCGAGAAGTACTCGGCAATTTTAGTTTGAATTTAAAGTAATCAGAAACATTTCCTTTCGTCTCACATCGATTAATAGGATAAAAAAGGCACGAAAACCATTTGGTCTAAAACGTAACTTTTGTGTAATGATTTTTTTTTATTTTTTATTTTTTTTTGTCTCAATTAAGAGACAGATGTACGATATAATTTCATTATTCACGCGATGAAGTTGACCAATATACTTTTTACATTTTCAATTGCAACACTTTTATTTCTGGTTCGCTTGACGGAAAAAAAAAAAAAAAAAAATTATATTATATGTATATATATAGGGTGAACCAAATGTAGGTGGACAGTAAATGATAACGTTTATTTTGAGAATACATATTTAATTTTTTTGTATACTATAATACAAAATAAAATTTAAATAAATTTAGTTATAATATTTAATATAATATAACAAACACCATAGTTATAATGAACACCATAGTTATAATATAATATAACACAAACCGTATTCAACCTACTGTCCACCTACTTTTGGTTCACCGTGTGTATATATATATATATATATATACGGCAAATAGAACTGGGACCCTTCCATATAAACTCCATTGCCAAGCTGCCCCAGTTTAATTTGCCAGAGTGGCTCTCTACGAGTGACGAAATAATCTTGCGGTGTCTGGCAGCTTAATTTTTATGAAATACACGGCGCCAGTGTTTTCATGCACGAGAGTGCGCCTTGTTATAAGGCGAAAAAAGTGTCAGTGGCTTGCTGACAATAATATTAACGTGCTGAAGTGGCCAGGAAATAGCTCTGACCTGAATCCCATCGAGAACTGCTGGAATGTCATGAAGCAGAAGCTTTCAAACATCGACACCACATCACTCGATAGTCTGCAGCGCGAGATCAAGTTGTTGTGGATTAAGAACATGACCTTGGATTATTTTCAAAAACTGAGTGATAGCATGCCGAAACGTCTCCAGATGGTCATCAAGGCCAAGGGCAACATAACTAAATATTAATGTAAGTGTTAAACTGCTCATTTGTCATATTTTCAAAGTAGGCCAAATTATGTATGGAAAGGTCCCAGTTCTATTTGCCGTGATATATATATATATATATATATTATATATATATATATATATATATATATATATAAAAAGGGATCGCACGTCTTAACGTACCTAAGCGCCACCACAGGCGAAAACATATTTTTGATGGATATCACTATTTTCACCCTTCCTCTATCGCGTGGTTTGGGTTATAATGACCTTACGACACGAAGTATGGTTGAAAACCTTATGAAGCAAACTACTTTTTTCACCTCCATCGCCAGCTGGGCTCTGCCGCCCAGATGTGATGCGCGTCTTAAGGCCCCAATATCCCGTTCAACTGGTGGGAGGTGATGGGGGTGGGGGTGGGACACTCGGTCTCTGGGTGGCGAGAACAGCAGGAGGAGCGCGAGCCAATGAAAACATGGTAGCCACGCCGCTCTACAAGCCGAGAAGAACACGACAGTGACGGTCAGGGTTGCCAGATGTAGGAGAATTCTCCAAAAATAGGAAAATGGACTGGGCTGCGGAGAAAAAAATTCTCCTAAAATTAAGTAGGAGAATTTTTTGGAGAATGAAAAATAATTTTAGGAGAATGCTGGAATTCAAAAAAGTCAATGTTTTGCCGATAAATTTTTTTATTTTTATAATTTGACTATTTGAAGTTATCAAATGGCAATACTGTACATTTTGGGTAAAAAATGCTGGTTAGTGAATAACAGCACTGCCTACAAAAAGTAGGCCAAAGTACGTTGACCCAGGGTCAACGTACTTGGGCCTACTTTTTGTCATCGATAAGTTTTGATTTCTGAGATGGCAAAAAATCAAAATCATCGTAAATTTTTGGAAAACTTGCCACAATTTAAAGGTAAGAAAACTATTTATGAAAAGTCCATTACAGTTGTATATTTAACCTATTTGAGGTGAAAATGTGAACAGTTAGCCTATTATAGTAGTCTAATATATATATATATATATATATATATATATATATATATATATATAACAGGGTGTCCCATAAGTCCGGCATCATAGGAGAAATTCATATTTTTCTATTTCTACAAACCATAATTTATGCTCGGGATGCCAATTTCCCGTCCACCATTCTGTTCAGTGACGAGGCTGTTTTTTGTGGAAATGGTGAGGTAAATCGACAGAACACCCGCTACTGGTCTCAAAACAACCCTCACTGGTATCTCTCTTCAAAGGAACAAGGTGCATCTCGGGTGATGGTATGGTGTGGCATTTGGAAGGATCGCATCATCGGCCCCCTCTTTTTCGATGAACATGCCACTGGAGGCACCTACCTACGTATGCTCAAGGAAGTAGCATTTCCCAGTGTCTTGAACAAAGGAGGAAAGTTCCCAACATGGTTCCAGCAAGACGGCGCTCCTGCACATTACAGCACCCAAGTAAGGGAATACCTGTACCAACAATTCCCTGGTCATTGGATAGGACATCAAGGGCCTGTGGAATGGCCAGCTAGAAGCCCGGATCTCACGCCACTAGATTTTTTTAACTCTGGGGCCACTTGAAAGTGCTGGTATACGCAGAGAAAATTAGGAGTGTTGAACATTTGCGGCAGCGCATTATTGGGGCATGTAACACCATTACTCCTGACATCATTCAACCGTGTGCTTGCTGACTGGGTATCACGTCTGAATTTGTGTATTGAAAACAATGGTGGACATATTGAGCACGTTCTGTAAATAAAAGCTTTTGTTTTGCCCTTTTTTTTTTATTTTTCCTATGATGCCGGACTTATGGGACACCCTGTATATATTAGACTACTATAATAGGCTAACTGTTCACATTTTCACCTTCTCAAATAGGTTAAATATACAACTC
>JAJOZX010004312.1:0-337500 GCA_023014485.1 Bathynomus jamesi | reverse complement strand
GCCAGTACCTTAAGACTCGTGTTGCTGTTAGCAGGCGTCCTGTGTTTGTGCTCATATTGCGTGGATTATTCTATTCACCCGGCTTCTAACTATTCTCAACGTGTGCAGCAATGTCTCACCGTGCTAATGATAGTGATGAAAAATCAATGGAATCATTCTGTACCAGAAATCGAACCCAAAGTTCGGCGGCATAAGAAAATCAAAAAATTAAAAAAATATATATATAAAACATAAAATGAAAATCTCTTCCAAAAACTCATCACCATCTTCGTTAGCATACTTAGAACTCTAATTTAGCCAAAATGAGCGTTCTAGCTCAATTAATAACAGATACTATTGCCAGAATATTGCTGAACTTTGGAGGCGATTTCTGGCGAATTTTAATTTTGGCGCTTAGGTACCTTAAGACGCGGGACCCCTCATATACAATATATGGGTGCCGGACAAAATCCCGAAAGCCGAAAAGCCGAAAAGCCGAAATCCCGAAAACCAAAATTAAGAAAAACCAAAATTAAGAAAAACCAAAATTAAGAAAAACCAAAATTAAGAAAAACCAAAATTAAGAAAAACCAAAATTAAGAAAAACCAAAATTAAGAAAAACCAAAATTAAGAAAAACCAAAATTAAGAAAAACCAAAATTAAGAAAAACCAAAATTAAGAAAAACCAAAATTAAGAAAAACCAAAATTAAGAAAAACCAAAATTAAGAAAAACCAAAATTAAGAAAAACCAAAATTAAGAAAAACCAAAATTAAGAAAAACCAAAATTAAGAAAAACCAAAATTAAGAAAAACCAAAATTAAGAAAAACCAAAATTAAGAAAAACCAAAATTAAGAAAAACCAAAATTAAGAAAAACCAAAATTAAGAAAAACCAAAATTAAGAAAAACCAAAATTAAGAAAAACCAAAATTAAGAAAAACCAAAATTAAGAAAAACCAAAATAAACTCGTTGCATATTCCGCTTGCGTAGATAGCTAATTAGACTGAATTCCAACCAACCAAACCAGTCGTAAACTTCAAACCAAGTATACATTAGTTCCAACTTTACTTTATAATGACATTCTGTTCTGCACCCTTTAAGAATATGGAGGAAACTTGCGAACTTGTTACTTCTCAAAAAGAGCGTGTTAAATTGAACGCACGCGGCTATTTAATGGTTAAAGATAAATCTTTGAACTCGCGATACTATTGGTGCTGCGAAAGTCGAAAATCGCTTACTTGCAAAGGAAGAGCGATAACTCTATTTTCAAATGGACAGCATCTGCTAAAAAAATTCGTTGACCATAACCACGCCCCCAATGCAAGTGCATCGAAGATTTCGAAAATCGTTGACGAACTCAAGACGCAGGCAAGTAATTCAAGAAATTTCCCTTGCCAAATAATCCAATCCTGTACAACTTCCATTCGTCAAGAAATCGTTCCGTATTTGCCTTCAAATGATGCACTTCGCAAAAAAATTAAGAGAGTTCGGCAGGCTCAACGACCAACTGAACCAAAGTCGCTTAGTGAAATAGAAGTTCCGCCAGAATTGCGACATACATTAAATGGTGAATTATTCTTAGTAAGGGATTCTACCATCGAAGAGCAAAGACTACTTCTATTCTCTACCAAAGCTAACATACAAAAGCTATCGCACGCTTCATTTTGGATAATGGATGGCACATTCAAAACAGTGCCTACAATATTTTATCAGCTATATACAATACACGCTCCAGTTGGCTCAGATAAGAGTAAAACTTATCCACTAGTTTATGTTCTCATGACGGGAAAATCGGAAGCCCTATACAAACGCTTATTTGAAGATTTGGTAGACTTTGCGCAAGAAAATAGAATCGAGCTAAGTCCTCAAACTATAGTGACAGATTTGGAATTAGCTGCGATAAATGCTTCGAAAAGTGAATTCCCCGATGTTACCCATAAAGTTTGTTTTTTCCACCTAGGACAATGTGTCTGGAGAAAAATTCAAGCTAGTGGATTGGCAAGGCAATATGGCAATGACGAAAGCTTTAGTTTAAAAATACGTCATTTGACAGCATTGGCATTTCTTCCTCCAAATGAGATTTCGGAAAGTTTTTGCGAATTAAAGCCCGATTTACCTGACGAAGCCAGTGAACTTGTTGATTGGTTCGAAAATAATTATGTGCATGGGAGGATAAGAAGGCGTCTACGAAATGGTCTCGCTGTTCGATCCGAAGTATTGTTTCCACCAAAATTGTGGTCAGTATATGAATCCATGCAAAATGAAGTCCCGCGAACTCAAAACCTCGTAGAGGCGTGGCATCGAAGATGGGAAAATTTAGTTGGAAGTGTGCACATTGGCATGTATCGAATGATAGAGGAATTTAAAAAAGAACAATGCCAGGTGGAAAATCAAATTGAGCGCAGTCTCCGAGGTGAACCGTACTGGAAAAGAAAGAAAATGACTGTTCAACGTGACGAAAGACTTCAAGCTGTTGTCAAAGACCGTGAACATCGCCCAGTTCTTTTGGAATATCTTCGGGCAATTGCACATAATCTCGCTCTCTAATCATCTTTTTCGATCTGTGATTTTTTATTTTTTAACCATTCTTTTATACTTTGAAATAAAAGCAGCTTCTTTACTTTTTTTAAATTTTAGACCCTAGCCTTTGTAAAGGTTTTAGAGATGTTCGAAATATACTAAAAATCTAGGCTAGCCAAACCTAACCTACGATACGCCACATATTTAGGCCTAGAAAATTTAAGATTCAGCAAATCACTGAATTTATATAAATAGTCTAAAATGCGGGAATCTGTAAGATATCTCCAACCTAACCTACCCTAACCGAAACAGGTCTGGAAAAGTTTAATAAATCCTACTTGTTTCTAAGTTCACCCCCCCAAATTTCCAACCAAAGTCTTTAACACGTTGCGTGATCCTTTATCTTTTAAAAAAGTTGTAGTTTCGCGATTTTTGTTTTTCTGGATTTTTGGTTTTTCTTAATTTTTGGTTTCTCTTAATTTTTGGTTTCTCGGGATTTCGGCTTTTCGGGATTATGACCCAAACCCACAATATATATATATATATATATATATATATATATATATATATATATATATATATATATATATATATATATATATATATATCAGTGGCGTGCGGTGATTTTTCGTCAAGGGGAAGCAATTCAAGCAAAAACAACAAAGATTATATAAAATAAAAATAAAACTTTAAAATACTCGTATATAATAAAAACAAACACATATAATCATCTACTTACTTTACTTATAGGTTAATTCTATTCTTTCTTTTTTATTAAATATATCTATTATTTCTTCGTAAAAGGCATCGGTTTTCATATCCTTAAGAAGCTTTTTCTCAATTGAGATTAAAGCTAAACTTGCAAGCCTTTCTTACCCTTGCGCATTTCTAGCGTAGTTACGTATTCGCTTTAAATGAGAGAATGACAGCAGACAGCACGTAAAGTTGCCAGATATTTCAAGAAAATTAACTATAAGATCTGGACAGCGATTTCTAAATTGCTTCCTTTTTGACATAGGGAAGGATAAAATAACGATAAATATATATTCTTTTTCGCTTAACATGGCCATGGAATTTTTTACTAGAAAAACTATATAAGAAACTTGTTGTATTCAATAAATACTACATTATAACATTAAATGAGTTTTTAGAATGGAAAGAAACAATTTGTAACAGTAAAAAAAAAAGCGAAAGTCATTGGGAAAAAGGATGCATTTCGTCAATTGTTGTCCAACTCGAGATTTTTTGCGTCGGCTTTCTTAAAGGTTTTTGCACGAACGGCAACCAATGTATATACTATGTATCCACCTGATTACCAATCAAATGCTATAAATAGTATAATAAAATGATTTTGTACAAATTATTAACACATATTGAACTGTTTAAACTTTAAAGTATAATACAGCATTTTCTTCTTTCTTTGAATAGGGAAGCAATAGGGAAGCATTGCTTCCCTTGCTTCCATGGACCGCACGCCACTGATATATATATATATATATATATATATATATAGGGGAAGCTATAAAATTAAGGTAAAGGTACCATTCAAGAAGCTCATTTTCCTATTATATAGGGGTGTGTGTGACCCAAGGGTCACCTGAGCCAAAGTGGAAACAGATTAAGTGGCCAAACTCCACCTAATGGCAACAGCTGGGAGCGAACCAACACCACTACTCCACCACTCAGAGTCGCCTTAAGCACCGAGCTACCAGATGCTCAGTTATATATTTTTTTCCTAGATGACATACCGCCGATTCGTGCCTATGTGAAGTGGCACATATCTCGGCGAAGCAGTGGGTAGAGGGTGTTGCTAGAGTGGGTAGTGAACTCGGAGTGAGGGGGGGGGGGGTTCAGTTACCGAGTAAGGGGAAGGGAAAGTATAGTCGAAAATGCGGTGAAGTACAAGAGTGAGTCAGGAAGGAGAATACTGCTTCTGTTGAAAATTGGGATCCTTCGGCAAGTATGGACTGGAGACGCTTGGGTGCGGAGATACGGGACAAGAAGGGGAAGCACCTGTGGAGCAGAGCAGAGAAATTCGGGCATTCGACTAGGTGAGCAACAGTGGAGGAGGTACGGCAGGTGGGGCAGAACGGGACGGGTAATTTGGCCATGAGGTGCACGTGTTAAGTGCGTGTACACTATGCGGAGACGGGCCAGAACCACCTCTTTACGTCGGGATCGATGAAACGAGGAGGCCCAATATCTCAATTGTGGTTTTATCCGGTGAAGCTTGTTATCTGTGGCTTGGTCCCACTTCCGCTGCCAGAGGGAACGGAAATGGGATCGGAGAATCGGGAAGAAGTCAGTGAAAAGGAGGGGGTCGGGAGGAGTCTGGTAGCAAGCAAGGAGCCTTCGCCGCGGTCCGCCTCCTCGTTACCCTGGATTCCGACATGTGCCGGGACCAAGCAGAAGGCGACCGTCTTGTGTCTGGAAGTCGTCAGGGAGTGGAAATTCTGTTAGATAGTGCAGACGAGCGGGTTTGGTTGGGGGGGGGGTTGAATCTTTCTAGGGAGAGAAGTGCCCTTTGGGAGTCGGTATATATATTACGAAATCACTGGCCGGGTGGGTGCGCACAATATCAAGGGCTTCTAAGATAGCGAAGAGTTCTGCTGAGAACACAAAGGCCTCGCGGGGCAGGCGGACGCTTAGGAAAGAGGTTGGGGTAGTGTTACCACTGAGGCGGCCGTGCCAGCCTCTGAGCAGGAACCGTCTGTGTAGTTGGAGACAGTGCCCGAGTGCCGAGTTGTGTGTTCCCGGAAAAATGACCTATATGGTAGTGGTGATCTTCGGCAGGGCACACAAGTCCCTGCAGAACAGATTGGGCTGAGGAGCCAAGGGAGATAGGTGTGGTATGTGATGGGCATGACTGAGGGAGGGGGCATGTTGGAGTGTTGGAGAGGTCCAGGAAGGAGCGGACCGCTTCGGTGAAGTGCCAGCTCCGTCCCTGGGGAGGAAGTTCGGAAACTGCCGCGTACAGGAGCGAGAAGGGTAACCTCTGTACACGATGCAAAGACCCCAGTCCACCAACCATCCAGCACAGTGACACCCTAAGGGCGTCACTTCGGGAGGACAGCTCTGGAAACTCGTACTGGGAGCCAAAGACGTTAGTGGCTCTTAGCCCGGTCTCCCCAGTAGCCTGTCCGATATGGGTGACCCTTCCGGAGGCTAAGCCCCCACCAACGTAGCTCAATGGATCACCACAGGAGCCCACCCACCATGACACACACATTGTGTGTGTGTGTGTGTGTGTATAGGGGTTCTTAGCCTCTGGGTCGCGACCCAAACTTAGGTCATTAAATTGTCATTTATCATTTATTTATGTTATCCCTAATCATTTTACCCTTATTATTTATTATGAGTGATGTGTTTGAAGGCATTGGTCGCCGAGCCAGCCCCGAGACCAGAATTTGGATCGCAGCCTAAAAAGGTTAAGAACCCCTGATCTAGAGTAATATTATTTTGAAGTAAAATTTAATTAATATTTATTGAGAATAATATTTAGAAAACTTTTAGAAATAAGGATCAAGTAAAGATAAGCACCCCCAGTCTTCTTTAATTAGCCTTATAAGGCTAACTAACGAAAATATCACGACCTAATCTAACCAATCGTCAAGGGCGTACAGTTGACTTAACTATTGGTTTGGTTAGGTTAGGTCGTGATATTTTCGTTAGCCTTATAAGGCTAATTAAAGAAGGCTGGGGGTGCTTATCTTTACTTGATCCAGAAATAATTTTTATCTATAATAATATTAAGAAGTAATGCTTATCTTTAGGAGGAGGAGATTGTAGACACCAATCAACCAGGGAGTACTCTGGGGAGAGGATGTTAGGCAGGAAACAGTGCTGAAACACCCGTTTCTCCATCTTCCTTAGCTTTCTCCGTGTCTTATCTACCTTGCGAGCAGTCCAGCATGCTCTCAAATGCACGCTTCTCACTAATTCCTCACTACACATACACGCATCTTACGCACTACACAATCTTCTCAAAAAAAAAATAATAACTATGGTTTAGTTCCTAACAGCTTCAGAGACCTTGATTTCGATTATCTGCATAAAAAATAAAATAATAATTATCAAGAATAACATTAATGGAAAATTATCTGGAATAATATTTAGAAAAATTAATAAAAAAATAAGATCTTAAATATTTTGGACCCCCACCATTGCCGGGGGGCGGGGGTGGTTATGCCATGATGTAATGGGTAATGCAGCCCTACACCCCGGAGTACAAATAAGTATAAGTAGATACACCTTAACAGTTTATTATGAGGTGCCGGAGCTACTGAAAAGTGCCAGGACTACCAAGTTGCCAGACTAGAAAAAAGTTAGCGTAATTCTCTCTAAATTGTCATAACAACTATGTCCTCTTAATAATAATAAGACAATTTATTGCAGTTCACAGTAATACACTGAAAAAGAAAAAAAAAACATTCCACTCAGTGTCAATGTATCAATACCAACTTTCAAGATATGATAGATAGGATTGAACCTCGCTAATAAGACTGCAAGGGAATATGGTACATACATATAGACAATAGTAAATGAAGGTTTGACCCCTCAACACCATGCTTGTTTACAGCCTCACCACTCCTGCAGTGGTTGGCTATATCAGGCTTTTTAGCAGCCCAAGGGTTGAGAGGTTATACCCTCACTTATTACTGTATTCAATTATATATATATATATATATATATATATATATATATATATATATATATATATATATATATTAGTCTGAAAAGTTTCTACACAATGGGAATTACATTAATCAATTAATTAATCTAATGTGCTTTGAAATGAATGGGGGAGCATTTTGAACATTTATGATATGGTTCCATAAATAAATGCACATCAGGTTACAAGTTCTAATGCATTTCCCACTGGGTAGAAACCTTTCAGATACTATATATATATATATATATATATATATATATATATATATATATATATATATATATATATATATACACAATGCAAATGAATTTCATTTGCATACAAATGACAGCACATTTAACAAGTAGTAATAAAAATGATGATTCCATTTCCGACTGAGGAATCAAAACTTAGCTGAATATAATAAATGCAAATATAAATTAACAAAAAAGCAACAAGGCTACATAATTAAAAAAATTTACTAAATAAATAAATTTCACAGTAAACAATTAAATAGCTATTACTATTCATTTCACCATACAAGACCTAGCTACAAGATTTCCTTCAGCAGCAATCTTTCAGAAACACAAGTTCTGCTTCATATACCATCCACTACTTATCACACAATGGAACACATCACGGAAACATTATCATAGAAATTAAACCTTTTCTCTTTGAGATCTGGATTAGTATTGCAAATACTAAAACTAACTAAAGCTAGTAATGAACAATGAAAGCTTACAAATTATATATTAAAGCCTACTTATTATTATTAAACAGTATACAACAATTCAGCATATAAAAAATATGAAAGTAACAGAAAAAACACTCCAACCCTCTCAAATAATAAAATTTAATAGTTCCTTTGCAACTATTAAATGTCCATACATTTCATTTTCCTACATTTGGCAATAAAAACCTTATAAAATAGAATAGCTCTGGTGAATCTCATATATTTGGATAAACACAAGTTCCAATTTAGCTTTGTATAGTTCTTTAGACCTACACTAATCTACAGCATTGTAATAAAGTATAAAAATTTTTATACTAGTTACATCTAAGAGGAACAGATTTAATTAATCTTCAATGGCCTGAACATCATCAATTTCTTTTGTTTAAATATACTGCAATAAGGTCTAAAGTTTAAGCCATATATTTAATGAGATGAATTTTATATATATATATATATATATATTATATATATATATATATACAGGGTGGGCGGAAAGTAGCTCCCTATTTTGGATTGGTAAAAAAATACGTATATTATCCATTTATTTCAGAAAAAATAATATGAAAAGGTAGGCATACATGGTAGGTTTTCTCTAAAATTCAATGTGGGCTCCAACTCTTTCCACCAGCTTCTGGAGCCGCCCAGGAATGGCGTCCACTGACTTTAGCAGGAACTCCGGCGGGATGGAGGACATGACTTCCCGAATTCGGTCCTCCAGTTCTTCCAATGTCCTCGGTTTGGTGCGGTAGACTTCTTCCTTTACCCACCCCCAAAGAAAGAAGTCGCACGGTGTCAAGTCGGGGCTCCTGGCTGGCCATTGATGTGGACCACGACGACCCATCCAAACACCCAGGGAAGTGGGCATCCAGCCACTCACGGACAACAAGAGCGAAGTGCGGAGGGGCGCCATCTTGCATAAATATCAGATCGTCGATGTTCTCCCATGTGCTGACAACCGGCCAGACCTCGTTTCGCAACATAGCAAGGTACCGCTCAGCATTCATGGTGTTGCGCAGAAGGAACGGGCCCACAACCTGATCTGAGGTCATACCACACCACACCGTTACACTGAACCGATTCTGCCGTTTTTCAGCGGTAACCGTGCGACTTCTTTCTTTGGGGGTGGGTAAAGGAAGAAGTCTACCGCACCAAACCGAGGACATTGGAAGAACTGGAGGACCGAATTCGGGAAGTCATGTCCTCCATCCCGCCGGAGTTCCTGCTAAAGTCAATGGACACCATTCCTGGGCGGCTCCAGAAGCTGGTGGAAAGAGTTGGAGCCCACATTGAATTTTAGAGAAAACCTACCATGTATGCCTACCTTTTCATATTATTTTTTCTGAAATAAATGAATAATATACGTATTTTTTTACCAATCCAAAATAGGGAGCTACTTTCCGCCCACCCTGTATATATATATATATATATATATATATATATATATATATATATATATATATATATATATATATGGTAACTACATACAAATTCTAATGGCAGAACTGTAGGCATGCTTCAATGACTAAAAAGAAAACAAAAAAGGAAGATCTGAGCCTCAAATGGAATAGCAGAAACATTTGTGAAGAGATTAAAAATCTGGTAATAAAATTGTACAAGTTAGCCTCAATGACATGATTTTAACTGGGATATTATAATATATATATATATATATGCTGCAAACCCACAAGGAAAAAGAAAAACGATTCCAAGGCCTTTCGTGTATTCAAAGCTACACCTCGTCAGGGAATGAAGTTAAAAGGCGAGAAGCCCATATATATATACAACGTACAGGAAAAACAAAACAATTAGCACATACTTAACAAGGGTTAATGAGAGGCAAAAGAAATTTTAACATGATATCGTCAATTTTATAAGTCCCCGAGCTGTTATTGAAATTGTTTTTAAAATGAATAAATGCACATTCTAGAATATTCTTTCTATTATATCTCTGTTTTTAACAAGCACTTTAGAACTATCCCACTTGATGCTATGGTTACATCTATACATATGGTTAAATAAAGCATTGGAAGTACTAGCTGTTCTACAAGCATATTTATGCTGTTTTACCCTAATATCTAACGTTTTACCGGTTTGGCCTATATATACTGAGTTACATTGTGTACATCCGATCGAATACACACAACCAACAACATTATCAGGGCTATTCTTTATTAGGCGTGATTTAACAGTATTATTATACTTAAAGATTACATTAATGCCAATTGCTTTAAGTACAGTTGGAAGGTATTGAAAATTAACATGGTAAGGTAGGCTAAGGATATTTTTACGCTGAAATTCCTTTACAATTACATTATTATAATACCTATTCTTGGCTTTCTTAAGACAGTTATCTAAAAATGAAATAGGATAACATAATTTAGTACCAATATTCATGATATTGCATAACTCGGAATCTAAAAATTCAGGACTGACAACTCTCAATGTTCGAAGAAACATAGCAGAGAAAATAGAGGATTTAATCAAAGGATGATGGTCAGAATAAAAATGCACGTAAGAATTATTATTAGTAGGCTTACGGTAGACTTCATAATAATAACTCTTACGTGCATTTTTATTCTGACCATCATCCTTCGATTAAATCCTCTATTTTCTCTGCTATGTTTCTTCGAGCATTGAGAGTTGTCAGTCCTGAATTTTTAGATTCCCAGTTATGCAATATCATGAATATTGGTACTAAATTATGTTATCCTATTTCATTTTTAGATAACTGTCTTAAGAAAGCCAAGAATAGGTATTATAATAATGTAATTGTAAAGGAATTTCAGCGTAAAAATATCCTTAGCCTACCTTACCATGTTAATTTTCAATACCTTCCAACTGTACTTAAAGCAATTGGCATTAATGTAATCTTTAAGTATAATAATACTGTTAAATCACGCCTAATAAAGAATAGCCCTGATAATGTTGTTGGTTGTGTGTATTCGATCGGATGTACACAATGTAACTCAGTATATATAGGCCAAACCGGTAAAACGTTAGATATTAGGGTAAAACAGCATAAATATGCTTGTAGAACAGCTAGTACTTCCAATGCTTTATTTAACCATATGTATAGATGTAACCATAGCATCAAGTGGGATAGTTCTAAAGTGCTTGTTAAAAACAGATATATAATAGAAAGAAATATTCTAGAATGTGCATTTATTCATTTTAAAAACAATTTCAATAACAGCTCGGGGACTTATAAAATTGACGATATCATGTTAAAATTTCTTTTGCCTCTCATTAACCCTTGTTAAGTATGTGCTAATTGTTTTGTTTTTCCTGTACGTTGTATATATATGGGCTTCTCGCCTTTTAACTTCATTCCCTGACGAGGTGTAGCTTTGAATACATGAAAGGCCTTGGAATCGTTTTTCTTTTTCCTTGTGGGTTTGCAGCATTCATTCATTTCACGTGTTTTATTGTGAAATTCATCCCATATATATATATATATATATATATAATATATATATATATATATATATATATATATATATATATTATAATTAAAAAATAATGTGAACACTTTTAACACATTTCTTGCGATACAACCCACCAGTGGATCGTATCGCAAGAAATGTGTTAAACTTTAAAATTACATAGATACATTTTTAATCTTTTCTTTTACCTCATTTAAGGCTCATATTAAATACGTCACTTCACTTCATGTGTTACACAAATTAAATCTACAAAACTTTGGTATAATTTAAATATATTTTTAAAAAGTTAAACTTAAGAATTATGTTTCAGGTACAATCTTCCATCTGCATTTCTTGAATACCCTTTGAAACTGTTTCTATATCTTTTGTTTTATCGCAGATGAAAAATGGAGGATTTTCTTTTGACCCAGTTAAATTCTCCATACTACGTGACCTCTGAAGCCCACAATTATTTTCCGTGCTTTTGTATCTTTCTGAAGCTACTCGACGGCTACTGCTGGTACCACTACTCAAACTTGTGGTTCTAAGTCTACAAGCTGTTTGGTCTAATTCACTCAAAGTGTCATTACTCGTACTTATACAATGTTCCACTACTTTCACCAATGTTTTCTTTTCATAAGGATGAGGCCTACATTTCCTCTTGCGCATAACATTGCATCTGAATACCCTTCTACTAGGACTATCAGTAAGTTCATTTAATGGAAAAGAATAACCAGTTTTGAAGCTAGTAATGAACTGGGAGTTCATGGTTAAAATATGAAGACTTTCAAATGCTTTGTTCTCTTTTTCTTTAGAATCTAAAACACTTACTTTCTCATTTTCATTGGATTTACTTTCTACATTAAAGAAAAAGCTCCTCTGAACAGGTATTTCAACTTCACTAGCCTGAGAAGGACCAGCTTTCTCCGCATTCATATTCAAATGCTGTAATTTGCCAAGAAGGTTTTCGTTTTCTTGAAGATAGTCTTTCCTACTTTGAGTGACTGAACTCAGCATTCCTAGAAATTATAAATATAAAATGAACCCTATTATCTGGTTGCTTTCTAGTTACTCAGCCAACATGAAACAGCACATATTTGCATATGTAGTTTATTCACCAAACTCATCGTATTGCAGGGTATCAAAGCTATACCTAAATGCTTATGATTTTTGGTGCTTTTACAATAGATTTACTTAAAATCACTCACTCAATACAAGTACAGTACCAGTAGGTATTTATCTTAAATCAATTTTTGGAGAGAAGTGTCAACCAAATGTTACACAGGGTGACTCATAAATGTGTTTCATAAATTGCAGGGTTTATTCTTGAAACAAAAGTAAAGAAAAAAGACCATCTAAACATAGGTTGAGAAACCTGTAGGTTTCGAGCTATAGCACGTGACAAAAAAATGAAACTCCTTAAGATATTTTTATATTTTATGCAAATACACAGTGTGATACATTTGCTTCATTAAAGTAAATGTCCAAAATTCTTTTCTACTTCTTCAATGCATGCATAATTAGCATGTCAAACCAGTGATTGTCTGACACTCAAAAATTCTTGGAGTATTGCAGATCATTTTGCAATTGTCTCAAACTCATTGCCACAATTCATCACATGCTTGGACTTCTGCAACATAAACTAAGCTTTTTAAATGACCACACAAGTAATAATCAAGAGAATTTAAATCTTGCGACCT
Organism: Bathynomus jamesi; assembly: GCA_023014485.1. Taxonomy (NCBI): domain Eukaryota; kingdom Metazoa; phylum Arthropoda; class Malacostraca; order Isopoda; family Cirolanidae; genus Bathynomus; species Bathynomus jamesi. The sequence goes on along the minus strand of JAJOZX010004312.1, from coordinate 324,492 downwards.
ACCCACCTCATTGTAAACTACCACTAACCATCATTCCCTCACTTGTTCATACTCATTTTCCCCCTTTAACTCTCTCTCCTCTATCCTATTTTGCGATGTGCTGAGGCATGCATTCAAGAAAAAGGAATGAATTTTGAACATTTACTTTAATGAAGCAAATGTATCAATCACACTGTGTACTGTATTTGCATAAAATGTAAAAAATCTTCAGGAGGTTCATTTTTCTATTGCATGCTATAGCCCAAAACTTGTGGGTTTTTCTCAACTTACGTTTATATGGTCTTTTTTTTTCTTTACTTTTGTCTCAAGAATACACCCTGTGATTTATGAAACATTCATGCATCACCCTGTATACATCAAAATTTAAAATAGTACCAGGATCTACACCAAAAAAATAGCTTCCAACTATGGCTATCCTGTTACAGTTAATTAAAAAATAAGGCCTAATACAGATGCAGTGTTAATAATGTTAATAAAACTTACAGTACTTAAACTACTTACCAAGTTCATCAAGAGCATCATTGATGGACGCTATATCATATGATTCCTTCTTTTCTACATTGTCATTGCTCATAATAATAGACCTGGAAATATTAATGATCTATCAGATAAAATAGATTTGCAGCTTTTACACATATCTACCTCTCATTTTGTACCATAAGCTAGAAGCATGATGATTCTGAAATACTTGATGAAATCAAAAGAGCCTGGGTGTGATTAGTTAACTAAATTATTTAGCTTTGTTTTTTGCACTCAAAAGGAACAATACCACAATAAGAAATTAAGGAAATGATTAACAAAAATATATCAACTTAAAGAATCAATAAAATGTGCAGTACCATAAAATGGGGTAACTTTGAACATAATACATAGGTCTATATACATAAACAAAATCTCATTTCCCAATAGATTGTAATGAGAAGGCAGAAACCACTTGAATGTGAAAGAGAGAAGGTAGTGAAGAAGATGCATATGCATTGTGCATCCATTCACACATGCATCCCACTGGACCAGCACTCCACCACATGGAGCGCCTCCAGGATTTGTCAAGAATAAAAAGAGATGGAGTTCTTACTTATCAACTTTTAACCAATTTCAACTTCCAGCCACTTCTCATCCATCACCTAGATCAATTCCATGCTTAAATCATGCAGTCATTCACCATGTTGATCATCTTCCCAGCCTTCCCTCTCCTGCTTCCACCTTTGCAGTCACTCTTATACACTTTTCACAATGGTGCCATCTTCCCACATGTCAAACCACCTTAGCACACTTTCCTCAATTTTCACTTCCACTGACTTCTGAACACATCTTTTCAGAGCCATACTTTCTGTTACTCTATCAGTCTGATGCATGCCAATCATACTCCTCAGATTATCCATCTCAATTGCTCTTACCCTTTTCATGTCACAGTGCTAAACCTAAGGGTTTTTTAGTGGGTGGGTGAGTTCACAAACTCATCATTGTGATGTTGCATTAAAATACACCTTTTCTGTATTGTTTGTACAATACAGAAAACTTTCCAACCTAACAAGTTTATAGTCCAAAATTTTAAGACTACACAAGTATCCACATAAGTACAAACGTCAGTACTGAATATCTTTGTAACCAGTAACAGCACTCCCAGTAGGCGATTGCAGAATTGGCTCAGCATTTAATTTGAAACAATTTTAAAATCTTGTCTTCTTGACATCATCAGACTGCATGTAAATTTTGAGAAGTGAAATACATATTACATATTGATGAAAACAATATCTGCAAAATTAAAACACAGCTGTTCAGTAAAACAATGGGTATATATCGTATAAGAAAATGCAATCAATTAGTAAACTGTATTTATAAGACTAAGGAAGTTTTTTCAACATATATACCTACATTTTCACTTATAATTATATTCATATTGCCTCCACAGTGACAAGTGAATAGTAAGTCATTCAATGAAAAATAATGGCAGTTAAAAATAAGCACAAAAATACAAAAAAATTGCGAAATTATTCATTACATAGATGCATATAACGTATGTAATACATCATTAATTTATCATCTGTCAGTAATTATTACAGTTAGCTATTGCTTAACGCGAATTCATATTTCACAATTTTGGAAAAAAACAAGATACAGTGTAATCATTAATGGTAAATTTTACAAGAAGACAATCTTTCAGTAAAGAGAAACATATTTCTAATTTTCTTGCCTTGTTTAATACGATTTTAAGTTACACCATTGAGTGCACCATTGAGTGCACCAACACCATTTAATGCAATAAGCAATCTGTTGTTGGAACCCTGCAATGAGACCGCAAGCCTTCTGTCACTATGGAAAATATTATAATGTGATACCACTCTTTCTACTGCTACTGAATGTGGAGCTGCAATGAGAACAAGATTCACGAGTGCTGTAAGTGGAGAGTCAGGATTTTTGGTCACAACTTCAGAAATACATTTGAACTTAGTGTTGATATCTTCATGTTCGTTCAACCTTGGAATTGTTGACAAAAATATCAATACAATCATCAGTAAGTTTCATAGTCAAAATGTCTATTCATTTTCCGAAGAAGAATGTTAGCCTTTCTGGCCATAACTTCAGATGTCGAATTAAAAACCTCTGAAATTTCTTTTAACAACGCATTTGCTCCTTCATCCATTCTCTTTTGCAAGAAATTCTTAATTGACTCAAGTGTCTCATGCCTAATAGCACTGAAAGAGTGATTTGATAACGTGATGAACTGATTAGAAATTGCTCTTCTTGCTCTCCTAACTGCACCTGTATCTTCTCTTGCCTCCTTATGTTGATCGCCATCCGTTGTCGGTTTACTTGTTCCTGCACCTTTGTCTACATCTCCCAATTTCTCCTCCCAACCACCGATATATGGTTTGTCCACCATCGTCGTGATACGCTCGATGTATCGAGTTTGGTTTGCCGGAATATCAAATAGTATTAGGTCTGTTTTTTGGAATTCCTTTTGTAGACAGGCAAGGTGGTGATGAATGTCAGCCATTAAACCAGTCAGTCTATATTGCTGACCTCCTGCCTCCCACATTCGCAAAAAACCAGACGCCTGTTGCTTAGTGATTCTATCGTCAGTGGTGGAGATGCTTTCCCAGAAAGCAACACATGCTGGCAGATTGTTAAGTAGACTGACGCACATTGCTTGGACATGTTGGGCAAATCATACTTCTGGTGGATTTAATAAACTGTTTGAATGTCAACCCTAGTTTTTTGCATTCAATTTTCACACGCTTGGTAAGGACAGAAGAGACATGAAAATATTTAACAGTATCTTTCACCTGGGAATACCATTGCTTCAATTCAGGAACAGTTGTGATTAACTCGTGAAACACCAAATCAGTTCTATGGCACACACGCCATATGCAAGGAACCAGCCATTGTAGTTTATCATTCAGTTTCTGCCACAACCCAGAATTGATACTGGTGTTGGCTGCTTCACCATCAGTTGTAAGGGATAACAGCTTGTCAAAAACAGGTGCATTGAAGTTAATTTCATTCATGTTGTCGCTCTCGGTGTCGTCATCATCACTTGAATCTTGGCCTTCTGGCACTAGATTATTATACTGAAATGATACATCACCAGGCCTCTCTAAGCTTCTACCGAGAGCCTACAGTAAGCCATTAGCTCCTCCAACAGGCTCCACAGCTGCAAGAAAACGTGTAGTAATAACACCATCTTTCACCAATCTTGCAGTCACAAACTTAATGCCTAGTTGTTGACGATCACATGATCCATCAATTTGTATTCCTAAAGCATCGCATTGATTTATTTCTTCAATGAGATTCTCCTTAAATACATCACCAATGCATGACAACATTTCATAGTAAATATTTGTCGTGCGATAGTGCATATCTGAACCTGTGGGTCTAAAATGACTCCATGTTGCAATCCCAGTCTTGGGAAAACGTCTGTACAAGTTGGTCGGAAAAGATATTGGTGAGACACCTTGATGGCCAGGAATATCCTGATACGGCTTCACACTGAGTGTCATTGTAGCAGTCCATTGCCAGGCGAAGTAGTTGTAAAACTTCCTGGATTCTATATCTCTTGAAGAGATTCAGCCAAGGATGTTTGTCGCTCTGCTTTTGAAACTGATCATGTAATTTGCTTGCCTCTAGTGCAGCTGCATGTGGTTTACCCTGAAGATGCTCAATTAAGCGCTGTGCTCCAAGCTTACCTTCTGTTCGTGCTCCTGTACTAGATGCATAAGGTACACTTCTGTTCAATGAAACCTTCTCAGCATCATCTATGAAACTGCAACAAACATTACACTTAACAAACAATCGAGTTTGTACGATGTGGAACCAGTAGAAGTGGAAGATGAATTGGCCACATCCACATCTTGACCAATACTTGAAGCTGAGGTCTCTGGGTATGGACATTGAGAAGAGGCTGTATTTGAACAGTCAGATGGCATAATTGAAGAACCTGTCAACCCTGTATCACTGGCTGTTGTAGATGTCAATGGTCGTTCATTAGCTGTAATTCCAACAGACTGAGGTTCTTTACTATGTGTTTTATTGTTTGACTTGAAAAAACTAGATATGGCCATTGAACAAACAATCATCTTTTTTTAATTTTTTACGACTAGACATTTTAGTATTCAAATACAATCTGTAATAGGCAACCAATATTATTGATGTATGAATTTAATTTAGCATAATAAAGTGAATTGGTTACTAAAACATAGTAAAAATATTTTTAGTAGAAATAAAATAAACAAAAATAAAGTAAATTTATAGCTAATTGAAAGAGCAATGAATATCAATAAAAAATCTGATATGCCTATATAAACTATAAATATAACCTATATAAACCCCCACTATTATTTAATAACAAATATTGATAGTGTATTAGTAATTGTGTATTATTAATAGTGTATTAGGAGTAAATATTAGTATTGTAGGTTATCCCCCCCCCCCCCCCCCCCCACTATTAATAACAAATATTAATGGGGGGGGGGGGGGGGAGATAACCTACAAGAAGCATAAATAAAGTATTCAACAATTTTTAACGAAAAAATAATATACATTTGTAGGTAATACCATGTAATATTGTTTATATATAGTCTCATTATGTATGGAAATAAAAATAGTGATAAATATTACGGATAATAAAACAACCAATTATTATATTTTGAACTAGGTTAAATAGAATAAAATAGGATAAACAGTATGCAAATATACAATATAAAAAATTGCCACTGTGAATGACCCAAACACGCATTCATGTGTCACTTGCTCAAGATTGGCATAATCAGGCCCTGTAGCTGTAGCTACGCCTACCTGCTACCTGCATATCAACCATTATGTAATAGAGTCATGCAAATGAATACATAAATGCATAATTGCATTAGAATAAATAATTTCCATCACGTAAACATAGGTTGTTTCATATTTGCTTCAATAGTCAAAGTTAGGCCGCCATCCATGATTCCATCACATTACAATTATATACCAAGGCAGCATTAGCAAGTCAGTATCTTAATACTGCAATATAATATGAGTAAAATTAAACTATGTAATAGAACTTATAGAAAAAGTTATTTATTTACCTGTATCCCTTTTAAAAGCACTTAAATTAAAAGCAACAGAAATGAACAGATCAAGCTGGCTATTACACTCATTGCTTTAGTATTAGGGCAAGCATGGGTCTTGTTTACAATGGATTTTATGGCAAATGTCAAACTACCAATTAGATTTATAGCCAAGTTGGTGACTTTGGCTGTATTTTGTTTTGGCTGCTTTATCCATGGATTTGACATTTTTTTTTTTTTTAGATGATTGAATACAGTATTATTTTGGTTTTTTAACTGGGTGGGTGAAATCTATTTAATGGGTGGGTGATCACCCACCCAGTTAACATGTTAGATTTAGGCCTGTCATGTCATGTCAATGTTTCAAACCCATACAGAAATGTCAATATTAACACAGTTTTATATAAACATCTCTCAGCAACTCTGCCCAGTCTCCACTTTCTCACAACCACTTTCAATGCACCCACGTTTTCTTCTTTGATTCACTATATTAACAACACCCACACTTATACTTTTAAAAAAGACTACCACCATTAGCATTTCATCACTCACCATCACATGACAATTTGAATTTCCCTCAGAGAGCTCTTTCTCTCTGTCCATTCCTAATGTGTAATGGCCTGACCAGTAGGGTGTATCATGCTCATTGAAGCACGAATTTCAAGATTGGCAGTATGTATTCCTATGTAAAATTAAATTTTAGGAGGGGTTTGTTTTCTTGAACTTTTGCTAAAAATCACATTTAAGTGTTCATATTTCCACTTTTTCATTTTCTGGTTATGTACAGAACATCTGTGCAGGACATACACTGTAGTACAAATGTAACAGACTGGTTTCTTACCAAACAAATTCATTGTAACAGCTGTTATAGGCTACTAGAGTTTCACTGTGATAATTTTCTATGTTTCAGATACAAAGCTTGGTGAAGATTGTGTAGCCACCATGGCTAAGCAAGGATGAAAGACCAGAAAAAGTTCTGGTTCAAAGCTGAGTGATCTGGTCCAGGCAAGCAGTTATTTCCCACAGAAGTTCCAACCTGGAAAGCTATGTTTCAGAGAGGAATCCTCCTCCAGGAAGAGAAGCTGCTTCTGGATAATATGAAGAGAGCTCAGTACCCTCTGCAAGATTTGGCTAAGGACTTGGCATCACTGGTACTACTGGCACAGTGGCGCAAAAGCAATGCCAAGTTCACTCCTCCTGTGATCATTCAAGAGAGATCCATTGCCAGGAAGATTCTTGTCAGGTGGAATGAAATGATTGACCTAGTGAATGGCAGAGTGAAGGCTGCAAAGAGAGAGAAGAGAATATCTGAACTTGATACATTGTTTGACATCATAATCTGCAGACATGATATCACTCTCTGTGGAACTGAAGCATCTGGCTGCTCTGGCTGTGCTGCTAGAGTTCATGTCAACTGTGACTGTCCTCTGCCTCAGAAGATTCCAAAGCTAGAGCTAGAGTGGCTCCATTACCAGAGGATCAAAACCTCAGAAGTTTCTGGCTTCTGGATGGCATCTGTTTATGTGAAGGAAACAGTGAAGCAGGTGAAGGCTGCTAAGAGGAAGGAGGAAGAACAGAAGGCAGCTGAGAAGAGAAACAGAAAAGAGGAAGAAGAAAAGGAGCTACTGCTTAGAGCTGATGATGGTGGTGATGATGATGATGAGGTGACTTCCTTGCAAGAGTCTCCAGGCAGAGCAGCTCCTACTGCTGACACAGATTTTTCCAGTAGTGCACCAGGCACAAGCTCCAGTGTCAACACTGGCAAAGTCTCCACCTTTGCCAGGAGGAACTACATGGATATCTCAAGCACTGCTGCAGCTACAGTCAGGTTCAAGGTGGCAAACACTCCTGCAGCAGCCATTGCAACTGGTTTCTTGCAAGATCTCATCAAAGCTAGCCATCTATCTGCTGATAAGGCATATCTAGCTGTTGACAGGATGAAGATGTGGAGGGGCAAGGAGTCTGTAATAGGTGCCTCAGTGGAGGTCCTGGAGAAAAGGACAGAGGGAGAGGAGATCAAGGGAACCTGAGGGGAAGTCTCTCTTCCATTGTACACCAGAAGAACCTGAAGGAAACAAGAAACCTGCACTGAAGATAGCTCAGGCTCTGTTTCAGTGGATTAGTGCTCATAGTGCTAAAGATACTATTGTGGTCCTTGGTGGTGACTCCACCAACACAAACACAGGATCTAATGGAGGAGCCATCACTCACTTGGAGAGACTGCTTGGTCACAAGTGTCACTGGCTGATATGCCAGTTGCATATTAATGAACTCAGCCTCAGGCACATGATCATCAAGCTTGATGGTCCCTACACACACAAGTCTGGGTCCAGTGGCCCAATAGGAAAACTTTTGGAGACGATCAATGACATACCTGTCAACTTTAGCTTCAAGAAGATCAGAGGTAAGTCTGAGTATGACATGAGTCTGAGAACTCATAGAAACCCTAAACTGAATTTTGATGCCACTTCTCCAATTACTCTGATTAACTGGGATAAGGAGAAACTGTATGAGCCACTCTTCACTCGTAAGATGTCAAGAGGAGAAGTTGAGGAGCTTCTCAGGTCTCCATTTGAAGTTGAGAACTTTTCAGTTCACACTCAAAGCTGTGAAAGAGCAGTCCAGGAAGTTTCAGCCACAGCTCATGCAGTGTATGGGCAAGAGAGAAGAGATGGTTTTGTTCATGCTAGGATCGATCACAGAGAATTGTTGCCAGTTTTCAAGTCAAAGCAAGACATTATGAACATGTTTTAGATCTCTACAAGACCTGCTAGACAAATCAAGATGCTTTCAGAAGGAAAAAATCTCAAAACATTCAATTGACCAGCATATTATTACAAGATAGGGGTGGAGGAGGGACTTATACAAATATTAAAGAAGAATTGCAATTGCAAAAAAAAGGTTGAATGTTACAGCAGCTTGTGGAAAGGTGGGGGCAGCTGCCATCACACTCAGTGATGCTGAAAAGAAAATAAATAAAAACTGGCGGAGGTGTTTCTAAAAAAAAAGAAAATGCAAGACCAAGAAAGAAGAACAAAAAGATTCTGCCTGATGAAGCGAACAGCCACGAAATGTGGTGTATATGAGACTAAAAATCATACAATTCCTTAGTTTTGGGCCATTTTGGGTGATTTTGATTATTTTAGGGGTTATGAACCACTTTGGCTGATCTTAAATGGGTCCAATCCTGCCCCTAGAAATGCTTAATGGTGTAATGTGAACAATACGCAATATATGGAGGTCATTTGAGGCTACCAAGTCTTTGAAATTGGCCAAAAATCCCATTTTTCGACAAAAAAAGTGTGATTTTGAACACTTAAATGCGATTTTTTGCAAAAGTTGCAGAAGACAAACCCCTCTTAAAATTCAATTTTACATAGGAATACATACTGCCAATCTTGAAATTCTAAGTTTTTCAATATTCAACCTGAGCATGATACACCCTACTGACCAGCCCCCTGCAACTGTTCTTTGGTGACCAATTGATGGTGCTTGGCTGTACTGATCTTAGGTGAGAGCTTTACTGCCCAGCTGGCTGCCAGACCAGTGGAAAGTCTCAGGCATAGCTGATGGGTCTGGTGGGATATCCCTTGAACACTGGATTCTAAGAGTCTGGCTGCTTGTGAGTGACTAGTAAGACACTGCATCTCGCTGTCACTCCTGGTGGGAAATCTGTGATGCCTGCATCACGTGTTTGTCAGTTGGTAGCTGCAACATGTATGGGACTGTCCAGCCCTGGGAAGACCCTTGGTCACTGCAGCAGCAGTGAGAGGTGTACCGTAGTCTTCTGGATAGGATGAATGTCACATGCAGATAGGCAGATGCACCTTGCGCGGGAAGAATCCCCACCCCCCTTTTTTATGTACTGGTCAGAACATTTCGATAGTTTTCATTGCTAGAATGCTTTATCTTATTTTTATCTTATTCAGTGTACTCAGAGTTAGAAAAAAAAAGTTACAATCACTGGACCGCAGAAACTGAAGGCTGAGTGCGCGAGGTGTGGAGTAAACCAGTGGGTGATGAACTTTAAAGCAGCTTCCTTCAAGAAGACCAACTACTCCAGCATGTGCCGCTTTTGTGAACTCATGCAGTTGTATGAGAAGCTAGAGGAGAGGGTCTGGCAGCTCGAGTCATCCAGATCAGCTGTTGGAGGCATGGCAGTCACTGATGCAGCTGCACCCTCCACCCTGGAGCTTATTGATAGGATAGCCACCCTGGAAAGGCAGTCCAGCGTGGACTGGACAGAGCTCAAGACTGCAGAGAAAGGGTAGAGGTGCAACCAGGGACTGGGGTGCAAAATCAGTGTTAGGAATTGCCAGCAACCCATGTGGAATGCACAGAACCACAACGCAAGGTAGAGGTAAGAGAGGGCGCAAAGAAGGGGTCAATAGAGAAGGGTGGGAAGGGGCCTACTGATGGCTGAAAGAAATTGAAGGATGTACCTGCCAGTCAGGGTGGGTCAGGTGTTGTAAGTGCGGGCGAGTCTATGGGTGGTGATGGGTATCAAAAGGTATGGGGGCAAGAAGGCTGCGAAGCCGAAGCCTGAGACCCCGGTTGCCACTGTCAGAACCTCCAACTGCTTTAGTCTCCTGTGTGCGGAGGAAGACACCATTTTGATTGGGGACTCACAGATCAGGGGCCAGGAGAAGTACTTTGCTTCTGCAAACCAGGACAGGAGGAAGGTAAGGTGCTTACCCAGGCGGGGAACAGCGCACTTAAGGAAGGAGTTATAGAAGCTGTGCTTGGCTAGTCAGAAGACTGCGATCATTGCCCATGCTGGTGGCAATGACCTGTTCCTCAAATGTGGTAGGGTAGGTTCGACAGAAGGGAACATCACCGAGATCATGTCTCTTGCGGATGATCTAAAACTTAAGAAAGGCAGGGGAATGTTGATGGGTATTTTACTGTGGATGAATGCCAGTGACCATGCAATCAGTAAGGTCAGGTCATTGGTATCAATGAGAGGGTGCAAGACTTGTGCATCCCACTGGGTGCGAGGTTTGTTGACCCCTTTGATGCATTTTTGGGTAGGTGGGACCTTTATCAGAGGGATGGTGTCCACCTCAATGTCAAGGGTAAAGGTGTGCTAAGCATGCTGGTCAACCAGCACCTATACCGTATGGTGAGGTCAAGCATGGGGATTGATGATGGACCCACACTGGGGAGAGATGATCTTGAGCTGCTGGCGGACATACCTTCAACTGAAGGGTGCATCCATGTACAGGTGGGTGATCCTCCTTCCCAATTGGATGGGGCTCAGGCTCCTGCGGAAGTTGCCCCCTCATTGGTGAGGATCTCTTCAACTCCCAACAACCCTGGCTGTTCGGGAAATGGGTCACGCTAGGGGGAAGTCAGAATAGGGAAGGCTCCCTCCATGCAGTACTTTTTAATGCTAGGTCAATTAGGAACAAGTTTTGCGAGCTACAGGCACTCTTAGCATCAGAATACCAGGATATTGTTGCTATCACCGAGTCCTGGATTCATACTGATCATAGGGACTACTTTGGGAAGTTTGAGATTCCTGGGTATAGAATGTTTCACAAGGACCGCACCCATTGGGAGAGAGGAAGGGTACTAATATATGTGAGGGACACAGAGTCAGGTTGACTGCCAGTTCCAATCAGAATGAGAGCTGCTTGGCATTGATCTGAACCTGGGAGGGGCAAACTATAGGTTAATCTTAGTGTACAGACCTCTGCATCTCCTCCTCAAGGAGAATACAGCCCTGTATACCAAACTCCATAGCCTGCTAGAGGGTGTGTGTGTAGTTTTAGGAGACTTAACTGTCGCAGCATAAACTGGGAAGACAGGACTGCTGATGCCAAAGGGAGGAGGCTAGTTGACTTTGCTGATGAGAACTTCCTGACTCAGTGGGTCAATGGGTCTACATGAGGTGAAAGTGTTCTAGACTTAGTATTCACAACTGAAAACAACCTCATCACTGGCTTCACCATTGACAAATCATTGGGCAGGAGTGATCACAGGCCTGATTAGGATCAGTGTCTGTGTCTCTCGGGTGAAGCATAGTAAATCGAGAGGCAGTAAGCTCGATCTAAGGTGGGCAGATTTTGTTGGCCTCCAGGATAGTGTAGGTGAAATGGGGTTAGAGGTCAGCAGTGATGTTGAAGGAGTGTGAAGTGCATTCCAGGACCAGTTTATGGTGCTGCAGTCTGCTGCCATACCCTCAAAACCAGTCATCCCTGCTTCAACACAACCTAAGTGGTTCAGTTGTGACATCGCTTCAGTTATCCAAAATAGGAAAGCTGCATATAAGAGGGCGAAGGTCAATCATTTCCATGATAACACTAAGGTGTATGTCCGCCTGTGCAGGGAAGTGAAGATGAAGGTTAGGCTAGCCAAACGTAACAAAGAACTCTGGGTGGCAAGCCTCTGCAAGGGGAACCCAAAAGAGTTCTCCAGTTATGATAATAGTAGAAAGCCCATTAGAAGCATGATAGGCCCGTTAAAGGACCCCAGCAGCATGCTGTGGACCTCCAATGTGGACATCAGTAATGCGCTGAACAAGTACTTTGCGGGAGTGTTCACCAGGGAGGACACCTGCGTCATCCCCGAGCCAGGCATCAGGCACAAAAGTGCTGGCCTAGATAGTGTTTGGTGTACCGCAACAGTCATTGCCAATAGAGTAGATAAACTGAGTGTTTAAGGCTCCTGGGCCAGACCAGTTCCTCCCCAGAGTCTTGCGGGAAGTGCACAACCAGGTGGCTCCCCACCTAGCTAGAGTCTTCAACAAATCGTTGGAGATGGGCCAGGTGCTTGGTGACTGGAGGGAAACCAATGTGACCCCTATCTTTAAGAAAAGGGATCATGAAAGTCCAAGAAACTATCATCGCATTAGTCTCACTTCGGTCATAGGTAAATTATTAGAGGGGATAACAGCAGATAGAATCATTGATAGTAGTGCACCGAATAGCAGTTTAGCCAAATACCGAATATTCAGCTGTCTACTATTTGGCAAATACCGAATATTCAGCCGGAATAGTGTTTTTTGCCTCCCAAGTATTCAGCCTGTTGAAAATGGACTGTTTGGCTTGCTTATTAAAACTGAATATTTGGCATGTTAAATAGGAATAATTGGCTTCAATAAGCTGAATACTCATTTTTTTTTTTTTTTTTTTTTTTTTAGTTGTAATTTAACCCCAAATGTTCCTTGTGCATTAGGGATACTATAGTGTAGGCTTGATATTTTTGCCCAAATGGGCAACAGTGTCCTGCAGCTAAGTCCACAAACTACAAAAGGTTGAAAATTTAGTTTGTAATGCAAACTACAGGTTCCTAAGCCTGAAAGGTTTTTATGGGCACGGTTAGGTTAGGTTAGGTTGCTTGTTCGGGTTAGCACAATGATTTAATTGAAAATTTGGTATTATTTTTAGGTATTATTTTAGTTTTTTTACTTTTATTATTATTTTAGTTTTTTTTACCTTTTCAGCAGTTTTTACCTAACAATTATTGTATGTATAGGCTTATGGCCTTATGCTTTATAAAATGTCTCAAAGGAAGTATAGTATGGAAATATTTCAAACCTTGTGAAAGTGATCCAACATGCTGCATGTGCAATTTATGCAGTGCCAAGGTTTCAAGAGGGGGAAAGACTTCCAAAACTCACACAACTACAGCAATGTTAAACCACCTGAAAAGTAAACATACTGAAGAATACAAAACATAAGGGTTAAAGAAATCTAAAGCAGAAAAAAGAGCATCATCACCCAGCAATGCTGGCCAAACTGAGTCCCCAAAAGTTCCAAAGCAACAGCAAACATTATTTGAGACGAGAGACCATAGAGCTGTCGAACTTCACAAATTAATTGGAGAGATGATTACCGTAGACATACAGCCATTTTCGTTTGTTGAAAATGAGGGTTTCAACCACCTTATGAAAAAAGTTTGCCCTAATTATACCATTCCAAGTAGGAGACATTTTTCCTAGAACGTTGTCCCTAATATATATGATAAATTATTTACTAACGTTAAAGATGTAGTATCATCTGCAAAATATATTTCCCTAACAACAGATATATGGACTGCCACTACAGCCAACACTCCATTCATATGTTTAACAGCACAGTGGTTGTCTGACAACTTTGAGCGTCAAAGGGCAGTCTTAAGAGTCAAACATTTTCCAGGAACTCATTCTACCTTAAACATAAGTGAACAGTTGGTGAGCAGTCTGGAGAATTTCAACATTCCTCTCAATAAAATCCATGTCGTTCTGAGGGACAACACTGCCAATATGGTTGGAGGACTCAAAGAAAGTGGGTTACCTTCCTTATCTTGTTTTATCCACAGCCTGCAACTTAGCATTTCAGATTCAATATTAACTCAGAGGTCTGTAAAAGATATTTTGACTATGTCGAGCCACAGCTACACATCTAAATCATTCACAATCAGCAATGACCAAATTTGAATTACTACAAAAACAACTCAGAGTAGTAGGGCACAAGCTCAAACAAGATGTTAAAACCAGATGGAATAGTACATACTATATGTTGGAAAGGATGTTAGAACAAAAAAAGGTTATTCCTGCTTACAGTGCTGACCACAATGTAACTGATATAAGTCCCTATCAATGGACCATCATTGAGAAGTTAGTACATGTACTTAAACCTTTCGAAGATCTAATGCTGGAACACATTAATAGAAATTTGACAGCTTCCTTGATCATACCTTCAATTTTAACCTCACAACTGTTTTTCAAAAAGGCTGGTAGCATGGACCAAAATGAATCTAGCAACTTCAGTGGCATTTTAACAATGCTTGAAGAATTACTTAAATCAACTAAGACAAGATTTGAATGCTACCTTACCAACAAAATGCTGTGCATAACTACATTTTTAGATCCAAGATTTAAATTACAATTTCAGAAGAGCATAATTGATGAAATGAAAGAGTGGCTCAATGAGAGCATTGAAGAACAATCTATGGGAAGCCCTAGCCCTGAGTCGTCTGACATTGATTCACCTTCAGAGATTAGTAAAACATTTCCTGGATTTTCCAAATATTTCAGTTTAAATGATTGTTTCTTAGAGTTGACAAAATCTAGTCTTTCTAGTGAAAAGGTAGACAAAGACACTGATACAAGTTCTGCACCCTCTACATCAAATATTAGGAGTCCTAAAACTAATTCTAAAAGACTTGCCATTGGCAAAGAAGTTGATGCCTATTTGTCTTTACCTCTTTTGGAAAGATCAAAAGATGCTCTAGGATGGTAGAGGCAGAATAAAGCAGGTTTCAAGAATTTGCAGAAGCTCGCTCTCAAATATCTTTCAGCTCCCTCTTCATCGGTGGAAAGTGAGACTTTTCAGTACAGGTGGAAATATCTACGAAGCTAAGCAAAACAGATTAAATCCAGAAAATGGAGAAAAGCTTATGTTTCTGCACTACAACCTTCCTATATACAATTTTGAGTACTGAATCATGGGTGTATTTTTTTATCATTTTGGTTACCATATTTGGTTATTTGATTTGATTTTGTTAATAAAGTTGAATAAAAAAGCCATAAAGGCATAGCTATAGACATATAAGTAGCCTGATGAGTCACGTGGTGGTGATGAAATGCCTTTATTAGAAAAGGGAAATAAATATAAAAAACCATTATTTGGTGCTGAATATTCGGCAAAAAGGCTGTATACTGAATATTTGGAAAAATGGCTGAATAGGCCGAATACCAAATAGTTACTGAATATTCGGTGCATCTCTAATCATTGACCATTTGGATTCCTACAAGCTGCTTGGGGACTCCCAACATGGGTTTAGATGGCACAGGTCGTGTCTCACTAACCTCCAAGTTTTTCCCACATCATGTGGAGTGAGTATGATAAGAATAGGGCAATTGATATACTTTATCTTGACTTTGAGAAAGCCTTTGCTAAGGTACCTCACCACCTGCAAATGGCCAAAGTCCATGTGCTGGGTATCAGTGGGGAAGTAGGTAGTTGGATTGAAAACTGGCTGAAGAATAGGTGGCAGAGGGTTGTAATTAAAGGGGCTAGCTCGGGTTGGGCCTCAGTCACTAGCAGGGTTCCTCAGGGTTCCATTTTGTGGCCACTGTTGTTAATCATTTACATAAATGATATCGACACTAGCATCGTCAGTAGGATCACCAAATTCACTGATGACACCAAGCTTGGGGACAATGTTGGGATGTCAGAAGCAATTGAGCAACTGCGTGCAGACCTATGTAGGATAGGAGAGTGGTTGGAAAAATGGCAAATGCCGTTTAACTTGGGTAAATGAAAGGTCATGCACATTGGCTACCCCAATCCCAAGTCAGACTACTCCATGTTGGGGAGTAATATCGAGGCCACTGACTTGGAAAAGGACTTGGGTGTGCTAATTAGCAGCAATCTTAAGTTTAGCAAACAGTGCATAGAAGTGGAAAAGAGAGCCTAGAAGCTGTTGGATTTTATGAGGAGGCAATTTCAATTTTGGAAGAAGATTGTGTTCTCTCTGTACAATTCCATGGTTCAGCCACACCTGGAGTATGCTGTGCAGTTCTGGTCACCCACACTCAGGAAAGATATTGACAGGCTGGAGCGAGTCCAGGCGAGGGCCACAAAGTTAATCCCTTCTGTTAGGCATGTGGGCTACAATTGACACTTACATGCCCTGAATTTGTTTTCACTGGAAACTCGGAGGCTGCGTGGTCAACACATTGAGGTTTTCAAGCTCTTACATAGGTTCGATGATGTTGATTTTAGAAGCATGTTTAGTTTAAATGATAACTCAACTTGCAACAATGGCTGGAAGTTGGATTTAAAATGGTTTAGCACTAGTGTGTGTGGGAACTACTTTACCTATAAGATCTGTGACACGTGGAACAGGCTACCTTCAGAAGTTGTGAACAATTCTTCCGTGAATCAGTTCAAGAAAAGGTTAGACTGCATCTTGCATGCTATTTGAGGGTGTATGAATTTTTCCCTGGCACCTGTTGCCATTGGTACTTCCTCAGTATGGGCCGCAAGGCCTTTTAAGGTACTTCTTTTCCTTGTAACTCTCTCTCTCTCTCTCTCTCTCCCAACAATCATTAGCTTGCTCTTACCCACATCCACTTTCAATAAGCTTCAATCACACATCACCGCAAAACTCAACCACCTCTCGCATATCTCTCACACTGGGCATATAGCTCAGCATCATCCTCATACAACAGATTCCAGAAGCCCCACCTGCAGGGTGGGAAAAACCCATGGTTATTTAAAAAAACAAACAAAATCCAATGTTTAAAAAAAAAAAAAAAAAAACCATGGTTTATTTCGTTTTAA
This sequence comes from Bathynomus jamesi, assembly GCA_023014485.1. Taxonomy (NCBI): domain Eukaryota; kingdom Metazoa; phylum Arthropoda; class Malacostraca; order Isopoda; family Cirolanidae; genus Bathynomus; species Bathynomus jamesi. Next base: position 307,670 of record JAJOZX010004312.1, on the reverse strand, counting down.
TGTTTTTTTTTTGTTTGTTAGTATTTTGATTGTAATAAAATGATTTTATTTTTCACATTATTTTATTTAAGCATTATACTAACTTTTACAAGAAAGAAACTACCTACGTTTACACTCAAAATCATAAAAGCAGCTTTATATACGTTTATTATTTTCTTGTAAATAATAGTGATAATAGTGAAAACAATTCCTTTAACACTATTCAGATTTCAGATATACCATAATCATATTGTTCACACAAGCAAAACCATGTCAAATGCAGTGACTAGGAATGTAAATTATAGCTATAGGTAAGTAAAATACCAACCAACCCTATTTGGTGCAATGGTAAGCTAAATTTCTCATTTTTCTGTGTAATTGATACTTTAACCCTTTAAGGACTGAAGATGCCAATTGCTAACGTTTCAAATACACGCATTCATAACTTAACCCTACAAAAAATTCAGGGCTGAAAGGGTTAATAGTGGTTGGGACAATCTTTATTGTCAGGATTTCCATTAAAAAATAGTAAAATACCTTAGCTGAAAGTACACATTTTTTTTTATGATGTTGATTGTTGACAGTGACAGACATAATTAAAAAATAAGCACAATATTAGATTTCATGTATGAAATTGATATCATTGATTTACATTCATACTAAGCATCAAAATATCATTAAAACTAAGAAAAAAAGCAAATACATACCCCCCCCCCCCCCCCCCCCCCCCCCCCAAATTCTTATTTTTTTCCCCATCAGAAAAAAACAAAAAAAAAAACCATGGTTTAAACTAATCCACGCTGCCTACCTAATCCCATCCCATCATATAAAAGATTCATTTTTATTGAAATCTAGCAGTCACACTTTCACCTCTTTCAGAACTTTATTTATGAATGGGTTGAACATCCTTGACACATACCAATACTTGCATCAAACCATTTAGTTCTTTAATTACTCTCACACCTGCACTACTTCCATCACAGAAACTCTTCAAGTACTACATTCATGAGTATGACCAACCAAAATATGAAAATAAAAACCCACTCTAATAGACAGAGTTTATTTCCACAACAGTTTCGATGCCCACTGGCATCCTCCTCGGGTGGATACAGAAAAACAAATGAACCAAAACAAGAGGGAAAAACAGTCCAGGGACCCACCATTAAGAAATTCACACCTAGGTTAGATCCTATTCTCCCGATACCGGAAGGGCATTTTCATTAAAGGGACCCACTTATAAGTACATTCACACAAATTTAAAACTATCTTCCTGTTCTAAACATACAGATTCTATTATTATTTTTTTTTTACATAATTATTACATTTATTATTAAATTTATTACATTTAATATTGCATTATTATTTATTACAGAAATTCTAAATTTATTATTACATTGGTTATTACATTGTTGTTTATTATACAGAACTTATAAACCGAAAAATGAATGAAAAAGGCGAGAAGGAAACAATCCAGAGACCATTGAGAAATTTGCACCTAGGTTAGATACCATTCTCCCGACACTGGAAGGGCATTTTATTACAGGGTCCCACTTATAAGTACATTCTCACAAATTAAAACTATCTTCTTGTTCTATACATACAGATTCTAATATTTTGACATAATTACTGCATTTATTATTGCATTTACATTTTTTTTTTTTTAACATTTATTATTATTATTACCTTTACCCTAATTATTAAATTTATAATATTACCTTTATTATTACATCTGTTGCATTTATATTTATTTCAACATTTATTACTTCCATTATTACATTTACTAAAAGCGAGTAAGGAAACAATCCAGAGACCTTTAAGAAATTCACACTTAGGTTAGAACACATTCCCCCAACTCAGTCGCATTTATAAATGCGACGTGGAGACTAGACGCACTGAACAACGACTTAACAGAAAGCTATCCAATTTATGTGATGAAAGTACTTGTGTGGTGGAATGTTCCATTTTAAATTTATCGACATATGTCTTATCCAAATCCAAAAATGAAGTTCTTAATTTAGGGCTGTCGTTTGCCCTTAAACCTGATAAAAACATTGTTTTAGATTTTGTCTCTTCCATAGTTAATTCCAGGGTGGATATTCTGTGTTTAAATGGTTTGATTCTGAGCAAGTTTCTGGAACATTTCAACTCAATGGACTCTATTCCCAAAAGATTCTGGTTAGTTTTAGACAAGCTCAGGAAGAACGAAGCAATATTTGTTACTAAAGTGGACAAAAGTAACACTGTGGTTATTTTGGACAAGTGTGATTATAAACAAAAAATGGAAGCGTTACTTAGTGATGAATTCGCCTACACCAAAGTGAGATCGTCCCCCCTAAAGCGTCTTTCTGCCGAATTCAACAAAACCATCAGTAACTTATTAAAAGATGTCCCGGCGATTGATCCTAAAAGATTTCTACAGATTAACCCCAAACTCCCCCACATTTATGGCCTACCCAAAACCCATAAGATTAATATACCACTTCGTCCCATTATTTCACACAGGGGTTTCTTTAGTTACAAGTTATCTAAATTTCTTGCAGATAAATTATCCCCATTAGTTGGTAAATTTTCAGGCTCGCACATCACTAATTCCTGTGACTTTATTAACAAAGTTATGTCCTTAGATTTAAAACGGGGAAGATTGATCAGTTTTGACATTGAGTCCTTGTTTACAAAAGTTCCCATTGATGATGTTTATAAGTTTTTTAGATAGAAAATTGCCAACATGTAACGTAGAACTAGGCATGCCCACATCTGTATTTTTAGAACTGATAAAACTCTGTGTCACCAATAATGCCTTCTCCTTCAGTGAAGAATTTTATTTGCAACATTTTGGTATGGGAATGGGGTCCCCTTTATCCCCAATACTGAGTACATTATACATGCAATATTATGAGTTGGAATTGTTGCAAACAATATGTCCCAGGAATCTAATTTGGTTTCGTTATATAGATGATATTTTCTCATTTTGGCCTGACCACTGTAACAACTTTGACACTTTCTTTCAGTCATTAAATAATCTTGTTCCCTCCATTAAATTTAAATATGAATGGGAGAACGACAAACAATTACTTTTTTAGATGTTTTGGTTATTAACGAAAGCGGAAAGCCCAATTTCACAGTCTATAGAAAACCTACTCATTGTAATTTGTACATTCATTATTTTTCATATCATGATGAAGGGGTTAAAAGCTCAATTATTTCTTCCATGTTTCTAAGAGCACTCAGGATTTGTAGCCCACATTTGCTGGTGCCTGGAAAATTCAAAGATTTGGAACATTTTTAAAGATTTAAAATATCCTGAGTGGTTTATCAGAAAGGCATATTTTAAAGCCAGAAAATCTTTTTATGCCCCTCGGGAACCTTCAGTTAACCAAAAACAATATGTGAGTTTGCCTTACATTGCCGGCTTAGAAAGAGTAAAACCATTGATGAAAGATTTTAAGTTTGCTTTGGCATTCAAATATTCATCTACCGTGAAAAGTAAATTAGTTAAGAATAACGTTGCAAAAGAGGAACAAGCCTGTGTCTACAGCATTCCCTGTAAAAGTTGTGATTTAGTATACGTGGGAGAAACTGGAAGAAATATTGAAACCTGTATTAAAGAACACAAATATGCCTTCAGAAGTTGTAATACTAATAATGCCATTTTTTATCACACCAGCCAAAATAATCATGCTATAGATTGGGAATCAAGTAAGGTACTTTATAAATGTAATAATTATGTCAAAAGAAAAATAATAGAATCTGTATGTATAGAAAAAGTTGATAATTTTAATTTGTGCGAAGGTACTTATACAGTAGTTAGACCCTTTAATGAGATTCTTGGTCAAAAAATCCCTTACAGAGTTGGGGGAGCGTGTTCTAACCTAAGTGTGAATTTCTTAAATGTCTCTGGATTGTTTCCTTACTCACTTTTAGTAAATGTAATAATGGAAGTAATAAATGTTGAAATAAATATAAATGCAACAGATGTAATAATAAAGGCAATATTATAAATTTAATAATTAGGGTAAAGGTAATAATAATAAATATTAAAAAAATGTAAATGCAATAATAAATGCAGTAATTATGTCAAAATATTAGACTCTCTATGTATAGAACAAGAAGATAGTTTTAATTTGTGCGAATGTACTTATAAGCGGGACCCTGTAATAAAATGCCCTTCCGGTGTCGGGAGAACGGTATCTAACCTAGGTACGAATTTCTCAATGGTCTCTGGATTGTTTGTTTCCTTGCCTTTTTCATTCATTTTTCAGTTTATAAGTTCTGTATAATAAACAACAATGTAATAACCAATGTAATAATAAATTTATAATTTCTGTAATAAATAATAATGCAATATTAAATGTAATAAATTTAATAAGAAATATAATAATTATGTAAAAAAAAAAAAAAAAAAATAGAATCTGTATGTTTAGAACAGGAATATAGTTTTAAATTTGTGCAAATGTACTTATAAGCAGGTCCCTTTAATGAAAATGCCCTTCCGGTGTCGGGAGAATGGGATCTAACCTAGGTGTGAATTTCTTAATGGTTGGTCCCTGGACTTTTTTTTTTCCTCTTGTTTTGGTTCATTTGTTTTTCTGTATCCACCCGAGGAGGATGCCAGTGGGCATCAAAACTGTTGTGGAAATAAACTCTGTCTATTAGAGTGGGTTTTTATTTTCATATTTTGACCTTCACGTAGAAAAAGTTTTTTGCACTGACCAACCAAAAATATACCAAAGACCTGCCACAAGACTTCTCTATTCACTTTATCATATATGGTACTTTTTCAAGATCCATAAATCCATGTATACCCTGCAATCCCTTTCACATGTTTTCATAGTCACTTGTCTCATTGCAAACACTTAATTTACACAGTCTCTTCCACCTTGGAATCCTCCTCATTCACTGCTTACAAAGCATTTTGTAATACCATGAACTCTATAATTAACTTACCATACACCTTTCCCACTACATACTAGTTCACTCCTCTCAGCTTTCATTTTGTACAAAAGAACAATTATTGCTTTCTTCCAGCCTTCAGGCACCCCCGCATTCATCCATGCTCTGACATATGCATCACAACTGTTCTAACTCTTTCAGTATCCCATACTTGAACATTTCCTTATATATTCCATCCACACCTGCTTTTATGCCTTTCAGCTTGCAAACTGCCTCTTTCATTTCACCCATTGTTACACTATGGCATTCTATCAAGTCCTCCTAACACCATCAAATTCTACCAGATTTATATTTGTACTCCACTCATTAAACCCCCCAAAAATTCCTTCCATCTATTCTGTAGATCCACATCCACTGTGAGCATTCTTCCATTTTCATCCCTTACTCTCAAACTTATTTTCTTAAGTTTCATTTCTGCAATTTTGAACTTCCTTCCAGAACAACTTTTTCTCAACATAATTCTCATCTTTCCTCCTTACAAACTCATTATTTAATTTCTTCTGTCACACTTCTCATTCTCTTCATACACCACTTTTCTTCTTCCTACAATCTGATATGAAGAACAAACCAAGTTCAAGTACATGCATTTATTACTTCCAGAGCTTTTACCATTAAAGCAACACGTCTTCAATGCTAAAATAGGAAATGAAGCATAAATGATTAGCCATTAAAAACTAAAAAATTATAAGACCAGTAAACATACAAGTTCAGACCACAAAACTTAAGTTTAACAAGATTCTACATTAAACAGAACATCACTCCATTAACCTTTTGAGGACCAAGGGACATATTTGTCCCAAATGGAAATAATAATATAAATTACACAATGTTGCAATGTTTCTACAAATACAGCTACATTAGGGTGGTCCAAAATTTGGGCTAAAATTTTGAAATAGTTGGAAATGCTCTCTACATGGCTGCTCTTATTCCTTTAGATGTGAAGTGATTTTGTGCAAAATATCTGTCGATTCAGTACATAATAAGAGGTCACTATGATTTTCACATTTTCAATTAATTAATTAGTTAATCATTTTCTACCCGCTTCAGTTTTAGAGGATGTGGCAGTCACACCACATTGACTCCACCCACCTTTCAGGGGATGATGCAATTGTTCAATTTCTTGTATAATGCTGTTTGTGAATCAGACAAATCATTTACTCATGCATCATTTCAAGTTTAAACTTGTTGGAGGATGGTTTTAAGTTCGTTCAAACTTCAAGAGCTTAGGAATAGTATCTCATGTAAGTACCAGTATTAATTCATATATATAACTAATTCATATGTATTATATTTATTCACTATAAATATATATATATAATTATGTTCTTTATATGCAAATTTATAACCAGTAAGGATGTTGCTATTAAATTAAATGGTTAAAATTGTAAGGTATATACTGTATCTCATGTCTCTTGAAGTTTATTTACTTATTCTTAAATATATTTTTAAAAATTTGACTATCTTTCTACCCATCAACCACTAACCACTGTAACCAATTTTTTTTTACTTTATTTATTTTGACTTCGCAATTTTTTACTTTAACACTTATATAATTGTGCTTTGGTGCTAAATGGTTAATGCATTATTTTCTCTCATTTTTCAGGTTATGGCTAGAAGTACTTGCTCATCTGCAGAAACGTGGGTTCTAGGAAAGCCCAGCAATGAGTTATCAACTGCAAGGCTACCCACATGTGGTGATGTGCTTCGTTTGGTTCAGTTTCACCACCATGAACAATCCAAGACCTTGAAAGAGAGCTACAACTTGGCCTGCAAAGAGGCCCTACAAGTATGGCAGAGAGCAAGGATTCCTACACAGCAAGTCAATTCCTGCATTAAGAAGCTGTCAAAGCTGTATGATGAGTTCCTTGCATCAAAGAAAAAACTGCAAGACGCAGCTACAAAGCTGCAGAGTGAAAGAGAGCATGTTCCAAGAGACTCTCTCAGAGCTTTTTGACATTGCCTTGAAGGTGATAGACAATGAAGAAGACCGCCAATTGCTGATGATGCAACGAGAAGATGTCTTTTCCTGCAGTATGGCAGGCCCTGACAAGATTAATTTTGCCTTGGAATACCTGACTAGATGTTGACAGGAGAAAGATGCTGACAAAGCTCTAAGGTATAAAGAAAGAGGCTACATTCCAGGTTGGAGCTGCTGCTCTTCCATCATCCAGCACATCCACTTCATACTCTGAAGAATTCAATGCTGAAGACGATGATTATCATCCATCAACTTCGACCGGAAGAGCAGATGTACCAGGGTTGGCATAATTGCCCACTTTATTGAAAAAAACAGCCCACCCAGGTTTTTTTCAATAAAACCCGGACAAAATTGGGGAAAATCAGGTTTTTTTCAAAAGTATGTTATTATAAGTCTCCAATACAATAACTACTAATGTTATTTATCTTTTTATACCTGCTAAATGGTTTAGAGGTATAAGATGATGATAACATTTATAAAAGGAATACAGTTGACACAATAAAATACACCTGTATTTAATTTATAAAATATTTCATGACTCATGTACTGTATTTTAGATAAACACACAACTCATTTAGCAAACTTAACAACCCCTGACAGCAGACATGTTCAAACAGATTTCCACCCAATTACCAAAGGGTGACAATTCATGGGAATGATCTGTGTAACTTGTTTGAACATGTTGCGCTCTGTTCATACTTCAGGGTTAGTCAGTAAGGATCAAATAATGCAATGTATTCAGAACTATTATTTAAATACTGTACACTACAGTAAATTTTATTTGATAGCTGTCAGCTATAATTATTAATATTTTGTGCGTAAGATTGAATGTAAAATAATTTTATAGTGTATTATATACACATATATAAATAAAATTATATACTATATAATTATATATATATATATATATATATATTAAAAGGTCTACTATAATTAATGAATAGACTATAGGTCTAGTTACAATATAAAATTGAACATATATACACATACTGTATTTTAATTTTGTTTTTCAATGAGTTTCATAACCTACTGTTCAATGCTGCAATACAAATGTAAACTTATTGACTAAACTTTTTAATGTCCTACATAGATTGAATAACATGTTTAGTTTATAGAGCATTAGTTAGTAATTATAAATAATATAACAAATGGTATTCCTATTTTAATGAAAAAATACAGATGAATATAAAAGAAATGCAACTTTTGAAAAAACCCACCTGGGTAGGTAAAATAGCGGGGTTTTTTCAAGTGGGTTTTTGAAAAAGTGGGTTACCCACTTCTGTGCCAACCCTGAGATGTACACTCTCATCCTCCAAAATGAAACAATATCTTCACATCACCAGATGAGGTTGCTTCTCTTGACTGCGTCAACCTTCTCGATCAGGGAGCAGTCTTCATTGCTGGGTCAGTCACTCAAGCCCTGGGCTATGATATTTCTACAATGACTCTTTCATGCAGCTCCATGATTGAAAAGCAGTAGGGAGGGAACTTGTCTGGATCGCTTGTCGACATCATATCCTTGAAGTCATCTTGTCAAACACCTGCAATGCATTTCTTGGACCCACAGGTGGCCTGGAAATGACTCTCTTTAAACATTTTCAGAAAAAATGGCCATCACTTCAGAAGGATTCCTTCATGAAGGCTTCAAACAACCTATTCAGAGATCCAAATATGTTCCAGCTTCGAGAGGAAATGATCCAGTACTTCACAAAGGCACTGGAGTCTAAACAATCGTGTGATGACTACGAGGAATTGCTACAACTCTGCCTCACCTTCCTCAGGTGCCATGATGAGAAAGAAGTCAAGGTCCGCACTCTAGGACCACCTCACCATGCATGCTGGATGGCCAAGGCCATGTACCTTACCTTACAAAGGTTTCACGTAATGATTCCTCATTTCGCGAAGGTCAAGCTTGTTTCCCCTCCTCTCAAGTTGGCCTGGTGAAGTAGTGAGTTGGTTTCTTGTACTCTCCAACTCACATAGCCAGGTACACTCAGCTCATCGGGGATTGTTCTGAGCCAGGCATCTAGTCTTCTTTTGAAGATGTCCACTGCAACTTCCTTTGTGTTTTAGGTCTTTGGGCAGCTGATTAAACAGTTTTGGTCCTCTCACAACAAAACTATTTTCTTTCAGGGTTAAGGATGTTCCCTGTCTCGCCTTCAATTTGGGAATACAACACAGTCTACCATTTCTACCTTCACCATTGTTTGGGGAGTTATAGGGTTCAGAGTAAGATTAGGGACTAGATTCTCCATTATTTTCCAAGTGTAAATACACCTGCCGCAAAATGACTTCGGACCATCTACCATTTTGGAGGAAAAGCACAAACATCATTATAAAAAACCAAATATATTTAAAAACTTAGTTACATCAATATGAAGTCATGGCTCCCTTGTTCTTGAGGACCCCCTGGAGCCATTTGGGCATGGAATCACTGAGCTTCCTGAAGTAGTCCAATGTCGTCATCTTGCACCACACCTTTATCAGCTCCATCTTGAGGTTCACGAGGTTAGGAGTCTTCTTCTCTGCCATGATCTTCTTCATGTAATGCCAACAGTTCTTGATGGGGTTGAGATCGGGGGTATTGCCAGGCCACTCTAACACCTTAATCTTCCACTCATTAAGCCACTTCATCACCTTCTTGGCCTTGTGACAAGGGGCACTGTCGTGCATAAAAATCTCACTGCCCGGCAGTGAATGGCGAAGTGGTTCAACAAATGGTCATTAAGAACGTCAATATAACGGTCAACGTTCATCATCACATTCTTGGGAAGGAAGTACAGACCCCCATTTCCCTTCTCACCAGAAAAACACCCCCACACCATCACTGACCCAGTCGGTACTGTGTAGGCCGGGTGGTACCAACTAGCAGGTGACGGGCGTCGCACCTTGGCAGATCGAATCTGGAACACCGGGAACATGCTTTCATCTGAAAACATCACCTTCCTCCACTGTGCCGATGTCCAATGAACGTATTTCTTTGCAAAGGCAACACGCTGTTTCTTCATGTGGTCGGTGATAAGTGGCTTCTTGGCAGCGGTACGGCATGGTGACCCCAAGTCCTTCTGCAGCCGGTGCTGGATCGTTCGAACAGACATGGCTTCCAGCAGCTTGGGATGGTTCTTTTTTAATTGAGACGCTGTAAGTCGAGGGTTCTTCAACACTTCTCTCTTTATGAGGTCATCTGTGGCCTTAGACGTCTTCCTTTGCCTTCCACCACCGAAATTGTGCTTCGGTACGACGTTGGGTGGTAGGCCTCTAGCCGCCGCCAGCAGCTTCATGATGGTCGACTTTGCCCGACCAGTACGCTCGCATATCGTCTTTATCGGGACGTTTTCTTGCCTCCACGCAAGAATACAGGCCTTCTCCTCAACAGAACAATACTTCCCAGGCATGTCCACTGCACTTTAAGAAAAATAAAGAACACAAACGATACACACAAAAATCCAAGAATTCTGGACGCGGTACGGCAGAAACACAACACCCCCCACGTCACCTCTATCTAAACACTGACGAGTTTTGCCTCTGCGGTAGCATAAAGGGATCGACTAACAACATGCCAGATACTTCCAGACAAAATATTTTACTCAGTAGCATGAGAAATGCAAATCGATTTCAGACCACTTTCTCAGCGGAATATCGCACGAAGGTCCGAAGTCATTTTGCGGCGGGTGTAATGGTGTATCTCTCTCTTCTCCTTTCCAGTGAATATAGGTCTAGTCCGTGTAACCTTTCCCAGTAATTTAGTTCTTTGCACCCATTGATCTTGGCTGTGAAGCTTCTCTGGATCCCTTCCAGCTGTCTAATGTCTTTTTTATATGGAGATGTTAGGACCGAGCAGTATTCCAATTTGGGTATGATCAGGGTTTTCAGTAGAGAAATCATTACATTCCTATGGATCCTTTCATTTAAAGGTTCTCAATATCTGTCCCATTATTCTCTTTGCTCTGTTTACTGCTATCTTATTTTGTTTCAAATTTTGCATCATCTGTCATTACAACCCCTAAATCTTTTGCTCTGGAATTTCTCTGAATTTCCTGCCCATTTGGGGTATAATATTCCATGGATTTTAGGTCTTCCCTTTTTCCATACTGTAACAGTTGAAATTTCTCGGTGTTAAACTTCATATTGTTGTCTTCCATCCACTTGTAGATTCTGTTCATGTCTGTTTGTAGAGATTCTATATCTTCTGGGTTTCTTATTTTTCTACTGATCTTTGTGTCATTGGCAAAGGATGTTACTGTGCTGTCTCTGGTAATGTCCTCATCTATGTCAGTTAGCATGATTATATAGTGGAGCTAATACTGTTCCTTGTGGTACTGAACTGAGGACCTCTGATTCTGATGAAGATACTCCTTGTACTGTAATGACTTGCCGCCGCTCACTAAGGAAATTATACAGGGTGTCCCATAAGTCTGGCATCATAGGAAAAATAATAAAAAAAGGCAAAACAAAAGCTTTTATTTACAGAACATGCTCAATATGTCCACCATTGTTTTCAATACACAAATTCAGACGTGATACTCAGTCAGCAAGCACACGGTGAATGATGTCAGGAATAATGGTGTTACATGCCCCAATAATGCACTGCCGCAAATGTTCAACACTCCTAATTTTCTCTGCATATACCAGCGCTTTCAAGTGGCCCCAGAGATAAAAATCTAGTGGCATGAGATTCGGGCTTCTAGCTGGCCATTCCACAGGTCCTCAATGTCCTATCCAATGACCAGGGAATTGTTGGTAAAGGTACAATTATGGTTTGTAGAAATAGAAAAATATGAATTTCTCCTATGTTGCTGGACTTATGGGACACCCTGTATATCCATTTCCCTACTTTTCCTGTTATTCGTATATGTAAAAAATGAATAATGAATAATCAATATTCATTTTTACATAAGAACCAAAATCGCTTAACGCGAGTTTGGATAATAATTTTACTTGTAGCTTCCTATTTTTGTTCGTGTCACAACCCTAAGATCTACCATATCTATAGTTTAGTCGTATCCATTTTCCATTTGTTATAGAAGTTATTATAATTAATTACGAATTGTCTTGCATCTCACCCTCGACCCTAGATTATGCATACACATTGCATGTAACAGGATTGGAACCCGTAGTTGTACTTCTTAGTCATTACTACCCACTCTGTCTCTAATTCGTTCTTGTAAATCTTCCTAATAATGATTTATACTTCTTAATTCATTACTGTATTTCTCTAATTCATCTTTTCTAATAATGACTTATACACTATGACGTCACAAAATAACTTCGTTCTCTTTACGTTTCCCATACTTTGTACACTGAATCACGTTCTTAGTATTTGGACATCTTCCGTATTCAATGTATGGTAAATTCTTTAGTAATAATGTTGTGGTGTTATGTAGTATAAATATCATTATTCAACCATACTCATTATTCAACCATACTCATTCTTACATTCATGTTCTTTCTTGACCGCTATCCTTTATTAATTTTATTACTTATTCATTCATCTACCTATTGTCTACTTATGCCCTATCAATTTATCAGTCTATGTTTACTCGTGTCAATTTGTGAAGCACGAAACTTTAGGCCTTCGTTCGAAAACGAAAAAATACGTTCTCTTATTATTTTTTTACTTTCAAGTGCGTTCAACCCTCGCAAGATATTCATAGATGCTTGGTAAGTAAATCGAATTCCACTGACAGGCAGATTCGAGCGCCTCAAAGATAAAATACCTCCGTTCGCTCTGATTTCAAATTTATAACATTATAACATATTATTTCGTAAATAAATTATCTCATAAGTGCCATGTACTTTGTATTATATTTAACATCTTAATTGTCTATTAATATGAAACACTGTAAAAAACAAAAAGTTATAGTAACTGTTTAATTGTAATACTTTAATTTAATATAATGTAATGTACTTCAATGAAACTGTAATTGAATGTAATGATTTAATTTATCATGTAAGAATGTACTTTAAAATGGAAGTGTAATTAAACAACAAGTGAATATGAAGTAATCCATAATTGTAATGAACCAAAATTAATACGTACTCAGTCGTGTACTTAATTTGTACTTATGTGTACTATTACGAAATGATATCGCCTTCATAAATGTAGACTCGACAAAAAATACAAATTAGTTTTTATTTTTATTTTTTTTAAATTTTGATTGAAAATCTTTCAAAACATCTGATGTGTTTAAAAAAGGGGGGAAACTTAACCTTCGACTGTCTTCCCCCAAACATTTAAGTTATATTATACATGTACTTGTAAAATTATAGCACTTCTTCATTAGACTTCATATTAGCACCTCATAAGGACTCCTTTGTTAGCAGCCTCGCTGCGGGGAGGGGGCAGAGGCCCCTTGCCTTCTTAATATTTTTAGATTCCGGCCTGAGCCATGGTCGAAAGAGGTCGAACCTCTACCCCTGTAAATTCAGAGCAGTACCTGTATATTTTTAAGAAGTAAACCAAAGTAAAAGAAGTTTTTATTTTTCCCTTCGAGCCGTGCTCTCTTCAGAACTTAGTCAGAAAAGTCGATCATTTTAGTATAAGAGAAAGTATCAGAGTATTATAGCAAGAGAAGAATTAATAATTCTCGACCCATAAGTGAGAGAAAGAGACAACCCAAGCACCATAGAAGATATTGGCATAACAGTCTGGCGAGTCTGTAGCCAAGGGTTTAACAGAGTGGCGACCCACCATTTAAGGCAACCGAAAAGAATTATAGAATGTTATAGAAGAAATATCCATTGCTTGCCTCCTAACTAGAACCCCCATCAATCCGAACCGACTCAGGGCCATAAAAGGGGGGTTAACATATATATTTCAGTTTATCTATTATGATTCCATGGTCACACTTGTCGAACACTTTAGCAAAGTCTGTGTATAGTACATCATAGTTTTCATTACTTTCAAGCAGGGTTGGCACCCAAAAACCCAACCCAAAACCCACTGGAATTTTCAGTGGGTTTGTGTGTTTTTGGTCTGAGATGTTTATTTTAAAATAATTGAAATTTTTTATTGCTACATTGTTCAATTGTAGCTAATTAGAATGCTTTGGCATGTTGATTACTTCAAAAGCTGACTTATAAAACAATTCTTAAATTATGCAATGTGTAAATAAAGATTATGAAAAATTGAAAAGTTTTATTGGCCTTTTAAATGGTGTCCAGACTACAGACACAAATAGAGTACAGGTCATTCCATGTCAATTCGGCCAAAAAAAGGTGAATTTGAACATGACCATCTCAGATTTTCATGATATTTGGTACATTAGTAGGTATGTGTGAGAAACTGAAATTCCCCAAATTTTAGAGCTGGCTGACCTTTGGGAGGTGAAAATTAATTTTTGCCAATTCCTTCACTGAGGGGTTTTAAAAATATGTTTTTGGATGTGAAGAATTCAAATCTGCTATTATTTTTGTGATTGCTCAACACTTAGCTTGGTAAATCTACGTTTGATTAAAAAGCACATAAATTGCTCTCAGAAAATAACATTTATTAATTTTAGCTTCTCAAAATGTCAGGTAATGCTATAAAAATTTTAGTTTCTCTGCATAAAACATATCCTAGTAATCATAAAACATATCCTTGTAATCATAAAACATTAGAAAGTAATGACATCAGTAAAAAAAATATTTAAACAATGTTTCATCAAGTCTTGCTTTGATTTGTTCTTGGACATCAGCCGCCGACTTGCTTCTTAGCCTCTGATATAGCCCTCACGTTTCTCATGTGTATACACCCTGCCTGCTGCCTCTGTGACTTGTTTCACACACCTCTCTATTGACTGAGCATGACAGGGCCACTGTGGAACTTGCATAGGCTTGTCAAAGAACTTCTTTACTTCCGCTGTAGTCAGTTTACATGTCAAAGGAGGTTCAAATACCCCGTCAGACCAGTCTGTCAGCTCCAACACGGAAGAAGCACTGGGGTTGATGGAAGGTGTCTTCCTGGGACGTACAGAAAGATCTCCAAGTGTGTCATCATCTCCACCCCTCATGTCAACAATCTTTTGGACACCAGCTCTCCTCTCCTCACTGTCATCTGAGCACAAGTGTCTGGATTATCATTTCGCTGAATGCATACCATGCTGAGCACTTGATGGTTGGCAAAACAGCATCCACTACAGCCTTCTTTTGCAGCCTAACTAGCCACAGCTGAAACAAGATGTGGCGTGGGCCTTCCACCCAAGTGTGTTTTACTTTGATGTTGAACCAACACCAACAATGTATTCCACTATCAGTCTTAAGTTGTTGAGGGTTTTGCCTTTAAGGCCATGTTTTGAAACCCATATGCAACAAAGCCTGTTTGCTGTTGTCAACCACCTTGAATGGCTCACTGGACCAATTTCAAGAAGGGCCAGATCTGTGGGAAGTTCTCCTGTCCTTATGGCCTGTGTGATCCTATACCCGTACGCTTGATCAGTAGAGAGATCCTTTACGACATTGTCACTCAGTGAAGTAAGAGGCTCTCCAATTGAGTGTTTGGTGAATGAAGGATCAATTTCAAGTTTGGTTGCAGTGTCTAGCATCTTGCCAATGTTACCTGTCCACGTTGTTAGACAAGGTCTTCCCATCCAGTGCTGTGATCAAGTGTCACAGGGGTAACTCGTTAGTGTGGAGGGCACAAACCAACCAGATCAGCTTATGGCAAAGCTTGACCTCTACCCAATGCATGGAACCACCCTCCCAGCCAGTGTTAACATTTGTAGAATCACCTCCAATGGCCTGCAGGCTTTTATCAATGCCCTTCTTCATGAAATCTACAAGATTATCAGCAATAACTTCAGCAGGTTTTTTTCTCGTTGAGCCTTTCTCACGAGTGAAGTGGTAGAGATATCTTCCACCTGGCTCACTGCACACAGAATAATGCTCTTCTTTGATGATGCTGGGGAACTGACGATCTGAATTGTCTGCTTTCAGCATAACTTTAGTTGTATCTTGACGGCCATCAAAGAAGATGCAGTCAATTTCACCCTTCTTACAAAGATCATCAAATTCCTGATCCAGGGATCTCAACTTTTTCTTGGGCCCTCTTGACTTTATTGTGATCAACTACAAGTCTCTTGTCTTCTTCAGTGATCAAGGCAGCAGTGGTGATGGCAGCTGTGGCACGCAGGCCAACACCATATCTGATGCTATGCATAGCAACATTAGGTATTTCTAATGTGTTGTACTCTGGCTTTTTATTGGAAGTTGAAGACGTGCTTGGTATTTCTAATGTCACTTCATAACTTCCATCCTTTCCATCTTGAGCATCAGCTATTTGTTCTTCATTTTCATCATCAGAGAAAATTATTTCATTTGATGGCATTGAAACATCCTGCTTACTTGTCTGCTTATATTCAGCAAGCCTTCTTCTTTCATCTTGCCGCTTCTGCTTTTTGACTTGTCTGTTATGCTCAGGTTGATCTGGCAAGCCAATCTGATGTGGTCCAATAGAACCAGACTTGTCTCTCTGACCTTTAATGAAAGCAAGTTCCTTCACAGGGATCGTCATCTCCCTAGGGCATGTACAGTTAATGTGAGTTTCGTTTTTGCAACCAGCATCTGCAAGGCAGCCAAATTCAGAGCAGAGAACAATTTTACACTTGCAACTGAGGATGTCAAAAAGCTTGTCAAGTTTTGCAATGAAAGCCTCTGACATGTAGCTTTCCTCTCCCAAGAAATATGTTTTTGGCCTGCTCCCAGCTCTCTTGGATCTTGTTTAAGATTGTGACTCGTGAATTTACAATGGGGGCTACAAAAGAAGTTTGCTTGTTCCCACTTTTCAAGCACTTTAGGGTAAATGTCCTTTGCAAGACTGGCTGCTGGGTAGTTTCTCACATCCTCACCACTTTGTTCTCTTAGCAGTAGCCCATATTTCAGAACATCTCGCAGAGTTGGGAGTTCAGAGGGCAACAACTCTCTACCAGTTCCAATTAGGTTGCTCATATGTGTGAATGTCCCTAGTCTTGTCCTCCTTTTAGAAGCCATTGTAGGTCAATTCCCACTGGTTAGGATGGTAGCACTGACGGACAAGTAATCTTCAGCACACTGATGAATATGTTTCAACCTGTGAAATAAGGAAAAACAGCAGTGCATTATATATACAGCATATATAATTATTAATATAATAATTATTATATAATTCCACAAAAAAGTAAAAAAAGTCACTATTTTTATGTAGCTTCTTACCAAGCAAAACTAAATTATATTAAATTAACAAAAATATCTTTAGAATTCCTAAGTCATGCTGCAACTTTTTAGCACCCCTCATATTTGGAATTTGAAAGTTGAAAAATTCGACACACCCTACTGAGATACAGGGTCACAAAATTTGGACCTTTGACATGATTTTTTACTTACTGTCAAATTTCAAATTGCTATAGCCATGTAACTAATAAAGCTAGAGTTCTGATTCTAGTGTCATTTTGAAGCTCTTAAACAGCTTGTCATATCTCTCTTGTCATAAGCCTCTAAAATGAAAATTTAAAAAAATATCCTTGACCTTTGACCTTAAAAAAAATACCATCCCCAATTTTTTTAATTTTTTTTACAAATGTTCACTTACCAATGTGGAACATGTTCCTAAAAGGTTATAAGTGGCCAGTGATAGGTATAATCAAGAAGCATTTTTAATTAAAATTAACCTTTAACCCTTTAAGGATGAGTCCGCAGCATATGCAGTCATTCTTGTTACCAGAACGTATAGGTTTTATTGTTATTCAAAACTAAATATTTTAGTAACTAGTCACTGAAATGACACACATTTTGGGTTCCTTTCTTGACAATTAAATAATATCTATATAAACATGTAGAAACATTTATAGAAACGAGGCATTGTAGTACAATTTATATTGTTATTTCTGGTGGACCTTAAGGTACCATCCGTCGTTAAAGGGTTAAATAATTCATGTTTTTTCATCTTTTCAGAAAATACTTGTTTAATATTCGAATTGAATTTCTAAATTATGGAATGCCATTTAAATATAACTTACTAGTTTTAATATTCTAAATTAATTTCTATTAAGGAATGCCATTTAAATATAACTTACTAGTTTTAATACACTAATTTTTAAAAAATGGATAAACTTAAACAGAAATGTGCTGATCCCTTTCAATCACACAAAGGACAGCATCGAACCAAAAATCTACGAATTGTACCTCAATATTTAATCGATAAAAGGCCTGAAATCAAATGAATAGTTTGTAAGCAGTGTAGGGAAATGCTGGAATCATTGCCAGAAAACAAAACTTTAGATGAAGATGAAAAAAGCTCTTGCTGTGAAGAAACTAGTAATATTCCTGAAATATCTTCATCTGAAAATGAACTTTAAATCAATGAGACATCAACAAGCACAGCACTTGAATTTCAATTATCAACTTTAAATACTTCATTAAAATCATTAGGAGAAACTCCCATAAAGACAAGAAAGCTAAGAGAGACAGAGGCTTATGCATCTCACAAAATAACAAAAGTTACAGGAACAGTCAAGAGAAAATTAGAAGAAATTGCTGGAAGATATATATTAATACAGGAAAAAGAAAAAACTAAGATAGAAAAAGATTATGATGAAATATTAAATCAACTGAAGGAGAAATTCAGCAACTTGCAGACCAAGAGGAGTGAAAGAATACAAATCCTGACCGTATTACCAAAAAGTTAGAGTGAGAAAAATAGCTACAGAATTCAACACAACAAGGTACAAAGCATCAGTTGCCAAAAAGCTTACTAATGAAATGGGTATCCTTTCAATTCCAAATCCTTGGCCTAGAAAGAAAATTGAACAAAACACTATAGAAAAAAATCAAAGCATTTTATCTTTCAGAAGATATCAGTAGAATAATGCCTGGTAAAAAGGATTATGTCAGCATTATGGACAGCTCATGGGAGAGGAAACATTTCCAGAAGCATCTACTGCTATGCAATTTAAAAGAAGCTTATCAGCATTTTAAAGAAAGAAATCCTTTGGCAAAAGTGGGCTTCAGCAAATTTGCAGAGGTGCGTCCAAAGCAATGTATTATTGCCGGAGCATCAGGAACTCACTCAGTATGTGTATGTACCATTCATCAGAATGTTAAACTTATGTTTGTAGGAACTAAATTTGATAAGTTAACTGAAGATAATGAAAATCCTATCAACCATATATGACATTGTCTTACTTTGATTGAATGCAATCCACCCTCATTGCAATGCTGCCTTAGGGAATGTAAACAATGTGGACACACAAAAGCAGTGAAAGAGAAACTCCAAAATATTTTTGATGATAACTGCATTGATTCAGTACAGTTTAAGAAGTGGACCAATACAGACAGGTCCAATCTTGAATCAATTCACATGAGTTCAGATGAATATATTGAACATTTCTGTAGCAAACTTCAAGAATACCAAATCCATGATTTCCTGACCAAGATGCAAACTAATTATTACAATGAAACTAAAATGTTGCTGAAACCAAGTGAAGTCCTAGTAGTGTGCAATAGGGTGCATCAAAAATGGCAACTTTCAAAAATTGATTTGGCCCTACATTATTATGGTTATATTTCCTAAAAAAAATTCACATGCAAAATTTCAGGTCAATTGATTAATATCTACTGGGTCCACCTAGCTCCTAAACTTTTACAAAAATGACAATTTTTGGGATAAATTGCCTTAAATTATTTTTTTCACATATACCTTTATTTTATTGAATTGAATGATCCTTAAGGTACTATAGGCCTAGTATGTTTAGTTTGCTTGTGTTTAAGCCATAGCTACTATTAATAAACATCATTTGCCATCCTGAAATACCTATAGCTATTTTTTCTTATTTTCAGGCATGTAGTCTACTTTAATATTAATCTATGTTTCTATTACAGGTCAATTTTTTATATATGTTGGTGATAATAGTTGATATATGATATAATGGATAATAGTGGTAAAGCCAGTGAAGCCACTTCTAGTGGTAAAACTTGTTCAAGTGGTGCAGATAAAGTTGATGTAAAAACACGAAAAAAAAACTGTATATTTGGATTAGGTCCTGGCATCACAAATAATGATGCAAAGATTGTAGGATGTCGCTTGCCAACAAGTGAACAAGTTCTTAGATGTTTCCTATTTCACCAGCAACAGGGTCTAAAAGAGAGAAGAACTAAGCGAGATATAGCTAAAATTATTTTAACAGAAATTCAACCATTCTACAATAAAGCCAACATACCAATGATTACTGAGAAAAAAGCATGTGAGAAAATAATTTCATTGTCAGAAAAGAATGCGAAACTGAGAGAAATTCCATTGAAAAGAAGAGAGCTACAAAGTACCATGACTCCAGATTTGAAAAAATTTACTGGAGCACAGCTCTGAATTTACTTTTTTTCCCCTTACACCACTAGATAGGTTAATGATAGTAAACTCTTGAATTGACGACATACCAATTACAAATTGTTTTAGCTAAACATAATAATACAATAATGTACAGTTTATAACTCACCTTAAGTTTATTTATTCATTGCAGCAGCAACAGTGGACGATGTTAGACCTTGCATGTAGGCATTTGTTGTGAATTTACCACCATGTATGCTTGGCCACTGATCAATGGCTTTCTGTGTGATCATTACAGCAGATCTAGTGCCTGGAGCTGGACCCTCCTTCACAATTCTGCACAGCTTAGTCAAATGAGATGGCTTAATGGATCCTTTGTGTTCAACAATGTAACCAAGAATGGAGAATGTCCCTTCAGCTGGTGCTTCACTCCAGGCAGTTGATCCATCTTTATCAAAATGCTTTATTTAACCTCTCTGTGATTCCTTTCCACAGCTGTTCTATATATTCTGTCAGCCAATTTATCACTGAGTCTTTTGTAAAACTACTTTCAGATCTGGTTCTGGATGGTCTAGCAATTTCAGCAACCTGGTAGTAATCAGAACGTTTCTTGATGTATTTGTAAACTTCATTTAGGATGTAATCCTCAGCTGTTAGTTCCTTTTGCTGCCCTGTGGTATCATGCTTAAATTCAGAAACTACATCATTTGCATTTCCTCCATTAGCTAATTTGGAAATTGTTTCCATCACTCTTAACATAACAGTTTTCCCTCCTTCTTTATAAAATATATTTTCTACAAATTCTGCACTAACTGTGGTTTTTTGAGCTACTTGCAACATAATCTTTGTTACATAGGAAATCAATACATAGAACTTGGCACTAATTTCTTTCTCTTGTGGATGATAAAAAAAAAACAATTTTCCACAAATCTGTCAAATTGATGAAATTCGTAATTAACCATGCGAGTATCAGATTTGAGTTTTGGTCTCTTAAAACCAATGATATTGTCAAGAACCATATTGGTATAGTCAAGGCCTGATCTCAGATTTGAAGTGATTCTGAATAAAGTCTAAAAGCTCACTTAGTTTACAAATTTTCTTCAATGCATCAACGTGGGCTCTGTTCACAAGATGCATTAAGTCCCATCAAATTTGAAATTTTCTCCAAACAACTTTTTCATTTCATTTTTAAATGGCTCGTTGTCCTTACAAAAAGCCCCATCTCCAACCATTCCAGATACCTTGGATTTAATTGCTTCTTCAGATAGTTTCAAGTGATTAGGAGACTTCAACACACAAAAAATTTCATTGGCCAAATAAACTCCGGATTTGCTGCGTACTAAATTTATCCCAGCAAGTTTTACAGTCTTATCTTCTTCACTCCATAACTAATACAACTAGCATGCTTAATCCCAAAATTGTTCCAATGTCAGCTGTTATTGTTACTGAAGTTTGTTCTAAGAACCACTTTACAGTTTGTTCTTTAAGTTGATTATCTAATAGCTCACAAATTATCTCGCACGCATGTGTGCTATGATTCAAATTTCCAACCTCACAACCTGACCTATGTAATACAGCTAGAAGTATGGATATAGAGCCCATGCAGTGTTTGTTTTCATTATGTAGTATAAGATGTTGCCACATAAGTCTTCTATGCGTTTAGTAGTGTTCCGAGAAGATGTTTTCATCACTTCATAAACAGCAGCTCTTTGATGATGCTGAAGTTTAATTAAATGTCTCTTCAGGTGGGTTTTCAGATTTCTAAACCATCTCTCTTGATTTTCTCCTTGTTTGAATACATAGGTTAAATCTTTAACATTGAAGTAACCTTTTATGTTAGAATGTTTGTCTGAAGCACATGCTTTGGGGTCTGTGCAAGCTATGCAATATAATGTAAACATTTTATCATCAGAAGCATCATCAATATCTTCTTGATTATCATCATCTTCATCCTCAACAGCTATATCTACATCAGGCATATTAGTGTCACTATTTGCAATGTTTTCCATTATATCACTTGGTACTGAAAATGAATCATCAGCATGCCCTAGATCCTTCTTTTCCACCAATTTGAATGTAGATTTGATCAAATCATTGTTCAGAATTTCTTGTATTGATTTACACTTGCTTAAATGGGCTATGGAAATGTCAAATTTGTTGCTTTTTGCTTTATTAGATTTGGATGCAACACTTGAACTTGAAGGCATATTTTGACTCTTCTCTTTATTAACCACAACAGCTTGGTGAGTTTCTTTTGTTAGGCGCAAAATTGCATTCAATGTCTTCTGGATTTGGGAATTTTCAAATTCCTCTAAAGCAGTTTTGTTAGTCTGATGCGCAGATTCCTCACTTACCTTTTGTTTCTTAGGTGGAGGAGAAGCACTTTCTTCAGTCTGTGAAACATCTAGTGAAAAAGTTTCATTTTCTAGATTAGCAGTTGATGAAGTTGGTTCATTTTTCTGAGGTCTAGCACTAGCACATTTTGTGAACAAACTAAATGACTGCTTTGCCGTATCTCTTTGCTGCACTTCATCCTGGTATTTCTTTACTGCAATATCTAAGCTGTGGGCCCAAACTCTGGGACCTCTTGTATTGTAACAAATATTTTTTTTGGAATTAAAATGTTCCTCCCAGTTTTGCTTCTTTGAATATTTGTTCTTGCATTGACCACAAAAGTAACCCCTTTTAACACCCTCACTTTTCTCTCCAACTTCATCAATATTAGGATCCATTATTGATTATTGACTACCTGAAAAAATACAAAATAAGTAAAAGTTAGTAAATATAGTATGGTAAAAGTGAATAAAAGTAAGTAAATATAGTACAATGAAAGTAAGTAAAAGTAAGTGCTTTAAACTTAGTAAAAGTAAGGAAGAGTAAGTAAAAGTAGGTAAGTTAAAGTAAGTAAAAGTAAGTTTAAACTTAACTAAACTTTTCAATTCTAGAGTCATGGTGGATTACTTAAAACCGCACAAGTAATTATCTGGCCAATTTATCAAACCTGGCCGAGATCAATGGAACATAGTCCAATCCTGATAATTTTATATTAAAAAATATACGTTTTAATAAAATTTTAATTATCAAAACATTGAAGCTTAACAAAAAATAAAAATAATTGTTAAATATGGAATTACCAACTAAACTTAAAATAACTAAATTTGTAATTTAAAAAAATTGGTTTGTACAAGAATGTATACGCAAAAAAATTGCATAACGTCTAGCGGATGAACAAAACCCAAACCCAAATTTACTTTTTCTCATGGTCAAATTTACTGGAGCAATGCTCCCAAGATCCCAGGAATCTGGAGTCATGCAAAGTACAAAGACAAGACTAGAAGATATGGAAATGCAACTTAAAATGACTTTTCCACTGTGGATTAAAAATGCCAAAAAAATTATGAGTAATCCAGAAGATATACAATTTCTTCAATCTATGCAAGGGGATAGAATTGCTTCTTTTGGAGCTCATGATCAAACTTTAGCATCCAAAATGAAGCGCATTAATTTTCGAAAATGTGAAGAAAATGCGAGAAAAGAAAAGGAATTGAGAGACACTGAAGCTTCTTGCAGTTATGTTGAATTAGAAAGCAGTAGCACAAGTGATACAACTACCATTGAGAGAGAGTCAGAAGCTAATGATGGAGCTGAAAAAGATGGAAAATCCACACAGTCAACAGTCTGTTTAGGTACTCAAGCTATCATTCCTCATGACATTCTGAAAAGACCGAAACTTGTTTCTTTGGCATCAAGAATGAAAGTGACTCTGGCACAACAGGCTGCATTCACAAAAGCTTTTGTTGAAGAATGTGGTGGTAACACTAAGGCAGTGGCAACTTCATATGCTACAGCTGATAGAGCAAGACGCGAAGTAGCCCAAAAAATTTCAAGTTCCATTCAAAAATCCTGGAATCCTCCTAAATTGGCCTCTCTTCATTGGGATTCAAAAATAATTTCTACTCTGCAGGATAAATATGTTACAGAAGAACGATTAGCCGTATCAGTTGGAAATTCAATGGATCTCAAACTACTTGGTATTCCATCATATCATCCTAGTGCTGGTGGCAGTGGCCAATCTGGGAAAAACTTGACTGAAGAAGTTATGAAGCTACTGAAATTGTGGAACTGCTCCGATTCAATAGTGAACTTGGTTTTCGACACTACAGCAACCAACACGGGACATGTGAGCGCTGCATGCATAACTATCCAACAAGAGATTGGATGGCCTTTATTATGGTCTGCATGCAGGCATCATGTTGGTGAAGTTATTATGAGTCATGTGTTTCAGGACATGAAAGTAGAAACTTCGAGTGGACCAGAAATTAATGTCTTTAACAGATTTCGAGAAAAATTTCAGTGGATTTCCAAGGATGAAAAATTAAAAAAATTGACTTCAATCAGTACTCCAAAGCTGTCCAGGAGATTCTTCAGGAATGGACTGATTATGCAATTCAAATAAGTAATATAGAAAAGCAACATACACAATATGACTACAAACAATTTTCTGACTTAGTTGTGTTATACTTAAATGCAGGACCTAGTGATAAGGATATAACCCTTCAGCGACCTGGTGCTATACATAGAGCCAGATGGATGAGTAAAGCAATATATGCTCTAAAAATTGCATTACTAGAAGATAATATCTCAAAACTACCTTCAGTAACAATCACAAACAAGCAACAAATTCTGAAACTAAGAGACTTTGCAACCTTCATTTCACTGATTTACTACCCATGGTGGATGACCTGCTCTTCAGTTTTTGATGCACCATGGCACGATTTGCAGCTTTACAAAAAGCTTCTTAGATACGAGGAAGTAAACAAGCAAATAGCAAAAAGTGCTCTAACATCTTTGAAACGTCATCTCTGGTACCTTTCATCAGAGATGATGATTCTTGTATTATTCAGCGATTTGGTTCCAAAAAATGAACTTCGTGCTATAACAAACCATCTACTTTCCTATAAACCACACAAGATTGAGACAGTGGTTCCAGAAGGTAGACATGGATCTAGTTTTGGAAAGCCTAATTTCCCTACCAATCTATGATCGGAAACCACACTAGCTGACTTGGTTGACAAAAACTCATGGTTCATATTCTCTTCACTACAGTTAGACTATGATTTTTTAATGGTTTCGATTGTTGAATGGAAAATAACAGCATCATTTATATCTTCCAAAGAAAAACTTTTGGCTATAAATGTCATAAATGATGGCTCTGAGAGGGCAGTAAAACTATGCAGTGACTTTTATGAGGCTGCAAGGACTGAAGAACATCTTCAAAATGTTCTCCAAGTTGTAGAAGCTGACAGAAAAGCCACTCCTAATCTGAGAAAGAGACAAGCTTCTT
Source organism: Bathynomus jamesi (assembly GCA_023014485.1). Classification (NCBI taxonomy): domain Eukaryota; kingdom Metazoa; phylum Arthropoda; class Malacostraca; order Isopoda; family Cirolanidae; genus Bathynomus; species Bathynomus jamesi. Next base: position 282,143 of record JAJOZX010004312.1, on the reverse strand, counting down.
TATCATCTGTTTTAGAAGAAAAAAGGACAAAGAAGAAGAATTAAGATATCAATAAGCAATAAATCAATTTTTACAAGTATTTTATCATGAAATACCATTTTTAATAGGTGGAGGTGGTCGGTGGGATGCTTGGCAAGTTGGGTCCTCGTCCCGCATCCTGGTAACTCACTTCATGATTCTCAGAATAATACAAAAAAAGTCTAAAAAGACAGATAATTTCATGAATTGAGGCTAAAACTTGCCTAAAACTAACTATATTTACAATTTTTTTTTCAAACAAAATCTACAATGCTTACACAAGATTTTCTAGTAAAACCATAAAATTCCTCAATTGTCAAATTTTCATCTTCGAGGTGGACCCACTAAATATTGTCAGAACAGCTTGAAATGTGACACTGAAGGTTTGTTGGGGATTGTAACCATAATATCATAGGGCTGAATCAATATCTGAAGTTAGAAATTTCACCCCTTATAGGCTGATGCACCCTAGACTGTGCAATTTTGCCAAAAATTACTCTTTTGTTCTCCAAGATGAGACCTTGCAAAGTTTTCACTGGAACAATCAGATGGCAACTCTACATCCATTCCTTTTGTATTATAACAAGCAAAAGTGAGATTGCTCACCTAAGCTTTGTTGTCATATCTGAGTGTAATGTTCATAACACAGTTGCAGTACATTTGTTTCAAAAGCATCTCATAAACTTCATAAAAGAGAACATCCCATCCATCAACAAAATCATATACTTTTCAGATGGCTGTGCTGGACAATATAAAAACTGCAAAAACTTTCTGAATCTTTGCCACCACAAAGATGACTTTGGAATTGATGCAGAGTGGAATTTTTTTACAACAAGCCATGGGAAGGGACCATGTAATGGTGTAGGAAGCACTGTTAAGAGGTTAGCTGCTAAAGCTAGTCTGCAATGGCCTTATGATAAACAAATCCTTACTGCACAACAGCTGTATATATTTACCAAAGATAATAATATTACACCACTTTTTCAACCAATGAAGATTATAAAAATGAAGAATTTCTCCTCCAAACTAGACATTCAAAAGCAAGAACAATTGCTGGTACTCAGAAAGTACACCAGTTAAAACCAGTTTCATTAACTTCACTAGAGGTTAAGCATTTCTCAGCATCAGGATATTCACGTATTGAGAAAGTCAGTGAAGAAGAACTTATACCTGAAGAGAAACTACATAGTTTTGTCACTGTTGTATATGATAACCTTTGGTGGTTAGCATGCATTTTGGACAAAACAACTGAGAAGAGGGAAGTAAAAATATCTTTTCTTCATCCTCATGGTCCCAACCCATCATTCTTTTTTCCTCATCAACCAGATATTCTTACAATTACATACTCTGATGTTTTGACAAAGGTAGAGGCATCTACTGCAACTGGAAGACTATACTACCTCACCAAGGAGGAAACTGCTAAGGCCTCCAAGGCCCTTATAGAATTACAACAGAGAAAAATAAGTTACACATTCAAGTTATATACAGTAGGCATATTTTATATATATATATATATATATATATACACATTATAACTGCAAACACGCAGTATAATTAATGTAAAGAACGACGCTTTGTATAGGAGAATTATCCGCGCAAGATGAGAGCGAAAGAACGAAACAAATGAAAAAATGAGGTAACCACCCGGGAATCAAACCCGGGATCTTCTGATTGCCGGTCAGATATGATAACCATTACACCACAGGCCTCACTCAAACAAATGTCGTAATTCCTCTACATACATGCAGAAGCCAATGCCCCAAAGGGGCACCTCCTGCATGCTGTAACATTATATACATTATAACTGCAAACACGCAGTATAATTAACGTAAAGAACGACGCTTTGTATAGGAGAATTATCCGCGCAAGATGAGAGCGAAAGAATGAAACAAATGAAAAAATGGCTTCTGCGCGTATGTAGAGGAATTATGACATTTGTTTGAGTGAGGCCCGTGGTGTAATGGTTATCATATCTGACTGGCAATCAGAAGATCCAGGGTTCAATTCCCGGGTGGTTACCTCATTTTTTCATTTGTTTCGTTCTTTCGCTCTCATCTTGCGCGGATAATTCTCCTATACAAAGCGTCGTTCTTTACGTTGATATATATATATATTTTTTTTTTCACTGGGCATGCCCCTATCAACCCAAGGAAAGATGGGTCATGTTGTTGTTGTTAGTAACCTCCAGGGTCGAAACCCTCAGCGCCGAAAAACTGACAGCCACTCAAGCCTCACCCAGAGGTTCCCTAATCCCAGTGTAAAGTGTTTGTCTATGTATGTGGAAGTGATGTGTTTATCCCAAAGGCAGTGTTAAATGAAATGTGTGCAGGTATATATATATATATATATATATATATATATAATCGAACCATATATTTTCAGGTACAAAACTAATGGATAATCTGCTCGAGAGAAGATTTGTATCAATGAAAAAACTCAAATATTTGGATTTATTTAAAGGTTAGTTTTAATTAAAAGTACTTCCTATTCATACTTTTCACTGACCACTTATAACCTTTTAGGAACATGTTTCACATTGGTAAATGAACATTTGTTAAAAAAATTAGAAAAAAATCAGGGATGGTATATTTTTTTATTTAAGGTCAAATGTCAAGGATATTTTTTTTAATTTTCATTTTAGAGGCTTATGACAAGCTGTTTAAGAGCTTCAAAATGACACTAGAATCAGAACTCTAGCTTTATTAGTTATGTGGCTACAGCAATTTGAAATTTGACAGTAGGGTCATTCTCTGTCAGATCAACCAAAAAAAATTGAAATTAACACCCTCATCTCTCATATTTTGCTGAAATTTGGTTTGTAGGGAGTTTGTGAGCCCTGAATCCATTTCTGAAATTATAAGGTCAATCCGACCAACGGTTCAAGAGATATGACCTTGGGCAATTTGAGGTCACTCGCGAGGTTACTAACATTTGGCGAGCCATAACTTGGGTAATAATTGTCATAATTATATAAAAGTATATATATTTAGAATCAGAAAATGACAAGGAATCCAAATATGCAAGTTTTAGAACTCTAGGTTGAAAAATAAAAAAGTTACACTGTAACCAAAATTTGAGGTCACGATTTGACCTCTCGGGTATCAAATGAGAATTTTTTTTTTAAATGTAAAAAATGAAGGCATAGGCATTGGCTATTAGAATCAGCAAAAAAAAGTTTGTTTATGTTAGTATTTTTCATGTAACTAACATATAAGTGAACACCATATTCATAAGTTGTGCGTCAATTCTACCTATTTTTTCACACTTAAGCTCATAATTTGACCTATAGAAATTAAAATTACATTTTTTATAGATATAAAAAACAAAGTCAGAGTTCTTGACTAATAGAAACAATCATAAAAAGTTTGTTTATGTTGGTACTTTTCATGTAACTAACTTATAAGTGAACACCATATTTATAAATTGCTTGTCATTTCAAGGAATTTTTATATCTTAGCTATCAATTTGACCTCAAGCTCCAAGAATTTAATAAAAATTGTATTTCACTGCTAATCTACACTGGCAATAATAGTTATAATAGTGAAAGGGGAAGACTAAGCTCACATGTAGCCTAAACAAACCTGTTGAAACATGTTGCTACTTGTCTAAGTGCAGAATCAACACAGATAGTTGCAAAATTCCTTGTCTACAGGTTAGTACAGTTCCAGCCAGCACTGTGGGTGGCTGGTGGGTATGGTGTTTTAATGAGCCTCAGAGACTATCAAGGCCTAAAATATTAAGTGTGTATAGCTATATATTTTCTAAAAATATATATTACCTAATTGTAAATCCTATATCTTTACAGATCAAATACAATGGTTCGGCACTTGAAATACTGCCAGGACCCTATTCAAAAACACAAGAAACGTATAACAATCAATCTTAGAAAAGTGACTGATGTACTTGTTGAAAAATGTGCTGGAAGAGTGAAAAAAGACTCATTGTTGTGTGTGAACTGCTGGACACTGATAATGAAAAACCCCACTATACTTAGTACCACTGAAAACAACGAGTCTGAGCAGGATTCAAATGAATCATCTACTATCAGTGGCTTGAGTAACATCTCTTCAATTCAAGATCTGGACAATGACAGTGATTGCTTGATAAAGGAAAATCCTTCAACTTCAGTTGAACCAGTTCTAGCATTTCTGGACCAAACACCAGTTAAAAAAAGTAAGTAATAAATTAATATAATAACTTATACTTTACTACAAGGTCTGTTTGATCTACTACCATATATAGCCAATTATATAGCATTTAAGGTACTATAATTAATATTTAATTACTAATATTCAGGTGTGTGAAACTTTTTTTCTGTTCTTTTCAGAAGGGCTGTCATTAAGCCAGAAAAAGCGCAAGGCTCGTGGTAAGCTATCATCTGCTCAGAAACACCTGAAGGAGAGGCTAGAACTCAGTTATGGTGTTCAAATTACTGAGGAGGTAAGTGATACTTCAAAACCTGAAACTAAATCTGAAAAACATCTAGACAAATTAATGAATGAATTGAAACAGTCATTCCTGGAGAGCAAATGTCACCATCACAAACTACAAATATTGACACTCTCACCATACACAATTGAAAAAACAGCTAGTTTCTTTCAAACTACAACATACATGGTGAAAAGAAGCCGTTCACTTAAATCAGAACATGGAATCCTTCTGAAGATTCCACTAATGAGCAAAGGAAAAGTGATATCTGAAGAACACAAAGATATAGTTAGAAGATTCTATGAGTCAGAAGAGGTTAGTCGTATGTGTCCTGGCCAAAAGGATTGCGTGAAAGTTATCAGTGCTGAAGGTGCAATGAAGGTGCAAAAATGATTGGTCCTCGGGAATTTAAGAGAGATGTTTGAACTATATAAAAATTATGAAAAGAATCCCAAAATAGGATTTTCCACATTTGCAAAATTACGGCCATCATATTGTGTGCTTGCCGGTAGTGGTGGGACTCATTCTGTCTGTGTCTGCACATACCATCAAAATCCAAAATTGCAGCTGGCTGCATTGGGAGAAAGAGGTCTTTCATACAAGGATCTTATGGATTACAGTGTCTGCAGTACAGAAAGAGAGACTTGCATGATGCAACTTTGCAATGATTGCCCAAGAGAAGAGGGTGTCCTGGATTTTCTTGAGTTACTTGACAGTGTGAAATCAGCTCCAAATGAAATATCTTACAAGCAATGGGTGACTGTTGACCGTTGTACAATGGTTGATAAGGTGGAGCCACTTCATGAATACTTATCATCCCTAAGCATGAAAATATCCCGCATGGTTCATCATCACTTTGTTGCTCAGCAACAATCACAGTACTTCAAGCAGTTGAAAGAAACACTACCACCTCAGAGCGACGTAGTTATAGTAGGTGATTTCTCTGAGAATTATTCTTTCATTGTCCAGGATGCTGCCCAAGGGTTTCACTGGGACAATTCACAGTGTACAGTTCACCCTTTTGTCATCTATTATAGATCATCTGCAGACCAGGAACTTAGCCATTTTAGTGTCTGTTTCTTATCTGCATCACTAAAACACAACACTATAATGGTTTACTCATTCATATTGAAGCTTATGACATATGTTAAATTCAGATGCCCACAATTGAAGAAGGTGCACTATTTCTCAGATGGATGTGCTGGCCAATATAAGAACAGATACAACTTCACAAATCTCTGTTACCATGAAGAGGATTTTGGTCTGTCTTGTGAATGGCACTTCTTTGCTACATCCCATGGCAAAAATGCATGTGATGGGATTGGAGGAACAGTGAAAAGAGCTACTGCTCGTGCCAGTTTGCAGAGAACTACAGAGAGGCAAATTCTTACACCAGAACACATGTTTCAGTTTTGTGAAGAAAACTTGAGCAAGAAGATAAATTTTTTCTTTGTAACTACAGCTGATTTGAAAGATGCAGAAGAACGGTTGGAACATCGATTCAAGGATAGTAGGGCTATTCCTGGAACTCAGAAATATCATAGATTTGTTCCCCTAAACAAGGAAGAACTGATGGTGTATCCCATTTCAAGTGGCATTGGAGAAAAGAAAAGAATAAGGAAAAGTCATTTTACTAATGAACCTGCAATGCTTGGTAACCTAAAATGTGTCAAACCAGGAGAGTATGTTGGCTGCATTTATGACATGCAAGTTTGGTATGGAATTGTGGAGGAATATTGTGAAGAGTTTGATGATTTCACTGTGAACTTTCTACATCCCTCTAGGTCATCAGGATCAAGTGCATATTATTATCCATCAAACAAGGATTCATGTGCAGTGCCAGGACATCATATATTAACTGTAATGAGTTGTCCTACCCTAAGAGGAGGCAGCAGAATTCAATACATTTTTCCACAAAAAGAAATTGATGAGAGCATCGAGCATGCAAAAATTGTATTAGGCTAGCACATGAATCCTCTAAGTAGGTCTTCCCCTTTCACTATTACAACTATTATTGCCAGTGTAGATTAACAGTGAAATACAATTTTACATTTTTTGCCTTTGTTTTTATATCTATAAAAAAATGTAATTTTAATTTCTATAGGTCAAATTATGAGCTTAAGTGTGAAAAAATAGGTAGAATTGACGCACAACTTATGAATATGGTGTTCACTTATATGTTAGTTACATGAAAAATACTAACAAACAAACTTTTTTTTGCTGATTCTAATAGCCAATGCCTATGCCTTCATTTTTACATTTAAAAAAAAATTCTCATTTGATACCCCAGAGGTCAAATCGTGACCTCAAATTTTGGTTACAGTGTAACATTTTTATTTTTCAACCTAGAGTTCTAAAACTTACATATTTGGATTCCTTGTCATTTTCTGATTCTAAATATATATACTTTTATATAATTGTGACCATTATTACCCAAGTTATGGGTCGCCAAATGTTAGTGACCTCGCAAGTGACCTCAAATTTCCCGAGGTCATATCTCTTGAACCGTTGGTCGGATTGACCTTATAATTTCAGAAATGGATTCAGGGCCCACAAACTCCCTATAAACCAAATTTCAGCAAACTCTGAGAGATGAGGGTGTTAGGCACTGGTTGATCTGACAGAGAATGACCCAGTAAGTAAAAAATCAGGTCAAAGGTCCAAATTTTGTGATCCCCTATCTCAGCAACCAAAGGTCAGCCAGCTCTAAAATTTAGGGAATTTCAGTTTCTCACACATACCTACTAATGTACCAAATATCATGAAAATCTGAGATGGTCATGTTCTCAGGTGGCTGAATTGACATGGAATGGACCTGTACAGTAAAACTAATGAATGCTAAATAAATGTGTGTATGTATATATATATATATATATATATATATATATATATATATATATATATATATCACAAGTATTACTTGATCTTAAATGCTTATGAATTCTTATGAATTATGAATGAATAGCCTGGTCTTAAATTTTGGACCCATTTAATAAATCCTTTATTCTCTACAACTACAAAAGGAATATTTGCTGAGAAGAAAAATCTGCTCATTTGCAAATCTAGTTGTTCTTTTTGATCTACAGTTGTTCTAACCACATATGGCATTATCTGACCTTGCTTTTTCTTGGCTGGAGTAGAATGAAAAAATGGTATAGAAGATTCAGAAGTGGTTGAAGTGAATGAAGTCTCACTACTGTGAATTGTAGTGTCATCATGAACCAGGTTTTCATATGATTTGCTTGAAGAGGGTCTACTCTCAAAACTGCCATGTCTATGTGTAGGAGTAGTTGCTGATGTGCTGTATTTGTAAGCTCATGTGCTTCATCATCACAAGCTTGTACCCATTTTTTATTGCATTGATTTAAGTGATGTTTCCATTCATTCTATTTTTTTCGAAAATACACATCTGCAGTATTTGCACCAAACTCTATTTGGTTGGTCACTCAACATTTTTATTTTATCTCATTTAGCAGCTTTAAGTCTGCCACCAGTATGTGCAGGTCTAACTTTAGGCATTATTAAATAGATATTAATTAACTAAAACTGACCTCTGAAAAAAAGATGTTCAAAAATAAGAATATCATCTACTGTCTAGGCCTGTAAACAAATTGCAATAAAAATTAATTCAGAAAAACACGCTACTGTGTTGATTCAAAATAGAACAAAAGCCACACTATGTTAAATGAAAACAGAATATGTTTCAACAGCACACTGCTATCTTCTTCAGTTGAAAGTGACCTTAAAACTGAAACAAAATATATAAATTCTAAAAATCATAGCTATAACTTTAATTTAAATTATGAAACCCGAAAACCCGAAAACCCACAGGCTTTGAGTTTTTGCCAATCCTGCTTTCAAGTGCATCAATAATGTTGTTGTAGTGTTCCATTAGTTGTGATAGGTATGATCTGCCTGACCAAAACCTGTGTTGGTTATCATTGAATTTTTTCTGCATTTCCAAAAAGTCATAGATTTGCTGTCTAACTATTCTTTCAAATATTTTAGTGAGATGAGATGTAAGCGACACTGGCCTATAGTTTTTGGCCTTGGATCAATCTCCTCCTTTATATATTGGGATTATGTGCTCTTCAGGATGCCTGGTATTTCTCCCGTGTCTAATGATCGTCTCCATATCCAGTATAGGGGCTCAGCAATTGCATTCTTGCAGTTTTTGATCAGTGTGGCATTCCATTTATCCAGTCCTGCCACTGTGTGTGTTTTTAGTTTCCCTATGGCTCTTGTAATATCATCCATCGTAAAGTCAAAATCCATTATACTTTCCCCTTGTGGTTCTTCTTCAAAGAACATGTTTCTATCGCATATCAATTTATCAGTTCTTGAGATACTGAAAGATGATTCGTACTGAGCTCTTAATATTTCAGATACTTCTGTTAGATCATCAGATAAAGCACTGTTCTCACTTTTTAAAGGTCTGATAGTCGCATGGTTTTTTGACTTTCTTTTTGCGAAATTATCGGAATACTTTGCATTAGCCTTTATTGCTTCTATAGCGTCGTCATTTTTCTGTATGCTTCTCAGTTAGTTCCTGTATGATGACATCGATACTTTGCAGTTTATCATTTAATATTTTTCTGATGTTGTTTCTTTACAGTTACCTGATTTTGCAGTCACTCTTTTCCTCTTTCAAAACAATGCCCTCTTTTGTCTCTCAAACCTGCCTCTCTTTCCTCTTTGTTGTATCTTTGGGACATGTTTTTCCCATGTCCTCAAAATTTATCTGTTCAAGCATCAACCACAGCTGACAGCATGTGGAACAGAGAATATCACCAAGCTCTCTCTGTTTATCGCCTTGGTTTATGCACATTTTTGGAATGAGGCCCCCATTGGAATCAATGCTCCTTTCAATGATATTCTGCTTCTTAAAATCTTGCAAAACTACCCAAATCAGACCATTTACAAAGCAGCATCCACAGCTCTTCAATGGCACCTGTGTATCTTAGAGAGCATCTCATTTGCCTCGCATTCTTCAATCCTAGAGTCAATGCTGAGACCAAATGGAAGATGGTCAAAAACTTCCAACGTAATGAGAATACCACTGTTACTCGTTGATTGAAGCTTGAAGGAAACATTGAAGATTTGAATTTGTATGAAATGGTCACCAAAAGGACCCTGGGAATCTTCAATCTGTTAAAGAAAGAAAGGAAGGAAGGCAGCGGAGGATACCTTCCTGAGGACTGATTCCAATTCCTGGATGGAGAATGATTGCTTTCAAGAGTTTCGATGCATAGCAATCAACCTAAAAGTTGTCAGTGATTCGGCTGAGAGGAGTATCACCCTTATCAAGGTATATAGTACATCTTTGACGAAGGATGAAGAACAAAAACAATTCATCCTCCACTTAGTAGCAAAACATTGCCAAGACTACTCATCGTCTTCAAAGGAGTCAGTGATGAAGCATTAATCTAAGTAATGATGTACATATATTATAAACGAATGATAAATGCAATTTTCTATCAAACATATCATTTTTGTTCTTTAAAAATTAATCTGTTTTCTTTAAGAGTTATTCTGTTTTCTAAAAAAAAATAAGCTATTTTCTTTGAGATTTAATTTGTTTTCAAACAAATAAACTAGTATTTGCCCTTGTTTTTTAATTTTTTAACCCAGAAGATCAATCGACTAGAAAATGAGTAGTAAAATGAAATTCATAGCAACCATTTGGCATGGAGATGTTTGATAGATATACGAACAGGAGCAGCCATGTGGAGGTAAAAAATTATAAAATTTTATTTTTTGGACCACCCTAATCTACATGTTTATATAGGTATCATTTAGTTGTCGGAAAATTAACCCATGAATGGGTCATTTAAGCAACTACAGTTACTAAGATACTACCCAATTGTAAATAACAATAAAACTTATACCGGTATACACTTTTAAGTTCAAAGAAATGTATACCAGTCATCAAAGGGTTAAGAATTAAAATTAAAACAGTAGATTTGATCTTGCATTGTTAGAAATAATGGTTATATTCAGGAAAAAACCCGCACTAAATGATTACACCCCTTTCCATAATCCTAATATTCTTAGAAATTTTTCAACCAACCAACTAAGCTTCACACTTTATGTGATGTGTTTTGAATCACTTTCATTCCACTTCATTTCATCTTCATAGTGTAGGCTGCAAAGATGTCCTTTGTATTTAAATTTAAGAGCCTATTACTGTGATAAAATAAAAGGGGCTTACCATTAAAACTAATTGTCTTAATTTTAATTCTTAATGAAGTGTTATTCTTCTGTTTAACTTAGAATCTTGATGCAAAACAAGTTTTGTGGTTGGAATTTTTAATGCGTCTATTTCTGAGGGGTGCGTACCAGATAATTTCAAGTTAGCAAACGTAACACCTATCTTTAAGAAAGGCGATAAAGGTGCGGCGGGAAATTATAGGCCAATCAGTTTAACATCTGTTGTAGGTAAGCTACTGGAATCAATAATTAGGGATCGTATAGTCGAACACTTAGAAGTGCATAATCTGGTCAGAAATACGCAGCACAGTTTTAGGCGAAACAAATCTTGCTTAACTAATCTTTTAGAATTTTTCCAAAGCGTGGTTAACGTTTACGATAGACATCGGGCGGTTGATGTAGTGTATTTAGATTTTCAAAAAGCGTTTGACACCGTGCCGCACAAAAGACTGATTGAAAAAACTAAGGCTCATGGAATCAGGGGTGTAGTAATAAATTGGCTAGAAGAATGGTTGCGAGGAGGGAAACAGAGGGTGGTCGTTGATGGAGCGGAGTCGTGTTGGGCTAATGTAGCGAGTGGCATTCCTCAGGGTTCTGTATTGGGCCCCTTGCTTTTTCTTATATATATTAACGATTTAGATGTCGGCCTAGTCAGTACAGTTTCAAAGTTTGCGGATGACACGAAACTGGGTGGTAGGGCGATTAATGACGAAGATAGAGGTAAAATTCAGGAAGATCTGAATAAAATCGTTGATTGGTCAGTCACATGGCAAATAGATTTAACGTGGATAAGTGCAAAATTATGCATATAGGTTCGCGTAACGGTAATTTTGCGTATAGTATGTCAGGGAAAGATTTAACAAGCGTAGAGCAGGAAAAAAGATTAGGAGTTATAGTCACTGGTGATTTAAAAGTAGCGAAACAAAGTACAGCGGCGGTCAATAAGGCGAACAAAGTGTTAGGTTTTATAGCTCGAAATTTTGAGTACAAATCGCGCGATATTATAGTTCCTCTTTATAAATCATTAGTTAGACCCCATTTGGAGTACGCGGTCCAATTTTGGAATCCGCATATGCGCAAAGATATAGACAAAATCGAAAGAGTTCAAAGACGAGCAACTAAGATGATTCCGTCTCTTAGGTCAAAGTCGTACGAGGATAGGCTTAAGGAGTTAAAATTGACAACACTCGAGACCAGGAGGTTAAGGGGTGATCTAATCCAGGTTTTCAAAATTATGAATGGGTTCGATAACGTAGATAGAGATAGCTTTTTCGAAATATCTCAATATAATAGGACTAGAAATAACGGGTGTAAGTTGACAAGTAGAAGGTTCGAGACAGCAGTTGCGAAAAACTTTTTTACGCATAGAATAGTAAATAGCTGGAATAGTTTGCCGGTAGAAGTAATTAGTAGCACGTCTATAAACATGTTTAAAAATCGATTAGACGCATATGTTGATAGAAAGGGTATAGTTTAAGGTAGTAAAATTAAGGCTTTCTGGGGATAGATCCCACAGCTCAACACAAGTGTTGTGGGATATAGGGAGGCAGCGTCTTGGGTTAGGGATACTCTCTGTCCTTACACACCCCATTTAAAGAGATTCCTCTGCCGAGCGGTGCCCCCCATAGTACTGTGAGGTATTGAAAAACTCATGATCTTCACTTGCCCCACAAACACCTTTAAATGGGAGACCCATAATGGGTGCACACACATTTCTACATTACTGTACACTGTACAGTCCTTACAGCCACACCTACACTTTTCCTCGTAAGTGTATATATTGTAATGTATATGGTTGTAAATTTGACTTGGTCCGCAATCGATATGAACCGTGACTTAATGGATACCATAATGAAATTGACTGGATTCTTTGGATCTGATATATTTGCATGTCCATTATATAATAGATATAGAGTGTAACATATTTGTAGATAGTAGTCTATTATGACTTGATCCTCTGGATCGAGAGATTCTATCTTTAATTTTAAATCGATAATTAATTATTTTTAAATTGATAATGTATATGGTTGTAAATTTTGACTTGGTCCGCAATCGATATGGACCGTGACTTGATGGATACCGTAATGAAATTGACTGGATTCTTTGGATCTGATATATTTGCATGTCCGTTATAAATAGATATAGAATGTAACATATTTGTGGATAGTAGTCTATTATGACTTGCTCCTCTGGACCGAGAAATTCTATCTTTAGTTGTAAACCGATAATTAATTATTTTTAAATTGCTAATTATTTAGTTTCGTAAAAATTGGTCGTTGCCAATTTACCCGCAGTTTTTAAATAAGTTTCTTATGTTCTTGTGGTTCGGAACCCACGTAAAATTGTAGGTCCCCTCCACCACCACGGAGGACATACAGTTAGGTAGACCAGCCATGAGTGGATCCTAGGGTCTTTGTTGGTCTAAAACATTATAACATTATAACAAATTTGGCCAATACCGATATACCAATATATCTTTACCTAACCTAATTTAACTAAACTAGAAAAATAGTTATTTTATTAAATTAATTTCAATTCATATTTTTATTTATCGCTAAATGTGCACTCTGGCAATTTAGAGTTTTTACTTCAGACTTCCTAAGAGTGATATTATCCAATTAATATAATAAATAATATAATAAAAAATTAAAAATTAACTATATAAACTTAAATTCTAACTTTAGATTTACTATATTAAGGAATGCATGATACATTTTAAATAAGTGCAATAGGTATTAATTACTTTTATTTTTTCAGACTTTGGTAAATAAATAATAAATATTCATAGGATAAAATGATAAATGATAAGATAATTTTAAATGATTTGCCATTATAAATAGCATGCATAAATTTTGATTTTTGGCTTTTGAAGTTTTGAATATTTTGATCATGTCAAAATCAATGTCCAGTCCTCTTTGGGCTTATTTTGAAGTTCTAGTTGATTCTAGCAAAGCAAAGTGCCAGGTGTGTGGTACTTCTGTATCAAGAGGAAGTAACTAGTGATGTTAAAAAATATTTTTTTTTATGTCCATGTTGTTTTTTTTGTCGTTTTTTTGGTTTTTTATTGTTTTTTTTGTTTTTTTTTAATAATTAATATAGATATTGCCAATTTAATTATAAGGTATACTTTTGCAATGATATATATATTATAAAAATAAATAAATAAATAAATAATAAAATAGGCCATATGGTACCAGTATAGAATGTCCTTTTCAGCCTATTTACAGAAAAAAACTGGCCTCTTTCTTGCACTGAAAGTCTTTATCTTGAGATCCGTTAAACTTGTGAGAATACTGGCTGGGAGCTGACTGCCCATTGTCCAACCTTTCCAGGACTCTCCCATCCATGCCTCGGATTTTGAATCTCCCACTTAACTATCCTTTAGACCCGCGATGACATATTTTCCCCCCGAGACCATCCATATATATATATACATACACATACACCCATATACTGTTACACAGAGATGGGCACGATCTTGATCTTCAAGATCAGATCGTGATCTTGAAGATCAAGATCGTGATCTGATCTTGATCTTGAAGATCACTTTTATTATGGTGATCTTGATCTAAGATCACTTTATTTCTTGTGATCTTGAAGATCACTTTAGACTTCAAGATCACTTTTAATTTCAGATTCTTAAATATGCCGCTATGCGAATGTCATTTGTTTTTTGTCCAAGCGACATCTGGTGGCAACTTTGTTCAACACCGACTGTTTATGTTTTCTGTTAGTTGGGTGACTTGCGTCATGCGTGGGCTCATGGAAGGTGTAGTTGCTGTGGAATTTAGGCTCGTAAAAAGTGTAATTTACTGTGCAATTATGTTAAAAGTGTTCTATTAATATATTATATATAGGCATAAAATATAGCCTATAGGTCCGTATTCATAATAAATTAATTCTAAACATATTTTATTTACAGATTGAATTTTTTAATAATGAGTGCAATTTTACAACTTCAACAGGCTCCCAAGGGAACCAAATATTCTAGGTTGTCACCAGAACAGTATTCAATATATTTAGATAACAATGTTGGTAATAAGGATCAATCTGTGCTATTGAGGGTGATTCCATGAAAGTGTCAACCTGAGGTCGAAAATTCAAAATTCATCAAAATGTATCATGTGATACATCATTAGATAGGTAAGAGTCTCTAGTTTCCAAATCTGAAGAGTTTTTAACTCTATCGCATCTAGAAAAAAAGTTACTGAGGTTCATACACAATGCACTATTGTCTAAATAATCATTGTGATATTTTCCCTCAATTTTGAAAGCTCGCATGGCTAAAATAGTTGAGGGATAATAGGCATTTCTTATTTATGTCATAAAGTAGGTCTTCCTTAAAGATTTCCACATAAAATAACTTTCATTAACCGAATCAATAAAAACTGAGCCTATATCTATATAAGGCACATTTGTATGTAACGACCGAGACGTTTTTTCCGAATTTTTTATATAGCTTTAGTTATTTGAAGCGAAAAAAAAATTTGTCTTAATCGCAAAGCTAGTTTCCTATGGGGTACGTGTCCATTACAAAAAATTAAGTCCAGCTCCTATACTTCTCTTGTAAAGGTACGTCTCGGTCGTTACATAATTTTCCGTCTCGGTCGTTACATCGCACAATGTAACGACCAAGACGGCCCTTTGGGGGGAATAGCTTGGGGGAGGCCCCCAAGTTGCATGCCCCTTGCAACCCCGGTTGGCAACAAAGGGCCCTTTGGGGTATATCTTTCTTTTTTTGCAACACCCCCTTGCAACAACCCCCACCCCCTTTGCAACAACCCCACCCCCTTTACAACATTACGTCATCACTTGCAACATTCCTGCACTCTCCCCTTTTGCGTAGTTATATATATTTATATGGAATATATTTACATATATATACAGTACAGTATATATATATATACATATATATATATATATATACACACATTGAAGGGTAAGTCATAAATACCAATAATATGATATATGTCTGCTTTATTGTATGATAAATGTTCAATTTTATATTGAAATACCGACGGTAACGACCGAGACAAAAAATATGTAACGACCGAGACAGCAGTTTTTTATATATTTTAAAATACAAGTTAATATTTTCTAACAAACTATGTCTCAAATTGGGGCCACAACATTCAAGTATCCATGGTAGAATTCTCATTTGAATAGCTCTGGCCAATTCACTGACTTTTACACATATGTACCACCTACTGAAAACTGAGGTTGCATCGTTGTAACGACCGAGACGACGAATTTGGATACGCTCCTAGCAAAAACCAAGAAACGAAATATGCAAAACCTAGTCTCATTTTAGAGCCCAACCATCTGTTTATGTTCACAAGAAAATTTGTGCCGCTGCTGTTCATACTTTATTCACAAGAGCAGGGAATATAACAATAAGTTGCCTACGAATGTAACGACCGAGACTATGGAATCACCCTTGAACGGAAAATATTTTCAAATTGTTGAAAAAACTGGAAACAGTATCAAAGTTATTTGTATGCAGTGTACAAAGAAAACTACAATTCTGTCTGCTGGCCTCGACTCAACAAGCAATCTTCTGAGGCACCTCAGGGTTAGTACTACTTAGTAACTAAGTAGTAAGTAGTAACATTAACATAATGGTTCAAGTCATATTTTAAGTGACTGGTGCCATACAAGACTAATGCTACATTTACATAGACGTCCATTTGAATATATTGTGCACTTCAGATATTAATAGATTATGGACTAGTAACTACATTAAAAACTGCCGATATCCAACTATAATAAAACGTCAGGTGTATCTGTCTTTCTCTCTGTCTGATCCATGTCTGTAATTTCTCCTATTTAGTTACTGAAGGGCGAAATTCGGCTTTCAATTTAACATAGGATAAAAATGCACTGATCATGGTGAAAATAATTTTAGTTAAAGATAACAAAATTTTAGAATCTTGTTAAGTATTAATTTCAACTAGAAGTTTGATACTCTGATAAATATTATACAGGGTGTTCAAGAAGTCTCTCCGCATGATAATAATTTATTTTCTTGTGCAGAAACTACATTCGGATCTTTTGGGTGAATATGAATCGGAGAAGAAATCTCGCAAGCGTCCAGCTAAAGAAGAAGATGCCAGCGGCAGCAATGCTGGCCCTGCCAAAATTGCCAAGCAGTCAACACTAAGCATGTTCCACATTTCCAAGCAAAAACCAGGACCACCAATATGCAAGGATATCCTTGAAAAGAAGATT
The DNA here is from genome assembly GCA_023014485.1 of Bathynomus jamesi. Classification (NCBI taxonomy): domain Eukaryota; kingdom Metazoa; phylum Arthropoda; class Malacostraca; order Isopoda; family Cirolanidae; genus Bathynomus; species Bathynomus jamesi. Next base: position 265,259 of record JAJOZX010004312.1, on the reverse strand, counting down.
CTCTCGCTTGTGGCTAATGGGCTCCTACCATTGAGCCTAGTTGAACTACATGAATTTAAGGATCTTCTTTCATGTTAGTATAACTCAAATATTTTGCTATTTTTTCCATAGCTAATATCTGATTAAAATAATTAATCATATTATTTGTATGAACATTAGACTATCGCTAGCCTAGCTAAATATTTTGATATTTTTTCCATAGCTAATCTATTGTATTTGTTTTAATTTTTAAATATTTTTTTCAGACGTCAACCCGGCTGTTCAGGTGCCATCTAGACACACCCTGGCTAGATCTCTTGCAACAACAACCAGTACAATGAAGGAAGACATACAAGCAAAACTGGCAGCAGTTGACCATGTGTGTGTTACATGCGACATATGGTCAACTAATCACTGCAGTTTCATGGGAGTCACTGCGCATTGGGTATGCTATTGATTTAGTGTATTATTTTTATATAATTGATAAATTGACCATTGGTGATAGACTGATAGACTTATAGTATAATCTTTTCAATTATTCGACATGTGTTCCTCATTCATTAATTTGGTGAGTCTTCATTTTGCTGTGATTCACAGTAATTTCACACTAATTCACTGATTCTGTCATCTGTCATTGTGTCTGATTCACAGCAAAATGTGGAAGAGTCCATATTCACAGGCTGTGAATATGGACTCTTCCACATTTTGCTCTTATGGGATGGGTCACTGATGTGGTGGTATGGTAGGCGACTCATCGCTGAATTGCCTCCTTTATATCACATAGTTCTTCTCTTCAATGTTTGGTGGCGCAGTTTAGCTGGTGCATGTCTAACCAATATTATTAAATTAAGCTTAAAAAAATGTTCATACAAACATTGATATTATATTCTTACATTACAAATCAATGATGACTTGTCGCGAGGATCAGCTGCACTGGCATGCCGAAGATTTCGTGGAACACAGAGCTTTGATAAAATTGCTGGAATATTGGACAGGATCAACTCGGAGCATGGTTTATCTTATAGAAAAGTTGTATCTACAGTCACCGACAATGCATCGAACATGGTGAAATGCTTTAAAGAGTTCGGTGTTCGTGTTCAGAATCGTACTGACAACATTGATGAAGATGATGCAGATGAAGATGATGATGAAAAAGATTCAGATGAAGAGGTTATCATCAGCAACTTTCCTGAACATTCAGGAGAGCATGGAGAGGAGTCAGTGAAACTATCATCCCATATTCGATGTGCCTCCCACATATTGAACTTGGTAGCAACAACTGATGCAGATAAAGGACTGAATTCACCTGGACTAAAGAAGATAAAGCATTCTGCAATGGGAAAATGTTCGGCGCTGTGGAATGCTGCTGGTAAACCCAAGTCAGCAGAAAAAATACAGGAAATAACTGGCGTCCAATTTAGGTACCCACGCGTCACCCGATGGAACTCAATGTACGACTCATTAAGCCAAATATATAAACATAAGAACGACGTGAATGTAGCTCTTGAAGAACTGAATCTACCCATCCTCAAAGACAATGAATTGGAATTTATTTCAGAATATTTGTCTGTTCTAAAACCAATTGCAGCAGCCCTCAACAAATTACAGGCAGAGAAAGAATGCTACTATGGTTGTCTTCTTCCAACAGTCCTAGTGACTCAAGATGCCCTCACAAGATTGGAGCCTATCCAACCAAATGACCTGCGCTTGAGACACTGCATGCCATTACTGGCAGCAGTCGTCTCTGGCTTCAATGCCAGATTTGGTCATTTTTTGTCGTTGAGCCCCGAGGTAACTGATGCCGTTTTGGCCTCAGTATCTCATCCGTATTTCAAACTTAGATGGATATCATTGTTGCAAGGGCCTAATTTCGGCGATCATGAAGCAATCAAGTCTCAAGTAAAAGACAAGCTGCAAATGGCTGTAAGAAATTGTAATTCTGACAGCAGTGGTAATAGTTCGGTGAACTCAGACTCATCATCTGAAGATGATTTCTTCAGAACTATGGACGGCTCATTCTCTGCTCCTAACAACAAGGAAGACTTGGAAGTCCTCAATTATTTGCAGGACACCAGTAAGGCACTCGACTCTTTAGATAGGTATCCTGCTATAAAGATCTTCAAGAGGTATAACACCACGCTACCTTCCTCTGCACCAGTGGAACGGTTGTTTTCGTTTGCTGGCATGGTTCATAGCCCCAAACGAAGTCGTCTCTCGGATGGTAACTTTGAACAATTGGTTTTGCTGAAAGCAAATGTTTACAGCGGTTGAACATTAAATTAACACTCTTAACTTGCAGTTTTTATTAAAAGTTTTTATTAAAAGTGTGAGGAAAGTTTATGGAGAGACTGCTCCCAAGAAGACCACCCTTTATGAATGGATTAATCGTTTTTCAAATGGCCTAGAGAGTATCGAAGATGGCACTCGAAGTGGAAGACCTTCAACCTCCATCATGACTCCAGATTCCTGGGATCTTGGGAGCATTGCTCCAGTAAATTTGACCATGAGAAAAAGTAAATTTGGGTTTGGGTTTTGTTCATCCGCTAGACATTATGCAATTTTTTTGCGTATACGTTCTTGTACAAACCAATTTTTTTAAATTACAAATTTAGTTATTTTAAGTTTAGTTGGTAATTCCATATTTAACAATTATTTTTATTTTTTGTTAAGCTTCAATGTTTTGATAATTAAAATTTTATTAAAACGTATATTTTTTTAATATAAAATTATCAGGATTGGACTATGTTCCATTGATCTCAGCCAGGTTTGATAAATTGGCCAGATAATTACTTGTGTGGTTTAAAGTAATCCACCATGACTCTAGAATTGAAAAGTTTAGTTAAGTTTAAACTTACTTTTACTTACTTTAACTTACCTACTTTTACTTACTCTTCCTTACTTTTACTAAGTTTAAAGCACTTACTTTTACTTACTTTCATTGTACTATATTTACTTACTTTTACTCACTTTTACCATACTATATTTACTAACTTTTACTCACTTTTACCATACTATATTTACTAACTTTTACTTATTTTGTATTTTTTCAGGTAGTCAATAATCAATAATTGATCCTAATATTGATGAAGTTGGAGAGAAAAGTGAGGGTGTTAAAAGGGATTACTTTTGTGGTCAATGCAAGAACAAATATTCAAAGAAGCAAAACTGGGAGGAACATTTTAATTCCAAAAAAATATTTGTTACAATACAAGAGGTCCCAGAGTTTGGGCCCACAGCTTAGATATTGCAGTAAAGAAATACCAGGATGAAGTGCAGCAAAGAGATACGGCAAAGCAGTCATTTAGTTTGTTCACAAAATGTGCTAGTGCTAGACCTCAGAAAAATGAACCAACTTCATCAACTGCTAATCTAGAAAATGAAACTTTTTCACTAGATGTTTCACAGACTGAAGAAAGTGCTTCTCCTCCACCTAAGAAACAAAAGGTAAGTGAGGAATCTGCGCATCAGACTAACAAAACTGCTTTAGAGGAATTTGAAAATTCCCAAATCCAGAAGACATTGAATGCAATTTTGCGCCTAACAAAAGAAACTCACCAAGCTGTTGTGGTTAATAAAGAGAAGAGTCAAAATATGCCTTCAAGTTCAAGTGTTGCATCCAAATCTAATAAAGCAAAAAGCAACAAATTTGACATTTCCATAGCCCATTTAAGCAAGTGTAAATCAATACAAGAAATCCTGAACAATGATTTGATCAAATCTACATTCAAATTGGTGGAAAAGAAGGATCTAGGGCATGCTGATGATTCATTTTCAGTACCAAGTGATATAATGGAAAACATTGCAAATAGTGACACTAATATGCCTGATGTAGATATAGCTGTTGAGGATGAAGATGATGATAATCAAGAAGATATTGATGATGCTTCTGATGATAAAATGTTTACATTATATTGCATAGCTTGCACAGACCCCAAAGCATGTGCTTCAGACAAACATTCTAACATAAAAGGTTACTTCAATGTTAAAGATTTAACCTATGTATGCAAACAAGGAGAAAATCAAGAGAGATGGTTTAGAAATCTGAAAACCCACCTGAAGAGACATTTAATTAAACTTCAGCATCATCAAAGAGCTGCTGTTTATGAAGTGATGAAAACATCTTCTCGGAACACTACTAAACGCATAGAAGACTTATGTGGCAACATCTTATACTACATAATGAAAACAAACACTGCATGGGCTCTATATCCAGTACTTCTAGCTGTATTACATAGGTCAGGTTGTGAGGTTGGAAATTTGAATCATAGCACACATGCGTGCGAGACAATTTGTGAGCTATTAGATAATCAACTTAAAGAACAAACTGTAAAGTGGTTCTTAGAACAAACTTCAGTAACAATAACAGCTGACATTGGAACAATTTTGGGATTAAGCATGCTAGTTGTATTAGTTATGAGTGAAGAAGATAAGACTGTAAAACTTGCTGGGATAAATTTAGTACACAGCAAATCAGGAGTTTATTTGGCCAATGAAATTTTTGATGTGTTGAAGTCTCCTAATCACTTGAAACTATCTGAAGAAGCAATTAAATCCAAGGTATCTGGAATGGTTGGAGATGGGGCTTTTTGTAAGGACAACGAGCCATTTAAAAACGAAATGAAAAAGTTGTTTGGAGAAAATTTCAAATTTCGATGGGACTTAATGCATCTTGTGAACAGAGCCCACGTTGATGCATTGAAGAAAATTTGTAAACTAAGTGAGCTTTTAGACTTTATTCAGAATCACACTTCAAATCTGAGATCAGGCCTTGACTATACCAATATGGTTCTTGACAATATCATTGGTTTTAAGAGACCAAAACTCAAATCTGATACTCGCATGGTTAATTACGAATTTGATCAATTTAACAGATTTGTGGAAAATTGTGTATTTTTTGATCATCCACAAGAGAAAGAAATTAGTGCCAAGTTCTATGTATTGATTTCCTATGTAACAAAGATTATGTTGCAAGTAGCTCAAAAAACCACAGTTAGTGCAGAATTTGTAGAAAATATATTTTATAAAGAAGGAGGGAAAACTGTTATGTTAAGAGTGATGGAAACAATTTCCAAATTAGCTAATAGAGGAAATGCAAATGATGTAGTTTCTGAATTTAAGCACAATACCACAGGGCAGCAAAAGGAACTAACAGCTGAGAATTACATCCTAAATGAAGTTTACAAATATATCAAGAAACGTTCTGATTACTACCAGGTTGCTGAAGTTGCTAGACCATCCAGAACCAGATCTGAAAGTAGTTTTACAAAAGACTCAGTGATAAATTGGCTGACAGAATATATAGAACAGCTGTGGAAAGGAATCACAGAGAGATTAAAGCATTTTGATAAAGATGGATCAACTGCCTGGAGTGAAGCACCAGCTGAAGGGACATTCTCCATTCTTGGTTACATTGTTGAACACAAAGGATCCATTAAGCCATCTCATTTGACTAAGCTGTGCAGAATTGTGAAGGAGGGTCCAGCTCCAGGCACTAGATCTGCTGTAATGATCACACAGAAAGCCATTGATCAGTGGCCAAGTATACATGGCGGTAAATTCACAACAAATGCCTACATGCAAGGTCTAACATCGTCCACTGTTGCTGCTGCAATGAATAAATAAACTTAAGGTGAGTTATAAACTGTACATTATTGTATTATTATGTTTAGCTAAAACAATTTGTAATTGGTATGTCGTCAATTCAAGAGTTTACTATCATTAACCTATCTAGTGGTGTAAGGGGAAAAAAAGTAAATTCAGAGCTGTGCTCCAGTAAATTTTTTCAAATCTGGAGTCATGACCTCCATCAACAATGAAAACATCGATCGTGTGAGAGCACTAGTCGAAGAAGATCGATGATATTGTGTCGAGTTTATAGCTGACAATCTAGGCTTATCGGTGGGATCAACTCATTCAATTTTAAAAGACCACCTGGACTTGAGTAAGCTTTCTGCCCGATGGGTGCCAAAACTGTTGCGCGAGGATCAGCTTGCAACAGGGGTGAATCTCGCACTTCAAACTTTAAACAAGTGGGACGCTAATCCCGAAGATTTTTTGCAAAGAATTGTGACTGGAGATGAAACTTGGTTGTACCTGTATGATCCCGAAGACAAACAGCAATCCAAACAATGGCTGCCGAGGGGATCAAGCGGCCCCATCAAAGGAAAATCTGAAAGATCCGCTGCAAAGATTATGGCAACAATTTTTTGGGATTTGGAAGGTATTTTGTTAATAGATTACCTAGAAGGACAAAGAACTATAAATGCAATCTACTATGAACAAGTTCTAGAAAAGTTACATCAAGCAATTAAGAAAAAACGGCGAGGAAAACTTCATGACAGAGTTTTGTTCCACCACGATAACGCACCGGCTCATTCGTCCCGAAAGGTAAGGGACAAACTGAGGGATTTAAGATGGGAATTGCTCTCCCACCCTCCTTACAGCCCAGATTTAGTTCCTTCAGACTTTTTTCTGTTTCCAAATTTAAAGAAACACCTGAAGGGGACCCGTTTTTCGTCAATAGAAGAGGTCAAAAAGGCAACAACGACCTGGTTCCATTCAAAAGATGCTCAATTCTACGGACAGGGTTTAGAAGGCTGGAGGTATAGACTACAAAAGTGTTATGATAGTGATGGTCATTATGTAGAAAAATAAAATCTGCACTTTTTCATTTTTTTGTTTTATTACCTTTTTATTAAATTTTTCCGGGAACTTTTTGAAGGCCCCTCGTACAGTAATATCCATACAGCCAAAAGAAACCGATTAAGCACAGACAGAGCAGCAAAGCTAGTATTTATATCCCAAAATGCAAAATTCCAAGAAAGTGAAGTAAAACATGGTGCTACATTGGCTTCGTCAACATCCAAATCTGCAATAAGTACCAGTACCTGTGATATTGAAACTATATGCTCTAATCAATCTAGTGATAATGATTCTTCAATGGAAATAAAATCAGATAATGAAAGTTAAACAGCATTAGGTTAACACAAAGGTTAAAGAAAGAGATGAATATTTTTATTTTTTATATTTTTCTATTTGGAATATATATTATATATATACACTGGTATTCTTGCCAATCACAATTATATACATTGTTTTATACCAGTATTATGTATTTTTTATTATGTATATTATACCAGTACCTGTGATATTGAAACTAGCATATATGCTCTACCCAATCTAGTGATGATTCTTCCATAGAAATGAAGGTTAAACAACATTAGGTTAACAAAAAGGTTCAAAAAAAGGTGAATATTTTTTTTTTCTATCTGGAATATATATACGGTACTGGTACTCTTGCCAATCACGATTATGTATATTGTTTGAAACGAGGAAGAATGTTTTATGTTCTAGTTAAAAAATATATATACATATAAAAAATGAGGGTTTGTTTTTCCTTTCTATTATATACTTTTTGCGTGATTCAGTTTTTCTAAAAGATGACTATATATACTAGGTATAACTGTATAAGCATGGTAGTATAGTAAATTATAGGTACGGTAATACTAATATACTTATTAGATTAAAGGAAGAAAAATATGGAATAAGTTTAAAACAATAAAAAACAAAAAAAGCAGACTATCTTCATTTTAAACAAAAATAAAGACAAAAAAACAAAAAAAACGACACAATAAAAAACGACTCACATCACTAGAAGTAACATTCCAAAAAAAATGACATCATCAAATCTAAAGAATCATTTGAAAATTAAACATCCAGCAATTTTCCATAAAGTAGAAAATCTTGCTAAGGGCGACAGATCAGATAAAATAGATACTCCATCCATAAGTCTATTTGGTAGAAAGGTGGAAGAACAAATCTAGTGCAGTAGCAGTTCTAAATCTGAAATTGCACCCAATATTGAAACAAATCAAATAAAGTCATCCGCAAGTAGTGAGGAAACCTCAGAGGTTGGCACATGTTAAACAACAAACATTGAAAGAGGTTCTGGAAAAGAAGCTTGAATGGAAAATAAATGATCCTAGCTCCTAGGGCTGTGAAATTGCACTACTTCATTGGTGAAATGATGGCTACTGATGTCCAGCCATATTCAGTGGTAGAAGATTTGGGTTTCTGGAGAATCCTAAACCATTTGGAACCAAGATATAACATTCCTTCCAGGCGGTACTTTTCTGAAAACGTTGTTCCCATGATTTACGATAGAGTAAAAATCAAGCTCAAAGGCCAACTACATGTTACACAATACTTAAGTTTAACATCTGATATATGGACTGCAACTGATGGCATGTATCCATTTATAAGTTTAACTGCCCACTGGGTTTCTCCTACATTTGATATGAAAACAGCAGTTCTCAAAGTTTCACATTTCCCAGGATCGCACACTGGTGAAACAATATGTCAATGTCAATTTTTCCAAGAATCCTTAACAGAATTCGAAATCAATATTACTAAGGTACACGTGTTAGTTACAGATAATGCTAGCAATATGAAATTGGCAGCTAGTTCAAGTTTACTGGAGGAATCTCATCTGGGCTGTGCTATCCACACCTTGCAACTATGCATAGAGGACAAACTTTTTAAACAGCAAAGAAGTATCACTGACATTCTGGCTATTGCAAGAGACATTGTGGGATATTTTAACCATTCCAGTGCATCAAGGGAATTATTAAGTGTGTTTCAGAATCAGCTCAAATTACCAACACACTCATTGATCCAGAATGTTCAAACCAGATGGAACTCTACTTACTATATGCTAGAGGGTTTGGTTGAACAAAAGAGAGCAGTCATCTTATTTTGTGCATCAAAGAAACGCAAATTTTTGGATGATAATCAATGGGAACTAGCTGAAACATTAGTGATGGTTCTGAAATACTTTGAAGATATCACAATGATAAGCGAAACAGCAGTAGCTTCTCTGATAATACCTTTTATCAGTGATGGAAAATTATCTTTATTATGCTGTTCAAAATGTCAGTGGAATTAAAACCATACTTGGTGATTTGAAAACAACATTCAAACAAAGATTCAGTGCCTACACAACTGAAAAAAAATTGATTCTGGCAACAGTGCTGGATCCTCAATTCAAAATGAAATTCTTAATGAGCAATGTTGAAAAAGAGGAAGCAAAAAGACTACTCTAGGAATCTTTTGTTTCACTCTTGAACTTGAAACAAAACAAATGCACTGGCCAAGAAGGAGACTTGAGTGAGGAGTCAGAAAATGAAAGTAGTGGGACAGAGGGGAAGGGTAGTTCAAGCTCATCAACTTCACCAAAGGCTAAAAAAATCAAAGATATTTGGGCATTCTTTGACAAGTCAGAAACATGAAAAGCTCATTCAAGAACAAGAAGCATCAGCAATGGAATCAGATTCTGTTAAACCTGGGTGTTCAAGCTCAAGAAAAAGAAAGCACTCTAAAAATATTTCTCTAGTTCAACTGAAACAAGAGGAGACACGAAAAAAATGCTTAAATGAAATTGAGACATACCTAAACCTACCAGATCTTGCTTGTAGCATGTGACCCTTCGAATGGTGGAAAAACTACCAGAACACAACAACAGGCACATTACCAATTGAATTGAATTGAATAACTTTATTAATAATAAAATAAATACAGTATTCTTTTTACAATTTACAATTTACAATTTTTACAATGACAAAAATAATTATGAAGCTCGATTATTTAATTTTTTTATTTATTTTTTTTTTTAATTTGGCCCTTAAGCTTTAGGCTTTACTGGGCTCTTATTAAAAATAAGCAGCTAGCTGTTATAAATTAATAATAATAAATAAATAAATAAGTAAATAAGTATTATTAATAGTTAAAACCTGTATTTCAATCTTAAACAATATTAATGGACAATATTAAACATTATTAGTGGACATTAATCCAAGATTTTTGTTAGTATCCCATTATTAATTGGGATTTCAACTTGGTTTTAAACAAATTTACATTCGCAATATTTTTTATATCGGCATGCAAGTCATTCCATAGTTTCAATCCAATGAAAATGGGTAGTTTTTGAGATCAAGACAATCTAAATTGAGGTATAACAAGCTTTGATCTATTTCTGGTCTGATACGAGTGGATTTCTTGATGAGTTACAAAATATCTATTTACCCATTGCAAATTAATGATTTTGCTCTTACACTTGTAAATAAAAATAAAATGTGCCAGTTTGGTTATATCATTGAGCTTTAGTAGGTTTAGCGCTTTAAATAATGCACTAGAGTGATCAAGGAAATCAGCATCAGATAATAATCTTATTGCTCGTTTTTTGGATGACAAAGATACCATTTAATGCATTGTTAGTGGAGTTTCCCCAAACAAGGGTGCAGTATGTTATATAAGGAAGAACAAGAGTATGATAAAGAGTCAATAAAACTTGTTTAGGGACTACATTTCTAAGTTTAAATATTATAGCAATGCTCCTTGAAATCTTTTTTGCGATATAATTTACATGATCACTCCATTGCAAATTCTTATCTAGCATTACACCAAGAAATTTTGTTACAGTACACTCCTTTATGGTGATTTCATTAACATTAAGTTCATCAAGATATACATTTCTTTTATTAGTAAAAATCATGAAATTTGTTTTACTGGTATTTAGGAAGAGTTTATTGGTGGTCAACCATTTCATTACACTGATGAATTCTGAATGAAATATATTCTTAGCTGTATTAACATCTTTGCAAGAAAAGGAGAGTTGTATCATCTGCAAACATTATGAAGTTACCCAAACAGTATTTGAGTGCTCCACCATCATCAGTTTGCAGTGAAAGACTTTTTAGTACCAGAGGTAATATTTATGAGCCTGCTAGAAATAAGCTCACTCCAAAACATGGAGAGCAGTTGATGTTCTGCCATTCAAATCTCAAATTATATAATTTCACTTATTAGTTTCTATGTTTTAGAAATGTATTTCTCAGTTTTTTGTATTTGTTTTTTAATTGAGGGGTAAAGCAAAAGCAGCATCTTTTATTTATATATATGTGTGTGTGTGTGTGTGTGTGTGTCTAAATATACTCCTGCTTAGTAAACAGAAGTATAGCTATTTTTATTTTTGAAAAAAGGAGCATTTTTTATTTTGAAATATCGGTATTGGCCAAATAGCCGATATATTGGCTGGCTGATGCCAATATATCAGTGCACCCCTACTTGAAACTTCTATGTTTACTGGTCTTACAATATTTTAGTTTTTAATGACTAGCATGTTTGTTTCCTATTTTACCATGGAAGATGGTGTTAATAAATGCATGTACCTGGCCTCATTTTGTTAAAAAAAAAAATTTATATACAGGGTGGGCGGAAAGTAGCTCCCTATTTTGGATTGGTAAAAAAATACGTATATTATCCATTTATTTCAGAAGAAATAACATGAAAAGGTAGGCATACATGGTAGGTTTTCTCTAAAATTCAATGTGGGCTCCAACTCTTTCCACCAGCTTCTGGAGCCGCCCAGGAATGGCGTCCACTGACTTTAGCAGGAACTCCGGCGGGATGGAGGACATGACTTCCCGAATTCGGTCCTCCAGTTCTTCCAATGTCCTCGGTTTGGTGCAGTAGACTTCTTCCTTTACCCACCCCTAAAGAAAGAAGTCGCACGGTTACCGCTGAAAAACGGCAGAATCGGTTCAGTGTAACGGTGTGGTGTGGTATGACCTCAGATCAGGTTGTGGGCCCGTTCCTTCTGCGCAACACCATGAATGCTGAGCGGTACCTTGCTATGTTGCGAAACGAGGTCTGGCCGGTTGTCAGCACATGGGAGAACATCGACGATCTGATATTTATGCAAGATGGCGCCCCTCCGCACTTCGCTCTTGTTGTCCGTGAGTGGCTGGATGCCCACTTCCCTGGGCGTTGGATGGGTCGTCGTGGTCCACATCAATGGCCAGCCAGGAGCCCCGACTTGACACCGTGCGACTTCTTTCTTTGGGGGTGGGTAAAGGAAGAAGTCTACCGCACCAAACCGAGGACATTGGAAGAACTGGAGGACCGAATTCGGGAAGTCATGTCCTCCATCCTGCCGGAGTTCCTGCTAAAGTCAGTGGACGCCATTCCTGGGCGGCTCCAGAAGCTGTTGGAAAGAATTGGAGCCCACATTGAATTTTAGAGAAAACCTACCATGTATGCCTACCTTTTCATATTATTTCTTCTGAAATAAATGGAAAATATACGTATTTTTTTACCAATCCAAAATAGGGAGCTACTTTCCGCCCACCCTGTATATAGTGAGATGGTATGGTTAACTAAAAATGTTTTTCTTCTCTTTTTAATTGATAATAACAGATTTGAAATTCTCTCAATATAGAGAATGTTAAAAACTGAGGCAATCATATGCCTCAGTATAAAAGCTTTGAAACTCTCTCAGTATAGAGAACAAGCAGCAGCTTGAGGCAATCATATGTCCATTTCAAGAGACGGGAAAGCATCTCACTTCTCCTTGATGGTGTGGTAGGTGATCCAGTCTTGTTTTTACCATTGGTGTTTTGTATTGCTTAACCATTAGCTATGAGAACCATGTCTGACATATTTGGATCACTTGAAATTATCATGTAAATATCATAATCATTTCTGAATGCCTGATTTCCTTTATAAAGACCGTGTTGAAAAACCTAACTTCAGTTATCAATATGCATCACAATGGATTTTGAGCTTTCTCAGGCTGTGAACTAAATTGTACCTTTAACTGCCTTATGAGCAACATATTAATGCAAATACATATCCCAAAATTTTAGACCATTAATTATCATTGTCAGTTTTGCTCCCTTTTCTGGCATCATTGCACTCATGGATTCCTGTGAGTCCACTGATGACAGTGCTAGGGGGATAATCTCTAAATGTTGTTGGTTTTTTTTCTTTATCAGGGATTTGTTTTTGGCTGGGACATTTGCTTATTGAAGTGAATTTGGACAAAGCTTTTTCTTCCCCAATGCCTGCACAAATGCTGAAGCCAGTGTTCACATAGTTTTTTTGTTATAAACATTGCTTTTGTTTGTACTGATTGAGCCAAGAATACCTTTAATGATTGTGAGATGAAGTGGAGTTTAAAATGACACATCTGGGACTTATCAGGTTTATACAATTTGGGTAACACTCATTGACCTTGCCCTAGTAACTAATATTCTTTGTTTTTTTTGCATTAGTTATGTTATTTTTTTTCTGTAAGTCTTGTCTCCTTTGTGTGATGGCCAATAATTTAATTTTTATTTTATATTGACATTTTTGTGTGTGGTATGGGACTAATGATGTTTGTTTGTTTTGTTTTGTAGTAATAATTTTTTTCAAGTGCTTAGTTGGTTCTGAATACACATTGGTGTATGATCAATAAAATTGTTCATATTTTCTTTAGTTACCTGTAAAAACTTGCCTGCTGATGTAGTTAACCTTGTAAGTGTTATTGTTGTTTTGTTGATTAAATTAAGCAAAGGACATTTTTCTTTTCTTAAATCCTCCCATCATAAGCCGAAGAGTAAGTCGTTAAAAGAGGCAGACTGGCTATGCCCCAGAGATCTTAAAGGTGAGAACCCAGTTTCAGATTGGTAGGAGCTGCCTATCTGACATAATCTCAACCACACTAAAATTGGTAACTTGCTCACCTCATTTCTCTCATTCTTAGCAGTGCAGGTGGTGCTGAAGTCAAAGGATTTTTATTAAGGCCCTCTGGGTGGTTCTCACTGGCAGCTAAATCTCCCATCTCCACAACCAGCCGCAGCTGCCGTGACCCCACTAACAGAGTATCCGGTAGGTGAGTAACGCAAACGCATCTTTACACAGATACACTTACCGGCATCGCGCCCCCGTTTCACTGGTGCCCAGACCCGGGAAGATTGAAGGGAGCATCAATAGAGAGCATTAGTATTGACTAGAAGCCCCTATTCTCTTGCCGGTATTCCCAGCACTCACCACACTGCACAAGAACAGTTGAGAAACAGAATTATTCACAAGAGCAAACAATAGAGAATGGGTGACACAACAGGTCTTGCCAGTCAATTTACCACCACTATCACCACTGCTGTGGCTTCATCAACAGTCACTGTAAGCACAATAGCTAGTCCCATCTTGACTTCTGGCACTAATTTCCCATATAACCATGACAGGGGTGGCAGTAGGGAAATAGCTGCTACTTTACAGCCAATAGGAACAACCCCTGAGAGACCAGCATGTCAGTCACCACCTATGGCAGGAACTCCTAAGGATGGGGGCATTGACCAACCATCATGGCAATTCTTCAGCAAATGGTTATGCAGAATGCTCAGACCATGGCCATGATGTCTCAAATGCTGGCTAATAGCCATACACCTAAGGTTCTTCCACCGGAAAAATACTGCCTGAGTGAAGGACATGATTTTCATGAGTTTGTGAGAACCTTTGAGAAATATTTTGAGCAAGAATATCCAGGTTCCCTTGAAAGGATGGGATCCCTTTTAGCTAATTACCTCGATGGCTCTGCCTTAGAAATTTATCGAGTAATGCGGAAGTCTACTAGTGATTATGGGACACTGAAGGCTCATTTAATATCCTGGTATGAGAAAGAGCAAAGAAAGAAAGAAGAAAGTCAGAGTCAGGACTTTATGGAGGCTACCAAGCACTCACATGAGACTGTCTCTGCTTATGCCCTTAGAGTAATAACCCTAGCCTGTCAGTGCTTCCCTGGTATGGATGTCACTCAACTCCGTATAGTTAAAGATAGGTTTATATCTGGGTTGCCCTTAGAGTTGAGGCAGGAGCTGACCAGGATCATCCATACCAAAGGACCTTACTAGGAATGAAGATCTCGTGGGAGAAGCTTGTGGCACTAGCAGACTTAAATTCCACAGAGTCCCCCTTGGCAGGTCAAGCTGGAACCACCACTAGAGGCACCCAAGAAACACCCCACCAGTGGGTCAGTGGCAGACATCCCAATCCTCTGTGAAGCCCCAACTGAAATGGCCAATGTGGCACATCTAGCACCAGCCCTTCCTACAGCTCAAGCAGCACCCCCATTGAATCAGTGTGCTTATCCACCTTCTTCATGGAATTGGCCACCTAACTATATTGAACAAATCCCACACCAGTCAACACACACACCACATCTGAGTTCACCACCAGTTGTATTAAAGCAAGAACTACCCATGGTTGCCCCTCAGTCTACTGCAACAAACAGTCAAGGAAGGCTAAGGGGGCCCAATGGAAGAAAAGTGAGAACTGCAGCAAACTTCCCTAGGGGTCAGTCTCACCCACCAGCCAATAACTTTCAGCAAGTTGCAGCAGCACCAAGAGGCCACAGGACATGTACCCATTGTCAGCAGTCAGGGCATACAAAGGGTCAATGTCCCTCGCGTCCTTTATGTCATTGGTGTGGAAAGCGGGGTCATCTCCATCAAGATTGCTATACTGCCAGGAACATTTGCATACGTTGTAAGCAACATGGACATAGCCCTGCACAGTGTCCTACTCAGAAGAACTATTTAATGGAGAGGCCACAATGCCCAAGTTGTGGAGGACCACATTTGGGTCAAGATTGTATGAGTGACCAAGGGTTGGTCCCACCACCACAAAACTAGCACCAGAATTGGGAAACTAGATAGCTCTGTCATGGAAGGCCGCATGCCAGAGCTACCCCAGCATGCTAGCAATGAACGGTCTTTTGGAGGCATCATTGCTTCCCAGGAAGCAACACCATCAGGGCAGTATCCATTAGCAAGTCAGATTGCACACAACTACCTTGAGGCCCCCCAGAGTGAGACGGAAGATGAGACAGTGGAAGATGTTGAACAAGTTGGAACCCTAGAGAGGGATGAAGAGCAGCCAGTGAACACTGAAGATGAATTGGCTGAAGTTCTGGACCTGAGACAAGAGCAGCAATCAAGCAATGCCTTAGTCATCCGGCCAAGAATAAAAAGCTCTCCCCACACAGGCCCATTGTCAGCTCTTGTGGATACAGGTGCTGCAGTCAGTTTGATGTCAGCTTCATGTTACCATCAACTTCCCTCTGATAAATTCCCACTAAAGGAAGTACCTCTCAAGGGGATTAGGGGTATAGGTAAACACATTGTACCAGTTCTGGGTGGTTGTACAGTCACACTCATGTTTCCCAATTTTGAAACACAACCAATTGAGTTTGTGGTTGTGAGAGACCATGTCTCAGACTTTGATCTGATCTGTGGGGTAAACATGTTACAGACTGATAGTTTGCTTCCTGACTTGGCTAAATGA
Organism: Bathynomus jamesi; assembly: GCA_023014485.1. Lineage (NCBI taxonomy): Eukaryota > Metazoa > Arthropoda > Malacostraca > Isopoda > Cirolanidae > Bathynomus > Bathynomus jamesi. The sequence continues at coordinate 249,119 of JAJOZX010004312.1, read as the reverse complement.
GAACTCCTCACTCGGAAGGGAAACCAACTTATCACAGTTGCCCAAGATGCTCAACAGCCACTTCCAACCAGCCTTGAATGTGAAAGTGTGGAAGATGTTGAAGTTGCACCCCGCACTTGTCAAATGATAGAGGCATGTTTCCGCCTCCAAGGATACAACCCTGATCATGAGTTAACTTATTTGGAAAGTAACTCCTCGGTAAAAGATTTGATTATACAACCTGGATTAATGAATGTCACCGAAGACAACTTTTTGGTTGCGGTATTCAACCTTGGGGTCATTCTCTGTCAGATCAACCAAAAAAAATTGAAATTAACACCCTCATCTCTCATATTTTGCTGAAATTTGGTTTATAAGGAGTTTGTGAGCCCTGAATCCATTTCTGAAATTATAAGGTCAATCCGACCAACGGTTCAAGAGATATGACCTCGGGCAATTTGAGGTCACTCGCGAGGTTACTAACATTTGGCGAGCCATAACTTGGGTAATAATTGTCATAATTATATAAAAGTATATATATTTAGAATCAGAAAATGACAAGGAATCCAAATATGCAAGTTTTAGAACTCTAGGTTGAAAAATAAAAAAGTTACACTGTAACCAAAATTTGAGGTCACGATTTGACCTCTCGGGTATCAAATGAGAATTTTTTTTTTAAATGTAAAAAATGAAGGCATAGGCATTGGCTATTAGAATCAGCAAAAAAAAGTTTGTTTATGTTAGTATTTTTCATGTAACTAACATATAAGTGAACACCATATTCATAAGTTGTGCGTCAATTCTACCTATTTTTTCACACTTAAGCTCATAATTTGACCTATAGAAATTAAAATTACATTTTTTATAGATATAAAAAACAAAGTCAGAGTTCTTGACTAATAGAAACAATCATAAAAAGTTTGTTTATGTTGGTACTTTTCATGTAACTAACTTATAAGTGAACACCATATTTATAAATTGCTTGTCATTTCAAGGAATTTTTATATCTTAGCTATCAATTTGACCTCAAGCTCCAAGAATTTAATAAAAATTGTATTTCACTGCTAATCTACACTGGCAATAATAGTTATAATAGTGAAAGGGGAAGACTAAGCTCACATGTAGCCTAAACAAACCTGTTGAAACATGTTGCTACTTGTCTAAGTGCAGAATCAACACAGATAGTTGCAAAATTCCTTGTCTACAGGTTAGTACAGTTCCAGCCAGCACTGTGGGTGGCTGGTGGGTATGGTGTTTTAATGAGCCTCAGAGACTATCAAGGCCTAAAATATTAAGTGTGTATAGCTATATATTTTCTAAAAATATATATTACCTAATTGTAAATCCTATATCTTTACAGATCAAAATACAATGGTTCGGCACTTGAAATACTGCCAGGACCCTATTCAAAAACACAAGAAACGCATAACAATCAATCTTAGAAAAGTGACTGATGTACTTGTTGAAAAATGTGCTGGAAGAGTGAAAAAAGACTCATTGTTGTGTGTGAACTGCTGGACACTGATAATGAAAAACCCCACTATACTTAGTACCACTGAAAACAACGAGTCTGAGCAGGATTCAAATGAATCATCTACTACCAGTGGCTTGAGTAACATCTCTTCAATTCAAGATCTGGACAATGACAGTGATTGCTTGATAAAGGAAAATCCTTCAACTTCAGTTGAACCAGTTCTAGCATTTCTGGACCAAACACCAGTTAAAAAAAGTAAGTAATAAATTAATATAATAACTTATACTTTACTACAAGGTCTGTTTGATCTACTACCATATATAGCCAATTATATAGCATTTAAGGTACTATAATTAATATTTAATTACTAATATTCAGGTGTGTGAAACCTTTTTTTCTGTTCTTTTCAGAAGGGCTGTCATTAAGCCAGAAAAAGCGCAAGGCTCGTGGTAAGCTATCATCTGCTCAGAAACACCTGAAGGAGAGGCTAGAACTCAGTTATGGTGTTCAAATTACCGAGGAGGTAAGTGATACTTCAAAACCTGAAACTAAATCTGAAAAACATCTAGACAAATTAATGAATGAATTGAAACAGTCATTCCTGGAGAGCAAATGTCACCATCACAAACTACAAATATTGACACTCTCACCATACACAATTGAAAAACAGCTAGTTTCTTTCAAACTACAACATACATGGTGAAAAGAAGCCATTCATTTAAATCAGAACATGGAATCCTTCCGAAGATTCCACTAATGAGCAAAGGAAAAGTGATATCTGAAGAACACAAAGATATAGTTAGAAGATTCTATGAGTCAGAAGAGGTTAGTCGTATGTGTCCTGGCCAAAAGGATTGGGTGAAAGTTATCAGTGCTGAAGGTGCAATGAAGGTGCAAAAATGATTGGTCCTCGGGAATTTAAGAGAGATGTTTGAACTATATAAAAATGATGAAAAGAATCCCAAAATAGGATTTTCCACATTTGCAAAATTACGGCCATCATATTGTGTGCTTGCCGGTAGTGGTGGGACTCATTCTGTCTGTGTCTGCACATACCATCAAAATCCAAAATTGCAGCTGGCTGCATTGGGAGAAAGAGGTCTTTCATACAAGGATCTTATGGATTACAGTGTCTGCAGTACAGAAAGAGAGACTTGCATGATGCAACTTTGCAATGATTGCCCAAGAGAAGAGGGTGTCCTGGATTTTCTTGAGTTACTTGACAGTGTGAAATCAGCTCCAAATGAAATATCTTACAAGCAATGGGTGACTGTTGACCGTTGTACAATGGTTGATAAGGTGGAGCCACTTCATGAATACTTATCATCCCTAAGCATGAAAATATCCCGCATGGTTCGTCATCACTTTGTTGCTCAGCAACAATCACAGTACTTCAAGCAGTTGAAAGAAACACTACCACCTCAGAGCGAGGTAGTTATAGTAGGTAGTTTCTCTGAGAATTATTCTTTCATTGTCCAGGATGCTGCCCAAGGGTTTCACTGGGACAATTCACAGTGTACAGTTCACCCTTTTGTCATCTATTATAGATCATCTGCAGACCAGGAACTTAGCCATTTTAGTGTCTGTTTCTTATCTGCATCACTAAAACACAACACTATAATGGTTTACTCATTCATATTGAAGCTTATGACATATGTTAAATTCAGATGCCCACAATTGAAGAAGGTGCACTATTTCTCAGATGGATGTGCTGGCCAATATAAGAACAGATACAACTTCACAAATCTCTGTCTTGTGAATGGCACTTCTTTGCTACATCCCATGGCAAAAATGCATGTGATGGGATTGGAGGAACAGTGAAAAGAGTTACTGCTCGTGCCAGTTTGCAGAGAACTACAGAGAGGCAAATTCTTACACCAGAACACATGTTTCAGTTTTGTGAAGAAAACTTGAGCAAGAAGATAAATTTTTTCTTTGTAACTACAGCTGATTTGAAAGATGCAGAAGAATGGTTGGAACATTGATTCAAGGATAGTAGGGCTATTCCTGGAACTCAGAAATATCATAGATTTGTTCCCCTAAACAAGGAAAAACTGATGGTGTATCCCATTTCAAGTGGCATTGGAGAAAAGAAAAGAATAAGGAAAAGTCATTTTACTAATGAACCTGCAATGCTTGGTAACCTAAAATGTGTCAAACCAGGAGAGTATGTTGGCTGCATTTATGACATGCAAGTTTGGTATGGAATTGTGGAGGAATATTGTGAAGAGTTTGATGATTTCACTGTGAACTTTCTACATCCCTCTGGGTCATCAGGATCAAGTGCATATTATTATCCATCAAACAAGGATTCATGTGCAGTGCCAGGACATCATATATTAACTGTAATGAGTTGTCCTACCCTAAGAGGAGGCAGCAGAATTCAATACATTTTTCCACAAAAAGAAATTGATGAGAGCATCGAGCATGCAAAAATTGTATTAGGCTAGCACATGAATCCCCTAAGTAGGTCTTCCCCTTTCACTATTATAACTATTATTGCCAGTGTAGATTAGCAGTGAAATACAATTTTACATTTTTTGCCTTTGTTTTTATATCTATAAAAAAATGTAATTTTAATTTCTATAGGTCAAATTATGAGCTTAAGTGTGAAAAAATAGGTAGAATTGACGCACAACTTATGAATATGGTGTTCACTTATATGTTAGTTACATGAAAAATACTAACATAAACAAACTTTTTTTTGCTGATTCTAATAGCCAATGCTTATGCCTTCATTTTTTACATTTAAAAAAAAAATTCTCATTTGATACCCCAGAGGTCAAATCGTGACCTCAAATTTTGGTTACAGTGTAACTTTTTTATTTTTCAACCTAGAGTTCTAAAACTTGCATATTTGGATTCCTTGTCGTTTTCTGATTCTAAATATATATACTTTTATATAATTGTGACTATTATTACCCAAGTTATGGGTCGCCAAATGTTAGTGACCTTGCAAGTGACCTCAAATTTCCCAAGGTCATATCTCTTGAACCGTTGGTCGGATTGACCTTATAATTTCAGAAATGGATTCAGGGCCCACAAACTCCCTATACACCAAATTTCAGCAAAATCTGAGAGATGAGGGTGTTAGGCACTGGTTGATCTGACAGAGAATGACCCCTTGGAGACTTCTCACAGAAGATCTCCAGAGGAAACTTAATTGGGAAGGCTATGAAATTGCAGGGTAAGGACTCACTGGTACATCTGGTGGACTTCACTGATAGTTCAAAAACTTCTAAAAATCAGGAGGACTGGACTTCACAAATGATGGTTGATGCTTTTGAGTTGACAAATACATCTCTCTCAGCAGAACAAAAGGACCAGTTAGTCCAGTTGTTGCTGTGCCACCAAGGAGCTATTAGTCATGGTGATGGGGATGTTGGCCACACAACCATTATCAAGCATCAGATTGAAACAGAACACAGGCTTCCAGTCCATATCCCAGTAAGGCGAGTCCAAGGACCTGTACTGCAGGACATTGAAGAGCACTGCCAACAGCTGGAGGAAGATGGTATCATCAGACGAAGTTTCTCCCCATACTCTGCACCTGTCGTGCCAATTAAGAAAAGTGATGGGTCAATACGGTTATGCATTGATTATCGAGAGCTCAACAAAATAACAAAACGAGATTGCTTTCCATTACCTAATTTGATTGACACTCTCTTCAATTTGCATGGAATGCAATACTTTTCTACCATTGATTTAGTCAAAGGGTATTATCAGGTTGAGATGGAGGAATCCAGTGTTGAGAAAACTGCATTCTCCACCCCTCTTTCCCATTGGGAATTTCTCAGAATGCCATTTGGGGTGAAAAATGGTCCAGCTACCTTTCAACGAGCCATGATGATGGCATTATCTGGGATCCCATGGACTCAATGCATGGTCTACCTTGATGATATAATGGTAGTAAGCCGCACCTTCCCTGAACATCTTGAAATTCTGGGAAAGGTCTTGCATGCCTTGGAATCTAATGGTTTTAAGATCAAACTCTCAAAGACTGAGCTTTGCCAAGAGGAAGTGACATTCCTGGGACATCAGGTGTCATCCAAGGGGATGGTCCCACTGGTAAAGAACCTAGAAGGTATTGCCAAGTTTCCAATCCCAAACACCATCAGAAGACTCCGCCAATTCTTAGGGATGGTTAATTTCTATCGCCGACACATCCAAAATTGCTCAGAGATAGCAAAGCCTCTTAGTGAACTTACAGGCCGCAAGACGCTGACTTGGACAGCGAGTTGCCAGACTGCGTTTGATAAACTAAAGGAGGCCTTAGTTAGTCCGATTTTGTTGACATACCCTGATAGGTCAAAGGAAGCTAAACCCCTACAGCTCCATGTAGATGCTTCTAACACTGGAGCTGGGGCTTGCTTGTCCCAAGAGCAGGAAGGAAAGAATAGGCCCATAGCCTTTGTTTCAACCACATTCAATAGGGCTGAACAAAAGTACTCCACCACTGAACGAGAATTAGCTGCTATTCGATGGGCTGAGGACCCTAAAACCCTTCCTTTATGGAATTAAAGTTAAAATTTTTACTGATCATCAACCTTTAACCTTCCTTTACAATATGCCATTAGTAAATAACAGAGTTGCTCGCACACTGGAAGAGCTGAGTAGCATTGAATATGAGCTAGTGTACATACCTGGGAAACAGAATTGTATTGCAGATGCACTATCCAGGTCTCCAATTGACAATTGTCAAGAATCATTGGATCAATATGACAACCGATCAAATGCCACTCCAAAAGGATTCATAAAGACTGAAGTCTCAGGGGGAGGAGATTCCCTCTTTTATTGTCTATCCTTGTGGAGTAGTGGCACAATGGATCATCATAGGGAAATCAGAGAAGCAACAGTAGCGGAACTAATTAACAGGCGAAATAAGTATGGGATCTCTTCTGATAAAGCTATCACCCGTCAGCTGAATCTGATGAAACATGTTGGTCAGATCCCAACCCCACAGTTGATCCAAGTTTATAGTGATATGAATAAGGTAGAGATTTGGGTATATCATGGAGATCAAGCTCCCTTAAAGTATGGTTCTGACAACTACCATGATCGGTGTTATCTGCAGTGCCTCGCTGGGATCCATTACAATTGGTTAAACCCTATACACCTACCTGGTCAATCAAATGATAAGCCTTCCCCTGAAATTCTAAATGTGAATAGGGAAACTGATAGCCCCTTTGAAGAATTTACACTGCTTGATGATAGCATGGAGGAGGACCTTGCACCTAACAGAGGCTAGTGGGGAGGGGAATCTACCACCTGATAACCTTACACCACAATTGGAACTGACATCAGTTGTGGTGGACATCTGTCCAGTGATTCCTTTGAGAGAAGGAGAACAACTCCCAAAAGAAGGAGGGGCATTGTCCCTGGAAGATGTCATAACCTTACAAAAACTTGACCCTCACCTATGTCGCCTTAAAAAGGGGATTAAGCAACAATGGACAGCAAAACGATATACTGGAAACCTACAACCATATAAACGAGATCATCAGCAATTGGTAGTTATTGATGACATCATTTACCATAGGGGAAGAGACCACCACTTGCATTGTGTTGTTGCCAAAGGTGTTGCTATAGATTGGGCTGTCATTTTTCACAAGGAGTTTGCTCACTTAGGGTGAAATAAATTGCTTGCCCTATTATTGGAACATTTTTGGTACCCACAGCTGCATCGCATAGTGACTGAGATAGTCACTTCTTGTGTGGAGTGTCAGAGAGCAAAGATTACCAATATTCTCCACACACCACCTGTGTTTAAGATTGTAACCCAACATCCTTTTGAGTTGATTGCAGCAGATCTTATCTCCTACCCTATCTCTCAAAAGGGGAATGTTTGTGCATTGGTGGTGTTTGACCATTTCTCTAAGTGGTTGTCCGTGGTCCCACTGCCCAATAAACGGGCCTCTACTGTAGCACAAGCATTCAAAACTCGAGTATATCCATTTCTGCCCAGGCTGCCTGAAAAGCTACTCAGTGATAATGGGCCTGAGTTCACAGCCCAGGAATTTGAAGATACCTTGCTTGAACTGGATATACTCCATGTAAGGACTTCTCCCTATTGCCCCACATCCAATGGGGCTGTTGAGCGAGTAAACAGGACACTAACCCAATATTTGCGGATGAGTTTGAACCAGGTTGAGACCTGGGATGACCATCTGCCCAGGGTGGTATCCATTTACAACAATACCAAGCATCAGGAGACTGGTATTTCCCAAGCAGCCTGTCTCTTATCCCAGGCTCACATCTTCCCTCAGGGCCCTAGGATAGACCACCATCAGCTTCAATATCGGGATGAAGGCCACCCACGGTTCGAACCCTATCACTTAAACCAGCTGGTGGGGCTGAAAATACACTATCCTGGCAACCGGAGCATCAATAAATTCAAACCTCGGTATGCTGGACCATATTGTATAATTAAAGTGAACCCAAATGAAATTACTTATCAAGTTCAGTCAATGAACCCTCAGGAACCCACTATTTATAAAGTTCACCACAAACATCTGAAAAAGTGGAATGTGGCTCCACCATATCTTCAACAGAACCGCTACTACCAAAGGCTTTTGGGAGATGCCCATTATGAGGTTGAATTCCTACCACAACCTACACCTGTAGAGATGAATAAGGGTCCATCTCTAATTGAAGAACCAAGCCATGATGAACCATTCTTTAAGGGTTTTCGCTTCAACCCATTACCTGTGGAGCGTCTGAGAAAAATTCAGCAGACTCTAGATCAGACTCTCCACAACCTGTATCAGTTGGAAGAGAGATTTCATGAACAGCCACCTCCCAGCAGATTCTTGAGACAAGATAAGACAAGTGGGGAGGATAAAGTTAATGGGGACATAGAGAATGGATGCCCAGTAGCAATCTCATCCTTTGATTCAGGGCAGAACTACCTTCCTCTGAATTGGAGCCAGTGAAACAAAGTCCCCTAACGTCTTTTCGATTTATTGCTACCAATAATCAATCATATTTAGTGGCTGTGGAACCTGAAACAGACTTTGCAGTGACGTGACACAATCTCCAGAATCTTCAGAAATGACAAGTGAGTTCGAACTTAGTGGCCTAGGAGGAGGACTGAGTCCAACTGATCAGCCAACTCACGCAAGGCGACGAGGGTCCCTCACTCTGGAACCATTCTCTGGTGTATTAAAGTGGGTAAAGAAAACATCATTGACACCTTCAAAAATTGATTTTAGAGGGTTCTCACCTGAATTTCAAAACCTGCCTTTACCAGTTGTTACACAAGTAGGTATCCCCAAGAAGATGGGGAACCGACCATTCACAAGGCAAAGCTGGGCACTTGCAGTTTTTTTTGCGGTACTGCGGTACTGCAGTACTACCGCACTACCAAACTGGTACCGCAAAGGATCGCTGAAAGTACAGCAGTACCGCTACCGCATTTTTTGCGGTACTGCATTATGCGGTACCGGTTTGGTAGTGCCGCAGTACCGCAAAAAAAACCACAAGTGCCCAGCTTTGTCACAAGGTCACAGGGCAGATCTCAGGAATTGCTTAGGGTACAAAGTTCCCCACTTGAGAGGAAAACTAAAAGTAAGGTTACTGATTAGGTTAAGGTAAGATATGATTTGTAAAGTGTATTAAAGTCCCATACTATCACTCATCACTACTTATATACTTAGAGATAAAAATACCTGTGTTGTGCACCCCACAACAAGTGGGGAGGAGTGAGATGGTATGGTTAACTAAAAATGTTTTTCTTCTCTTTTTAATTGATAATAACAGATTTGAAATTCTCTCAATATAGAGAATGTTAAAAACTGAGGCAATCATATGCCTCAGTATAAAAGCTTTGAAACTCTCTCAGTATAGAGAACAAGCAGCAGCTTGAGGCAATCATATGTCCATTTCAAGAGACGGGAAAGCATCTCACTTCTCCTTGATGGTGTGGTAGGTGATCCAGTCTTGTTTTTACCATTGGTGTTTTGTATTGCTTAACCATTAGCTATAAGAACCATGTCTCACATATTTGGATCACTTGAAATTATCATGTAAATATCATAATCATTTCTGAATGCCTGATTTCCTTTATAAAGACCGTGTTGAAAAACCTAACTTCAGTTATCAATATGCATCACAATGGATTTTGAGCTTTCTCAGGCTGTGAACTAAATTGTACCTTTAACTGCCTTATGAGCAACATATTAATGCAAATACATATCCCAAAATTTTAGACCATTAATTATCATTGTCAGTTTTGCTCCCTTTTCTGGCATCATTGCACTCATGGATTCCTGTGAGTCCACTGATGACAGTGCTAGGGGGATAATCTCTAAATGTTGTTGGTTTTTTTTCTTTATCAGGGATTTGTTTTTGGCTGGGACATTTGCTTATTGAAGTGAATTTGGACAAAGCTTTTTCTTTATCAGGGATTTGTTTTTGGCTGGGACATTTGCTTATTGAAGTGAATTTGGACAAAGCTTTTTCTTCCCCAATGCCTGCACAAATGCTGAAGCCAGTGTTCACATAGTTGTTTTTGTTTTTTTGTTATAAACATTGCTTTTGTTTGTACTGATTGAGCCAAGAATACCTTTAATGATTGTGAGATGAAGTGGAGTTTAAAATGACACATCTGGGACTTATCAGGTTTATACAATTTGGGTAACACTCATTGACCTTGCCCTAGTGACTAATATTCTTTTTTTTTTTTTGCATTAGTTATGTAAGTTCCATTTTTTTCTGTAAGTCTTGTCTCCTTTATGTGGTAATGGGCTGGTGATGGGCCAATAATTTAATGGTTTTATTTTATGTTGACATTTTTGTGTGTGGTATGGGACTAATGATGTTTGTTTCTTTTGTTTTGTAGTAATAATTTTTTTTCAAGTGCTTACGGTAGTTGGTTCTGAATACACATTGGTGTATGATCAATAAAATTGTTCATATTTTCTTTAGTTACCTGTAAAAACTTGCCTGCTGATGCAGTTAACCTTGTAAGTGTTATTGTTGTTTCGTTGATTAAATTAGGCAAAGGACATTTTACTTTTCTTAAATCCTCCCACCATAAGATGAAGAGTAAGTCGTTAAAAGAGGCAGACTGGCTATGACCCAGGGATCTTAAAGGTGAGAACCCAGTTTCAGATTGGTAGGAGCTGCCTATCTGACATAATCGCAACCACACTAAAATTGGTAACTTGCTCACCTCATTTCTCTCATTCTTAGCAGTGCAGGTGGTGCTGAAGTCAAAGGATTTTTATTCAATTGAAGGCCCTCTGGGTGGTCCTCACTGGCAGCTAAATCTCCCATTTCAGCAACCAGCAGCAGCTGCTGTGACCCCACTAACAGAGTATCCGGTAGGTGAGTAACGCAAATGCATCTTTACACAGATACACTTACTGGCATCGCGCCCCCATTTCACTAACTGATGAAGAATGGTGTCTGTCATGCCAGCACCTGTTTTGTCCTTAAGTGGCACAAATCCCACAAAATGTTCTTTGATGCGAGGCTCTGGGTCACAATCATCAGTGTCTGAAGGTATGTCTAGAAACTGAAGAATCATGGTCATTTGTTCAACATGGCTTACATCTGGTGTACAATCTAAAATTATGGAATAGTACCTACTTTGCGGCATGCGCAGATGTTGTTATTTCTTTTTTTATCGCATTGGCTAAGAGCTGAACCAGTTTATTTTGTATCTCTTTCCCAAGGTAGTGTACACATGTCTTACTGTCTTGTATCTTACATAGATGTTCATTCATAAGTGGGTCAAATGAAGCAAGATATTCTACTAACTTCAAAGCTCTAGTTTCCATTGCCTGAGGTGTACGGTTTGTCATGTGATCCTCTAAAAGGCAGATTTTGCATAGCAAGAACTCTCACTAAAGCAATCAGCCATTCTAAGATTTGTTGCCAATATTTTTCTTGCTGTTTGATGTGGCGCATATTTGTTTCATCAATTGTTTTCTTGCTGTTCAATCTTAGTTCAAGTTCTCTCCAGTTCTGAAAATTATTCAAATGTTCCTTACTTCCTTCATGCAATGCTAGAACTGCAGATATGTTTTTCCAGTCTCTGCAACCTTCACCAGCAAGAGATGAACCATTTTGGTTTACAGTAAACAGCTTACAACAAAAGCAAAATTGTTCTGGTCCATGTTCCACCAAAATTAGTCACAGATGCTCATCACATTTGGGCCATGTAGCCAGGTCACTGAAGTTCAAACTAGTGGTGCTTTCACCTTCATGTCTTTCCAAATCTTGATTTTGACAAAAATCACTTTTTTCTTTTTCTGTATTCGGAATATATTCACCTCCATTTTGAGTATGTAGTAGAAACTGCTATCTCATTATTAGTGTCTCTCTGATCAGCTGTGTGTTTGACATCTGAGCACTGTAGATGAAGATGTTTCAAAAGTGAACCTGCTTGTTTTTTTTTAGTTCGATATCTGTTTCTGCTTTCCTTTTACGATTTTGTGCTCCAGACAATTTTTTTCTACAACTTCCTCCAGCCATCACCCTCTTCACACCAGCTGAAAAATGCAGTCATAAAATTATAATTAACTTGCGAACAAGAAATATATAAATGCAAAAAACTTTTTTTTTTCTATGTGAAGGTTAAAATATGATGATAAAAACCCACTCTAATAGACAGAGTTTATTTCCACAACAGTTTCGACGCCCACTGGCATCCTCTTCGGGTGGATACAGAAAAACGAATGAACCAAAAACAAGAGGGAAAACAGTCCAGGGACCATTAAGAAATTCACACCTAGGTTAGATCCTGTTCTCCCGACACTGGAAGGGCATTTTTATTAAAGGGACCCGCTTATAAGTACATTTGCACAAATTAAAACTATCTTCTTGTTCTATACATACAGATTCTATTATTTTTTACATAATTATTACATTTAATATTGCATTATTATTTATTACAGAAATTATAAATTTATTATTACATTGATTATTACATTGTTGTTTATTATATAGAAATTATAAACCAAAAAACAAATGAAAAAGGCGAGAAGGAAACAATCCAGACTATTAAGAAATTCACACCTAGGCTAGATACCATTCCCCCAACCCCAGAAGGGCATTTTTATTAAAGGGTCCCACTTATAAGTACATTCGCACAAATTAAAACTATCTTCTTGTTCTATATATACAGATTCTATTATTTTGACATAATTGCATTTATTATTGCATTTACATTTTTTAACATTTATTATTATTACCTTCCAGTGTCAGGAGAACGGGATCTAACCTACAGTAGGTGTGAATTTCTTAATGGTCCCTGGACTGTTTTCCCTCTTGTTTTTGGTTCATTCATTTTTCTGTATCCACCCGAAGAGGATGCCAGTGGGCATCAAAACTGTTGTAGAAATAAACTCTGTCTATTAGAGTGGGTTTTTATTAAGAAATATATAGTTTTATAATCATGCATATCGCTGAGTAAATCTGTATCTGGCAAAATTTTAAATGTTTCACTTTAGTTATTTGCGAACGTATAAAATTAACATATGCCTCAAAAGATATATTCTTTTTTCATGTGAAAACTTGACTTAATACTTGACTAATCCTTGATTAAAAATTTAACATACTGTTACAATAAACATCTTCAGTTACGTTCAGTAGACTACTAAACTTGACCAGTGGGAAAAAATGCTGAGAACTAGATACCCGGCACTGTCAGCACGTACCCCCATCACTGCTCTCTCTCTCATTGTTTTATAATATGAAGGCCTAATCTACTAGGAGCCCAATGAGCCTTTAAAAGTCCACAGTGTCCACTATAGGCACATAATATACAGTCATACCCCGCCTAACGTCGGTAATTGGTTCCAAGGACCCCGACGTAAGCCGAAAAATGACGTAAAGCGAACAGAGGTGCCTAAGTCTACCAAAAACTGATTGTAAACACTGTAAAACACTCCAACGACGATAGTGATTAGATACAACTATAAATAAACACTTTATGGTTATGTTTTCAATACTATAGATAATAAATATGAAAATGAAAAGTAAAAATAGCCTATTGTACATAAAAAAAAAGTATAAAGAGCAACAAGGGAAAATCGCCTTAGTATACCTGTACCGAAAGACCATGTAAACACCAAATGTAAAACACAGTGAACGCCTATAAATAAACGCCTAACGTCGGTAATTGGTTCCAAGGACGTAAGTCAAAAAATGACGTAAAGTGACGTAAAGTCGAGTAAAACGACGTAGTGTGAACAAAATCTTGCTCTTGAAAACCGACGTAAAGTGAACCGACGTAAAGCGGGGTATGACTGTACATATGAATGTGGTCGCCCTTGATGGTATCTGCTGTGGACTCAACATATTTAATCACTCTGGTTTATATTATGATAAAATCTGACGAGAAGCACTAAGATTGAAAAAGAAAAACTTGCTATACCTATAAACACACTTCTATCCCATACATAATTAATCCTTACCCCGCTTTTATTTCAACAAATATATAAAACAGAAAAACTAAGTCAAGCATTATAGAATATGCATATTATAATATAAGAAAAATCAGATAATTACGTTACAGAAATAAAACAATTTCAACTTACAGTTTGGCATGCTGACGAACCGTTCTTGAAACTTGTTACTCTGACCACTCTAAGAAGATGACTAAGCCTGCATTTTCCACTCCACACTCACCCACGCCAAATCATGTGATATCATAACACCACACGACCCTCTCCCTAACCATCCCCCACCCCATCCTCCATCCTCCTCTGTCCCGCGGGTGACCTCACCTTTTCCCACCTGCCCCTACTTTTTCCTCCTTTTCCTTCCCTCTCTTCCTCGTGGAAGGTAGGGGCAGGTGGGAAAAGATGAGGTCACCGGCGGGACAGAGGAGGATGGAGGACAGGGTGGGGGTGGAGCGGGGGAGTGTCAGAGAGAGAGTGGAAGTTCCACCCCACCCCAAAGCGTCGCTGCTTCTTGTGAGAATGATATTTTCTCATTCTTTTAATAAAACACTTCCAACAAAGTTTTTTGGATAATATTCATTTTAACGCCCATTCAAACTTAATATTTTTAGTCAGATATACCTGTAAAGCAGTTCAAATGCTTTACAATGATGGTATTTTTTTGTTCAGGAACTTAATAATAACATATATAATATATATATATATATATATATATATATATATATATATATATATATATAGGTCTGCGCAATAAAATATATTTCCTGTTTTGGCTATAATGAAACTTAATTAGTTGGTTGGGTTTTGTTCTGGCTATTTTTTTTTCTAATTGGATTCAGTTTAGTGGTGTTTGTGATAGAATTATGGCGTGCCATTCGTGTGATTTTGACTGAGAACTTGATTTGCCATGTGCCCTAGATGAAGACAAAGGATTGGATGTTTTTATCAATTATGGCATTATTCTCTCATCCTTAACTTGCCCAAAATGTGGCAGTGAGTGCCTAATACAAAAAGATCAGAAGATATTTAGGTGAAATAACCAATATTAACCAGTTAGGTCAATTGAATGCCAGGTTAGGTCAACTGTACACTCTTGATGATTGGTTAGGTTGTCGCGATATTTTCGTTAGTTTAAGTGAAAATGATAAGAACAAACTTTTCTGGTTAATTTTGAGGTGTTTTGTACAAAACTGCCATCCATTTCCTGTGCAAATACGTAGTTTTCAAGATGATGATATCTTGAAAACTACGCATTCCCACAGGAAATGGATGGCAGATTCGTGCAAAACACCTCAAAATTGACCAGAAAAGTTTCTTCTCATCATAAAAACAGACGGAGTAAAAACGAATAATTACTTTTTTTTTCTCAACATTGCTATCATCAGTCTTAGCCACTGCTTCCTTTATTACTAAGTTTTCATGTTTTTAGTTGGACTAAGTAATTTTGTCTAAGTTGTTCAGAATTTGTGTGGCGCCCCCAGACAGATTTTGGCACCCTAGGCAATCACCTAGTTTGCCTAGTGGGTAGCGCCAGCCCTGTATATCTGTATATGTATATATATATATATATATATATATAATATATATATATATATATATATATTATGAAAATTATTTCACGAAAGTAACACGTGAAAAATATTTATGATGAATAAAACCACGAAGGAAAGGAAACACAAAAAGGTGCTCAAGCGCTTTTGTCTAATGACATCCTCAGGAACACTGAAGTACATAAAAGGTTACAGCCTATATATAGGTTACAGAAAGAAAAAAAAAATAAATAAATAAAAAATAAATAAATAACACATATACACACAAACATATATATATATATATATATATACACACACACATATATATATATATATATATATATATATATATATATATATATATATACACACATATATATATATATATATATATATATATATATATATATATATATGCAATAAACGGAGAAGTAAAATAAAAATAAAAATTAAAAATTAGAGGCTTAACAAAGAGGCATACAGATTTGTAAGGAAAAATATCGATTTTTAGCACAAGATCAAATGAATTATAAAAATATAAATTTATACTGGAAATCTGCCCGGGTTTTAACACTTTGCCTTTTAGAGTCAAGTTTCGATATATATAAAAATAAAATGAAGATTACAAGTTAATAAAGTAGCATACAAGTTTACCAAAGATTTAGCATCCTACCCTTTTTATCTAAATTTGTTTTGAAGGAATTCAAAACAACAGGATCGAGTTGAAAAAGACCTTTGCTTATGTTGAAGTTATTTGAAAGTTGGATAATGGCAGACTCAAGAATATTTCTATTAACAATGTTGCTAGAATGAAATAAAACTGAAGCATTATTCCAATCAATACAGTGGGATAACTCTGACAAATGGACAAAAGAGCACTGGACAACTGTCCTGTTCTAACGGAATATTGATGCTGTTTTATACGTGTGCAAATCCTTTCCCGTCTGACCTATGTAAAAGGAATCACATTGTTTACACCCAATTTTATAGATAATGCCTGAATCATTGGTAGGGCTATTTTTTACTATGATATTTTTCACAATATTGTTATATGAAAATACTACATTAATATCCAAAAGTTTAAGTACATTAGCAATGCCTAAAAGGCCCGGGAAAAATGGAAGTACTAAAATATTTTTTGACAAAGTACGAGTGTTATTATTGACACGATAGAAAGTTCGTTTTGCCTTGTTGAGACAAGATTCCATAAACGCAGATGGGTAACACAGATCACTTCCAATACCGTTGATTTTTTCCAATTTGGCATCGATGTATTCTGGACTGGCGATCCTAAGGGCGCGGAGAAACATTGATGAAAAAATGGCCTTCTTAGTGGGGGTGTCATGTCCCGAGTAAAAGTGTACATAGGACAAATTGTTTGTTGTTTTCCAATAGATACTAAACTTAAAACCTGGGCTTTCCCTATGTACACGCACATCCAAAAATGGGATTGAATTGTCTTGTTCCACTTCTAAAGTAAACTTAATGGAGGGGACTTGATCATTTAACTGAAGGAGGAAGTTATCCAGGTCACGATTCATGGGCCAGATACACAAAATATCGTCAACGTACCGCAACCAAGGAATGCCAACCCCCAGGATTCTCAGAATGTAAGTAATTTCGAAAAACTCCATATAAATATTGGAGAGGAGAGGCGATAAGGGGTTGCCCATGGCCATCCCAAACACTTGTTGATAATACTCGTTATTGAAAGTGAATTTACAGTCTTTGATGCAAAGCTTAATAAGTTCCAAAACAATGTGTGAAGGTAGTGGCAGGTCATACTTATGTAATTCTTGGGAGAGAAAGTCAAGCATATCATCAATCGGCACTTTTGTAAACAATGAACAAACATCAAAACTGATCAATCTATCGTTAGTTTCAGTACGTGCATTATTCAATTTTTCAGTAAGATCCATGGAATTTTTTACATGTGAATCAGAGATAGTTCCGAGAATGGGGGACAAGACTTTGACAAGCCATATGGAGAGTTTATAAGTAATAGAGCCCACCGAGCTAATAATAGGGTGCATAGGGTTGCCAGGTTTGTGGGTTTTAATAAGACCGTAAAGGTAGGGCAGAGAAGGTGAAGTGGACATGAAAAGCGGAATTAAGTCCTTATGATCTTTGAGAATGCGTTTCAAGCCACTATTAAATGATTTGATGACGTCATCCTGCGGGTTCTTCCTAAGTTTGCTGTATGTGGCGGGGTCCTGGAGAAGCTCGTTCATCTTTCCGATGTAGTCCACTTTGTCCATAACAACTATGGTGTTAGCCTTGTCTGCTTTAGTAATATGGAGCTCCCCATCTTTTTTTAATTGTGAGAGGCCATCGCGAAAACGTTTAGGAAAGTTATCTTCGTAATTACCATTCGCCGCACTATAAACGAGGCCTTTTCATGTCCACTTCACCTTCTCTGCCCTACCTTTACGGTCTTATTAAAACCCACAAACCTGGCAACCCTATGCGCCCTATCTTTAGCTCGGTGGGCTCTATTACTTATAAACTCTCCAAATGGCTTGTCAAAGTCTTGTCCCCCATTCTCGGAACTATCTCTGATTCACATGTAAAAAATTCCATGGATCTTACTGAAAAATTGAATAATGCACCTACTGAAACTAACGATAGATTGATCAGTTTTGACATTTGTTCATTGTTTACAAAAGTCCCGATTGATGATATGCTTGACTTTCTCTCCCAAGAATTACATAAGTATGACCTGCCACTACCTTCACACATTGTTTTGGAACTTATTAAGCTTTGCATCAAAGACTAAATTCACTTTCAATAACGAGTATTATCAACAAGTGTTTGGGATGGCCATGGGCAACCCCTTATCGCCCCTCCTCTCCAATATTTATATGGAGTTTTTCGAAATTACTTACATTCCGAGAATCCTGGGGGTTGGCATCCCTTGGTTGCGGTACGTCGACGATATTTTGTGCATCTGGCCCTTGAATCGTGACCTGGATAACTTCCTCCTTCAGTTAAATGATCAAGTCCCCTCCATTAAGTTTACTTTAGGGTCATTCTCTGTCAGATCAACCAGTGCCTAACACCCTCATCTCTCAGATTTTGCTGAAATTTGGTTTATAGGGAGTTTGTGGGCCCTGAATCCATTTCTGAAATTATAAGGTCAATCCGACCAACGGTTCAAGAGATATGACCTCGGGAAATTTGAGGTCACTTGCGAGGTCACTAACATTTGGCGACCCATAACTTGGGTAATAATGGTTACAATTATATAAAAGTATATATATTTAGAATCAGAAAACGACAAGGAATCCAAATATGCAAGTTTTAGAACTCTAGGTTAAAAAATAAAAAAGTTACACTGTAACCAAAATTTGAGGTCACGATTTGACCTCTGGGGTATCAAATGAGAATTTTTTTTTTAAATGTAAAAAATGAAGGCATAGCATTGGCTATTAGAATCAGCAAAAAAACTTGTTTATGTTAGTATTTTTCATGTACTAACATATAAGTGAACATATTCATAAGTTGTGCGTCAATTCTACCTATTTTTTTCACACTTAAGCTCATAATTTGACCTATAGAAATTAAAATTACATTTTTTTATAGATATAAAAACAAAGGCAAAAAATGTAAAATTGTATTTCACTGCTAATCTACACTGGCAAAGTAGTTATAATAGTGAAAGGGGAAGACCTACTTAGAGGATTCATGTGCTAGCCTAATACAATTTTTGCATGCTCGATGCTCTCATCAATTTCTTTTGTGGAAAAATGTATGAATTCTGCTGCCTCCTCTTAGGGTAGGACAACTCATTACAGTTAATATATGATGTCCTGGCACTGCACATGAATCCTTGTTTGATGGATAATAATATGCACTTGATCCTGATGACCCAGAGGGATGTAGAAAGTTCACAGTGAAATCATCAAACTCTTCACAATATTCCTCCAAATTCCATACCAAACTTGCATGTCATAAATGCAGCCAACATACTCTCCTGGTTTGACACATTTTAGGTTACCAAGCATTGCAGGTTCATTAGTAAAATGACTTTTCCTTATTCTTTTCTTTTCTCCAATGCCACTTGAAATGGGATACACCATCAGTTCTTCTTTGTTTAGGGGAACAAATCTATGATATTTCTGAGTTCCAGGAATAGCCCTACTATCCTTGAATCGATGTTCCAACCGTTCTTCTGCATCTTTCAAATCAGCTGTAGTTACAAAGAAAAAATTTATCTTCTTGCTCAAGTTTTCTTCACAAAACTGAAACATGTGTTCTGGTGTAAAGAATTTGCCTCTCTGTAGTTCTCTGCAAACTGGCACGAGCAGTAAGCTCTTTTCACTGTTCCTCCAATCCCATCACATGCATTTTTGCCATGGGATGTAGCAAAGAAGTGCCATTCACAAGACAGACCAAAATCCTCTCATGGTAACAGAGATTTGTGAAGTTGTATCTGTCTTATATTGGCCAGCACATCCATCTGAGAAATAGTGCACCTTCTTCAATTGTGGGCATCTGAATTTAACATATGTCATAAGCTTCAATATGAATGAGTAAACCATTATAGTGTTGTGTTTTAGTGATGCAGATAAGAAACAGACACTAAAATGGCTAAGTTCCTGGTCTGCAGATGATCTATAATAGATGACAAAAGGGTGAACTGTACACTGTGAATTGTCCCAGTGAAACCCTTGGGCAGCATCCTGGACAATGAAAGAATAATTCTCAGAGAAATCACCTACTATAACTACCTCGCTCTGAGGTGGTAGTGTTTCTTTCAACTGCTTGAAGTACTGTGATTGTTGCTGAGCAACAAAGTGATGACGAACCATGCAGGATATTTTCATGCTTAGGGATGATAAGTATTCATGAAGTGGCTCCACCTTATCAACCATTGTACAACGGTCAACAGTCACCCATTGCTTGTAAGATATTTCATTTGGAGCTGATTTCACACTGTCAAGTAACTCAAGAAAATCCAGGACACCCTCTTCTCTTGGGCAATCATTGCAAAGTTGCATCATGCAAGTCTCTCTTTCTGTACTGCAGACACTGTAATCCATAAGATCCTTGTATGAAAGACCTCTTTCTCCCAATGCAGCCAGCTGCAATTTTGGATTTTGATGGTATGTGCAGACACAGACAGAATGATCCCACCACTACCGGCAAGCACACAATATGATGGCCGTAATTTTGCAAATGTGGAAAATCCTATTTTGGGATTCTTTTCATAATTTTTATATAGTTCAAACATCTCTCTTAAATTCCCGAGGACAATCGTTTTTGCACCTTCATTGCACCTTCAGCACTGATAACTTTCACGCAATCCTTTTGGCCAGGACACATACGACTAACCTCTTCTGACTCATAGAATCTTCTAACTATATCTTTGTGTTCTTCAGATATCACTTTTCCTTTGCTCATTAGTGGAATCTTCAGAAGGATTCCATGTTCTGATTTAAGCAGGGTTGTGGAGTCGGTCCAAAATTTTCCGACTCCGACTCTGACTCCACACATTGTAAAAATTCGACTCCGACTCCGACTCCACACATTGTAAAAAATCTAAAAATCCGACTCCGACTCCTCACATTTTAAATATACGACTCCGACTCCTCTAGTGTTTCACTCATTATCATAATAATAAGACATTTCATCACCCACTAAGTGTGAAATTTTATATTTTATATTTTATATTTAAATAAATATTAATTGTATATTCTGAAAATGTAAAAAAAAATATTAAAAAAACTTAATCTAGGGGCTATCAATGAATAAGGTTTATTGACCAAAAAAACTAAATAACCTAAATGTTAGTATTTAGGATTTAGAAATTAAGGGTGACACAGGACACAGAAATTGGAGTCGGAGTCGGAAGTTTTTTACCGACTCTGACTCCGACTCCGCCCTGAAACGTGCGACTCCACGACTCCGACTCCACAACCCTGGATTTAACTGAACGGCTTCTTTTCACCATGTATGTTGTAGTTTGAAAGAAACTAGCTGTTTTTTCAATTGTGTATGGTGAGAGTGTCAATATTTGTAGTTTGTGATGGTGACATTTGCTCTCCAGGAATGACTGTTTCAATTCATTCATTAATTTGTCTAGATGTTTTTCAGATTTAGTTTCAGGTTTTGAAGTATCACTTACCTCCTCGGTAATTTGAACACCATAACTGAGTTCTAGCCTCTCCTTCGGGTGTTTCTGA
Source organism: Bathynomus jamesi (assembly GCA_023014485.1). Taxonomy (NCBI): domain Eukaryota; kingdom Metazoa; phylum Arthropoda; class Malacostraca; order Isopoda; family Cirolanidae; genus Bathynomus; species Bathynomus jamesi. Next base: position 227,539 of record JAJOZX010004312.1, on the reverse strand, counting down.
GCAGATGATAGCTTACCACGAGCCTTGCGCTTTTTCTGGCTTAATGACAGCCCTTCTGAAAAGAACAGAAAAAAAGGTTTCACACACCTGAATATTAGTAATTAAATATTAATTATAGTACCTTAAATGCTATATAATTGGCTATATAGTAGATCAAACAGACCTTGTAGTAAAGTAGAAGTTATTATTAATTTATTACTTACTTTTTTTAACTGGTGTTTGGTCCAGAAATGCTAGAACTGGTTCAACTGAAGTTGAAGGATTTTCCTTTATCAAGCAATCACTGTCATTGTCCAGATCTTGAATTGAAGAGATGTTACTCAAGCCACTGATAGTAGATGATTCATTTGAATCCTGCTCAGACTCGTTGTTTTCAGTGGTACTGAGTATAGTGGGGTTTTTCATTATCAGTGTCCAGCAGTTCACACACAACAATGAGTCTTTTTTCACTCTTCCAGCACATTTTTCAACAAGTACATCAGTCACTTTTCTAAGATTGATTGTTATGCGTTTCTTGTGTTTTTGAATAGGGTCCTGGCAGTATTTCAAGTGCCAAACCATTGTATTTTGATCTGTAAAGATACAGGATTTACAATTAGGTAATATATATTTTTTAGAAAATATATAGCTATACACACTTAATATTTTAGGCCTTGATAGTCTCTGAGGCTCATTAAAACACCATACCCACCAGCCACCATGACTCCAGATTTGAACAAATTTACTGGAGCACAGCTCTGAATTTACTTTTTTCCTCATCATCTTCATCCTCAACAGCTATATCTACATAGGCATATTAGTGTCACTATTTGCAATGTTTTCCATTATATCACTTGGTACTGAAAATGAATCATCAGCATGCCCTAGATCCTTCTTTTCCACCAATTTGAATGTAGATTTGATCAAATCATTGTTCAGGATTTCTTGTATTGATTTACACTTGCTTAAATGGGCTATGGAAATGTCAAATTTGTTGCTTTTTGCTTTATTAGATTTGGATGCAACACTTTACTTGAAGGCATATTTTGACTCTTCTCTTTATTAACCACAACATCTTGGTGAGTTTCTTTTGTTAGGCGCAAAATTGCATTCAATGTCTTCTGGATTTGGGAATTTTCAAATTCCTCTAAAGCAGTTTTGTTAGTCTGATGCGCAGATTCCTCACTTACCTTTTGTTTCTTAGGTGGAGGAGAAGCACTTTCTTCAGTCTGTGAAACATCTAGTGAAAAGTTTCATTTTCTAGATTAGCAGTTGATGAAGTTGGTTCATTTTTCTGAGGTCTAGCACTAGCACATTTTGTGAACAAACTAAATGACTGCTTTGCCGTATCTCTTTGCTGCACTTCATCCTGGTATTTCTTTACTGCAATATCTAAGCTGTGGGCCCAAACTCTGGGACCTCTTGTATTGTAACAAATATTTTTTTTGGAATTAAAATGTTCCTCCCAGTTTTGCTTTGAATATTTGTTCTTGCATTGACCACAAAAGTAACCCCTTTTAACACCCTCACTTTTCTCTCCAACTTCATCAATATTAGGATCCATTATTGATTATTGACTACCTGAAAAAATACAAAATAAGTAAAAGTTAGTAAATATAGTATGGTAAAAGTGAGTAAAAGTAAGTAAATATAGTACAATGAAAGTAAGTAAAAGTAAGTGCTTTAAACTTAGTAAAAGTAGGTAAGTTAAAGTAAGTAAAAGTAAGTTTAAACTTAACTAAACTTTTCAATTCTAGAGTCATGGTGGATTACTTAAAACCGCACAAGTAATTATCTGGCCAATTTATCAAACCTGGCCGAGATCAATGGAACATAGTCCAATCCTGATAATTTTATATTAAAAAATATACGTTTTAATAAAATTTTAATTATCAAAACATTGAAGCTTAACAAAAAATAAAAATAATTGTTAAATATGGAATTACCAACTAAACTTAAAATAACTAAATTTGTAATTTAAAAAAATTGGTTTGTACAAGAACGTATACGCAAAAAAATTGCATAACGTCTAGCGGAACAAAACCCAAACCCAAATTTACTTTTTCTCATGGTCAAATTTACTGGAGCAATGCTCCCAAGATCCCAGGAATCTGGAGTCATGCCAGCCACCCACAGTGCTGGCTGGAACTGTACTAACCTGTAGACAAGGAATTTTGCAACTATCTGTGTTGATTCTGCACTTAGACAAGTAGCAACATGTTTCAACAGGTTTGTTTAGGCTACATGTGAGCTTAGTCTTCCCCTTTCACTATTATAACTATTATTGCCAGTGTAGATTAGCAGTGAAATACAATTTTTATTAAATTCTTGGAGCTTGAGGTCAAATTGATAGCTAAGATATAAAAATTCCTTGAAATGACAAGCAATTTATAAATATGGTGTTCACTTATAAGTTAGTTACATGAAAAGTACCAACATAAACAAACTTTTTATGATTGTTTCTATTAGTCAAGAACTCTGACTTTGTTTTTTATGTCTATAAAAAATGTAATTTTAATTTCTATAGGTCAAATTATGAGCTTAAGTGTGAAAAAATAGGTAGAATTGACGCACAACTTATGAATATGGTGTTCACTTATATGTTAGTTACATGAAAAATACTAACATAAACAAACGTTTTTTTGCCGATTCTAATAGCCAATGCCTATGCCTTCATTTTTTACATTTAAAAAAAAAATTCTCATTTGATACCCCAGAGGTCAAATCGTGACCTCAAATTTTGGTTACAGTGTAACTTTTTTATTTTTCAACCTAGAGTTCTAAAACCTACATATTTGGATTCCTTGTCGTTTTCTGATTCTAAATATATATACTTTTATATAATTATGACAATTATTACCCAAGTTATGGCTCGCCAAATGTTAGTAACCTCGCGAGTGACCTCAAATTGCCCAAGGTCATATCTCTTGAACCGTTGGTCGGATTGACCTTTAATTTCAGAAATGGATTCAGGGCTCACAAACTCCCTATAAACCAAATTTCAGCAAAATATGAGAGATGAGGGTGTTAATTTCAATTTTTTTTGGTTGATCTGACAGAGAATGACCCTTTAGAAGTGGAACAAGACAATTCAATCCCATTTTTGGATGTGCGTGTACATAGGGAAAGCCCAGGTTTTAAGTTTAGTATCTATCGGAAAACAACAAACAATTTGTCCTACGTACACTTTTACTCGGGACATGACACCCCCACTAAGGCGGCCATTTTTTCATCAATGTTTCTCCGCGCCCTTAGGATCGCCAGTCCGGAATACATCGATGCCAAATTGGAAAAAATCAACGGTATTGGAAGTGATCTGTGTTACCCATCTGCGTTTATGGAATCTTGTCTCAAAAAGGCAAAACGAACTTTCTATCGTGTCAATAATAACACTCGTACTTTGTCAAAAAATATTTTAGTACTTCCATTTTTCCCGGGCTTTTTAGGCATTGCTAATGTACTTAAACTTTTGGATATTAATGTAGTATTTTCATATAACAATATTGTGAAAAATATCATAGTAAAAAATAGCCCTACCAATAATTCAGGCATTATCTATAAAATTGGGTGTAAACAATGTGATTCCTTTTACATAGGTCAGACGGGAAAGGATTTGCACACACGTATAAAACAGCATCAATATTCCGTTAGAACAGGACAGTTGTCCAGTGCTTTTTTGTCCATTTGTCAGTTATCCCACTGTATTGATTGGAATAATGCTTCAGTTTTATTTCATTCTAGCAACATTGTTAATAGAATATTCTTGAGTCTGCCATTATCCAACTTTCAAATAACTTCAACATAAGCAAAGGTCTTTTTCAACTCGATCCTATTGTTTTGAATTCCTTCAAAACAAATTTAGATAAAAAGGTAGGACGCTAAATCTTTGGTAAACTGTATGCTACTTTATTAACTTGTAATCTTCATTTTAGTTTATATATATCGAAACTTGACTCTAAAGGCAAAGTGTTAAAACCCAGGCAGATTTCCAGTATAATTTGTATTTTTATAATTCATTTGATCTTGTGCTAAAAAATCGATATTTTCCTTACAAATCTGTATGCCTCTTTGTTAAGCCTCTAATTTGTAATTTGTAATTTTTATTTTTACTTCTCCGTTTATTGCGCATATATATATATATATATAATATATAATATATATATATTATATATGTTTGTGTGTATGTATGTTATTTATTTATTTTTTTTAGCACCTTTTTGTGTTTCCTTTCCTTCGTGGTTTTATTCATCATATATATATATAGATATATATATATATATATATAATATATATATATATATATATGCTTGAAAGGTTTGAAAAAGACTGACAGTGTTGAAAAAACAACTTATTCTTCCTTCTATCACCTCCAATTGGCAGATAACCCATTTCGTGACTGAAAACACTGTTTCCAGTCACAAAATGGGATATCTGCCAATTGGAGGTGATATGAGAGAAGAATATGCCACCTTTTCAAACAGAAAATGCATTTCACCAATTTTGTCACTTATCCCCTTCTCTCGCTGCACTTCTCGCTGCACTACTCATATGAGTAATCCTCACACACAATAATTTCAGTCTCATACTAATATGTGTTGGAAAAGTCTTTTGCTTCAATTTCACTCAAAGCTTCAATTTTTTTTTTAAACTTTTGCCAAATGCATCAAGTATGAATAATTTCAGTTAAAACTCTCATCCAATGAGTGTTAAATGAAATAAAATCCTCACGTGATACAGTTGAGAATTCAAGCAGATTATGCAGTGGTGCTGCTGTGGTGCATGAAAAGATAAATCAGAACTGGAAAAAATAAAAAACAACCTTGGATAAACTACAATGTAAAAAGAGTAATCACAGAAAAAACAAAAGCATTTCATAAATTCAAAAGAACTAAAAATGGCACAGACTCTGAAATATATAAAAGTAAAAGAAGCATTTGCAAGAAAGCAATCAGAGACAGCAAACAAGACCTGGAAAAAAGCCTAGCCAAGAATTCAAAATACAATCCTAAGAAGTTTTTCAGTCACTTCAATCTGAAAAGGAGAGTGAAAAAGAAAATTGGCCCCCTCCATACAGATGATAAAACTATAGATGATCTTGAAATAACTGAAGAACTAAACAAATACTTCTCATCAGTATTCACAAATGAAAATTTAAATAATATTCCTGATCTTATACTACCAGGACAAGAGAGAGAAATAAATGAATTAAGGGTAACAAAACTAGATATCCTAAAAGCAAGAGAGAAATTAAAAATGAAAAAATCTCCAGGGCCAGATGAAATGCATCCAATAGTCATAAAAGCTGCCAAAAAGAATATAGCACAGGCACTAGAAATTATTTTTAATAAATCATTGATATGTACCAAAATTCCAGAGGATTGGAAGAAAGCAAATGTGGCTCCAATCTTTAAAAAAGGAAATAGAAACTTGGCAAACAACTACAGACCCATCAGCCTCACCTCCATTATTTGCAAATTACTCAAAAGTATCATTAGAGGTAAAGTTACCGAGTTCCTTGAAGAGTGCAACCTTATAAATGATAGCCAGCATGGCTTTCGAAATGGAAGGTCCTGTCTAACCAACTTGATTGAATTTTATGATGGAGTCCTATTGCATTTGGACAATAAAGAGTAAGTAGATATAGTATATTTAGACTTTGCAAAGGCATTTGATACTGTTCCTCATGCAAGATTGTTGGTAAAAGTTAGAGCCCATGGTATAAGAGGTCATATAACTGACTGGAGAGGGGAATGGCTGAGAAACAGAAAACAGAGTTCATCTGAATGGAAATAAGTCTACTTGGAGACCCGTATTGAGCAGAGTCCCGCAGGGGTTTATGCTGGGGCCTCTGCTTTTTGTTGTCTATATAAATGATCTAGAGAAGGGCCTATCATGTAAAACCTCAAAATTTGCTGATGATACAAAATTAGGCCATAATGTTAAGTCAGTAGCAGGAGCAATGACAATACAAAAAAGACTTAGAGTAACAGCCTGGGGGTAATTCCAGGACAAATAGACAAATGAAAGTGCCAAATGTACACTCCACCATCTCCAAAATTCATGAAACTTGGTGTGAGGGTTGGTTTTGGTCCAAATTATAAAAATCTGAATTTTTTTGAAAATTGGTCAAGTTGGTCAAATTTTATGGCTTGACCAAATTTTGGTCAAATGAAAAAACCAATAATTTTCAAACGTAAATATCTCAGCTGCTAATTGTGGTAGCGTAATAAGTCTTAAATGATAAAATATGTAAAATTAACTGGTTTCTAAATATGTATCATTTTTTTAGGGTAACAAAATAAAATTATGATTTTTTGGAAAAAATGTCAATTTTTTTTTTTGCGATTTGGCAGCGAAGATATCATTTTTCGAAAAAAAGACCAAGAAAAAAAATGTTTATTTGATGTATGTACACCATAATAAGTAATAAAAAGTCAGCTTATAGTTTATTATAAGGCTCAAAACTGAGTTTGAAATTAAGTAATAAATTTTTTTTCAGACAACGAAGATTTATTATAGACTTGTTGGTCCAAAAAAAGACAATTTTCAAATCATATAAAAAATACATGTAGATAAACCAAAGGAGAAAAAATCTTTTAAAATATATGTACAATGTACATACATAACCTCTCTTATATTTAGGGACAGAATATATTGACAATAATAATGTTTAATTTATAAAGCGCTTATCAGAGTATAAAATACTCTTCCTAATACTACACGTACACAAGTCTTTGAGAATGAATTAAGAGACAGTATTCTCATCCAGTGAATCCAAATTTTAGACACTAATAATATAATAATAAGAAAAAAGAATTTGAAAAGATTTTTATAACTATTAAGTAGATACACAAATCTTAGATAAAAATTTTAGAAATATTATATAGACAATCTTAAATAGTATATATTCGATAGAATTTATTTTATCTTCTTTGAAAAGTTATTTAATTCTTGAAGCGGAAAAATGTATTGTATTCTTGTTCCTCCTCGTAAACTTGCTTCAATACTCCCAAATATATTTTCTGTTGGAACGTGACAAACATCATCTTGCGCAGGAAAAATGTATGAGGGACATACGCCCGAAGGATGGAGAAATTTTATCAGAAAATCATCATATTCACAGTCAAAGGACTGGACTAATCCGAGCCATAGTTTATTTTCATACATACAACCCACAAAAGAGCCTGTTTCAATTTCGCATTGAGAGACAGTATTATGTTCTTGATCCGAAGCAGAAACTCTAATGAGCTCTCTTATTTCGACTGACTGTGCACTCTGAGAGAGTGGATAAACCTTCAACGAATTCTTGGAAATTGGGATGAAGTGATGTAATTGTTGAGTACCTTTGATAGAAGTAATAGGTTCACTCAGACGTTTTTGCAAAGAAAGCTCTACATCTACAACTTCTGCCTCAGAGCGTAAAAAAAGTCAATAGTGGTTAGGAATTCTTGAGAGCAGAAATTGTAGAAGTCCTCAGCTGTTAAGATTTGATGGTCGAGAGGCCGTCGTAAGCTTTCTCTGGTGACTGCTCTTTTTACCGTTCTGCCAATACCGTCGCAGGCATTCTTCCCGTGGGATGTCGCGAAAAAATTCCACTCAGCATGAATTTTGAAGTCTTCGAAATGATGGCATAAATTTAGAAAATTTGTTTTATTCTTATACTGAGCCGCGCATCCATCTGTGAAATAATGAATTTTAGTTAGGTTTGAATTTTGTTGTTGGATGCACAGGATTAATTTTTTGAGAAAACTATGAACCAGAATTGTATCATGCCTGCGACAGTTTGAAGCGAAGCAGTAACTTTTGCAAATTAGTTTTCCTGCATTGTTTTTGGAATAATAAATGAATGGGTGCACTGTACATTGCGAATTCTCCCAATGAAACCCCTGGGCACAATCTTGTATGATGAATGAGAAATTTTCCGCGAAATCACCCACCAAAACACCTTCATTTTCAGGCTGAGTTTCTTTTAGATTTTTGAAGTAACTCGACTGACATTTATTCGTGAAGTGGTGTCTTGTCAGTTGTGCAATTTTTTTGGTGAGCAATTCCACATATTCCTCTGGAGTTTCGGTGATATCTTTTAACATACAGTGATCAATGGACACCCATTGTTTATATTTTATCTCTTCCATCACCATGAAGTCCAAACTTTCCAAATAATTTTTGATTCCGACCTCTCGCAGGCATCTTTTGCATCGGTGCATCATACAATCTTCATTGTCCATGCCGCAGACGGATAAAGACATTAATTTTTTGTAGGCTAAATCTTTAATGCCTAACGCTGATATTTGTAGTTTCGGATTTTGGTGATGCATACATACTGTACGCAGACACTGAGTTCTGCTTTGTCCCGCAAGCACGCACCACGACGGTCAAAGATGAGCAAAGGTACTAAAGCCTATTTTGGGATTTTCATCATTTTTTGCATATTCAGCATATAACTCTTTCTAGTTACACAATACCAGTCTTTTTTGTTTTTTTGTTTTTTCACCCTCTTCATTTATTGCAAACTTATAATCTTTGATTCCCGGGCACATCCTACTATATTCGTCATTTTCATAAAACTCCTGAATGATTTTTTCATTTGAGCTGTGACGACCTTCCCTTTCGTCATGTTTGGAATGTTAGGAAGAATCCCAAACTGTTTTTGAAGATTGCGGCTCTTACGCACCATATACTTTGTTGCTCCACAGAAGTCAGCAGTTTTTTCAATGGGATAGGGATACAATGATAGCATTTGTAACCTAAGATTGCAATCGTTACTTGCTTGAAATTTCTTCTTTAATTCTTCCATAACCTTCTGATACCTGAAATAAAGTGTATTTGACATTAAGTTTAATTAGTATATTTTTAATTAAACTTTTCATAAAATATATGTATATGTATTATATTGTCCGATTATAAAAATGTAAACAGATAAAACTTAATTTAGTATATACTTCGATGACTGTATTAAATTTAATTTAAAATGTCAAATTTCAATAACTATGTCTGAAAAGTAGTCTTGCCTCTCTAAATCATCTTCCAAACAACTTTTTTGGACGGACCAGCTTCAGAATAGTCAATAGGAGCCCCATAAGCAGCTTCAAAACTTCGTTTAACCTTTTCCGTTGCCAATCTGAATTTCGTAGAAGCCTTTATCTGTTTTTGTCCCGGCTTCAATCCAGCTGTAAAGCAAATTCATAAATTTAGGTTGCGTGAAATAATCAAATATTTTGTATATATGTATTCAAGTGCTGATGCTAATATTTAAAAACAGAAAACTACGAATTTGGCATTAAGAAACAAATGTCCTGAACGGAGTCTCTATTGTTTTATTACCTGTTTTAATAGGGCTTTCATCAAATAAAGGTAAAATATTGTCGCTGAGCAAATCTTTATTGAATTGCCTGTCTTGAACAACAAATTCTTCCAATGGTGGTGGATTCGTTGAATCGCTACTGCTTCGCTCCATACATTCGTTAAGTATGTCTGGCTCAGGTATTGGTGCAGGTTCCGGCTCTCTGGATGAACGTTGAACATGTTCTAATACAATTGGCTTCTTTTTAATTGTGACATAGCAATTGCTGCATTGTAATTGATTTTCTTCCAAAATTCCATAGCTTGCAGCTGCCATGGCAGAGTTTACTTTTTTGATATTACAGAAAATTCTTCTCGAGTGTTTTTTCATAGGATCGCAACAAAATTTTCTGTTTGGAGGCATTTTAAGGGTTAGGTAAATTTACGTATACTAGAAAATTAGGTATATACTGAAAATCTGGAAAGAAAGCAAAAAATTATTAAAATTTTGATTTTTTTTTTGTCATTTTTTTTTCATAATAATCGTTGATAAGCTGACTTTTTATTACTTATTATGGTGTACGTACATCAAATAAACATTTTTTATTCCTGGTCTTTTTTTCGAAAAATGATATCTTCGCTGCCAAATCGGAAAAAAAAAAAAAAAAAAAAAGACTTCCAAAAAAATCATTTTATTTTTGTTACCCTAAAAAAATGATACATATTTAGAAACTACAGTTAATTTTACATATTTTATCATTTAAGACTTACTACACTACCACAATTAGGAGCCGAGATATTTATGTTTGAAAATTATTGGTTTTTTCATTTGACCAAAATTTGGTCAAGCCATAAAATTTGACCAACTTCACCAATTTTCAAAAAAATTCAGAAATTTGTAATTTGGACCTAAACCAACCCTCACACCAAGTTTCATGAATTTTGAAGAGGTTACCGTGTACTTCATTTGTCTATTTCTCGTAGAATTACCCCTGGGCAGATAAATGGGAGATGAAATTTAATGTTGATAAATGCAAGGTTATGCATATTGGGCCAAAAAATCCAGAATTTGAATACAATATGAATGGAATTTGGATTAAAAATGATGATAAAGAGAAAGACTTGTGTCACTGTGACTAATGAACTTCAACCCTCAAATCACTGTATGGTAATCAGAAATAAAGCAAATGCTAGACTCAATCTCATGCAGACACACATTGAATACAAATCACCCAATATTATAAAGCAAATATACATTTCATATGTGAGACCCCTCCTCAAATACTGTATTCAATTTAATAGTCCCTATTTGATACAAGATATTGAAAAACTGGAAAAAGTACAGAAACGAGCAGCAAGAATGATCCCATCTCTAAGACAATTGACATATAAGGAAAGACTGGCGTATCTAAGCATGTTCTCATTAAAAAGGAGGTGGTTAAGGGGTGATATGATAGAGGTGTATAAAATGATAAAAGGGTTGGATAAGATAGATTTTGAGTCTCTTTTCATTAAAGATCACAATAACCAGACTAGAGGTCATAGTAGAAATTATTAAAGCCAAGATGTAGAACAAATTTAAGAAAATATACCGTAGTTTTACAAACGGAGTAATTAAGTTTTGGAACAGTCTGACAGAAGTAGTAGTGACTTCAGATACACTTGATTCTTTCAAAAGAAGGTTGGATAGTTTGATGTCTGCAAGGGACATCTGGTGATAGTGTTTAAGCCCATTTTTATTGCATGAATGGTACTAGTTTATTTCATATATATTATGTGCATTTGGGTGATAGATCCCACAGCTCAATGCAGGTGTTGTGAGATATAGGGAGGCAGCATCTTGGGTTAGGGGATACTCTCTGTCCTCACACACCCTATTTAAAGAGATTCCTCTGCCGAGTAGTGCCCCCCATAGTACTGTGAGGTATTGAAAAACTCATGATCTTCACTTGCCCCACAAACACCTTTAAATGGGAGACCCAAAATGGGTGCACACACATTTCTACATTACTGTACAGTCTTTACAGCCACACGTACACTTTTCCTCCTAAGTATATATATTGTAATGTATATGGTTGTAATTGTGACTTGGTCCACAGTTGATATGGACCGCAACTTATTTTTGGTTGGCAAGGTACTGGTATTGATGGGTACCGTAATGAAATTGACTGGATTCTTTGGATCTGATATATTTGCATGTCAGTTATAAATAGATACAGAGTGTAACATATTTGTGGATAGTAGCCTATTATGACTTTGATCCTCTGGATCCAGAGATTCTATCTTTAGTTTTAAATTGATAATTAATTAGTTTTGTAAAAATGGGTTGTTGCCAATGTACAGGCAGTTTTTACATAGTAGAGCCACCTCGATGGGCAGAAGGGGCCCCTAGTGTGCCCACTATAAAAATTTCTTATGTTCTTATCTTACTTTTAAGGCTGCACAGCAACCACAGCCCAGTTAGATCAACTGTATACCCTTGATGATTGGTTAGGTTGTCATGAAGTAATGCAAATATCATGACCTAACTAATTGTCAAGGTTGTACAGTTGACCTATTTTTTATATTTTAAAAAGTTCACATAGCTATATATACGAACATAAGAAATTTTTATAGTGGGCACACTAGGGGCCACTTCAGCCCATCGAGGTTGCTCCACTAGGTATGTAAAAACTGCCTGTACATTGGCAATAACCAATTTTTACAAAACTAATTAATTATCAATTTAAAACTAAAGATAGAATCTCTGGATCCAGAGGATCAAAGTCATAATAGGCTACTATCCACAAATATGTTACACACTATATCTATTTATAACTGACATGTATGCAAATATATCAGATCCAAAGAATCCAGTCAATTTCATTATGGTACCCATCAATGCCAGTACCTTGCCAACCAAAAATAAGTCATGGTCCATATCAATTGCGGACCAAGTCACAATTTACATCCATATACATTACAATATATATACTTAGGAGGAAAAGTGTAGGTGTGTCTGTAAAGACTGTACAGTAATGTAGAAATGTGTGTGCACCCATTTTGGGTCTCCCATTTAAAGGTGTTTGTGGGGCAAGTGAAGATCATGAGTTTTTCAATACCTCACAGTACTATGGGGGGCACTACTCAGCAGAGGAATCTTTAAATAGGGTGTGTGAGGACAGAGAGTATCCCCTAACCCAAGATGCTGCCTCCCTATATCCCACAACACCTGTGTTGAGCTGTGGGATCTATCACCCAAATGCACATAATATATATGAAATAAACTAGTACCATTCATGCAACAAAAATGGGCTTAAACACCATCACCAGATGTCCCTTGCAGACATCAAACTTTGAAGTGATTGAAAAACTTCTTCGGATTGTTTTTTGAATTCTTGGCTAGGCTTTTTTCCAGGTCTCATTTGCTATCTCTGATTACTTTCTTGCAAATTCTTCTTTTACTTTTATATATTTCAGAGTCTGTGCCATTTTTAATTCTTTTGAATTTATGAAATGCTTTTGTTTTTCTCTGATTACTCTTTTTACATTGCAATTTATCCAAGGTTGTTTTTTATTTTTTCCAGTTCTGATTTTACACTGTGGGATATGCTTCCTTTGTATGTTCATTATTATACTTTAAAATTTTTCCCACATACTAGTTACTGTTTGTTCAGGCTATAGAATATCTGTCCAATTTATTAGACACAGATCATTTACCGTACTAGTCTATTTATATTTCCTCTTTTAAAATCTGGAACTTCTACTTTATTTTTACTAGGTCTTGAATTACAAACAATATTAAACCGAAGGATACAATGATCACCTGAACCTAGTGTTTCTGAAACTGAGATATCCTGGAAGGTATCTGGATTATTTGTTAATTAAATCTAGAATGGCATTGGCCCTGGTTGGCTCCTTTACTGGGTTAAACCATTCTCAATTATACAGTCTAAGAATCTCTCATTACTTTCTGGTGTTTGTAATATTTCACAGTCTATATGCCTATAATTGAAATCTCCAACAATAATAATATTGCTTGTCATTACTTTATTTATTTCATCAATAAGTTTATTTTCTACATACTTATTTTCTTCTCTACTTTTGGGGATTCCTCCAACTGAACATCCCTCAGGTGGTCTATAAATACCCCCTATCCTGATTTTCTTGGCATTTTTATGCCCAATATCTATCCATACAGATTCAACTATTTCCTCTTTAATGGAGGTAACTTCAACTGGATTCAGATTTGTCTTGGCATAAATAAATACTCCACCACCCTCTGAATATTTACATTCATAATAAAAAAGTTCATAGCCATCAATTTCATAAGTAATGGTATTATCTCTTTCACTAAATAGACTATTTGGTATCGTACTGAATTTTGTCCAAGTTTCAGTGACAATCATAACATCAGGATTTTCAATACCTATGTATGCCTTGAATTCATTTATTTTATCTCGGATACTTCTTGCATTTACATAGAAAAATGACAAAGAACCCTTGGAATATTTTGCTTGTAATTTAGTCTGGTATATTATTTGCATCTCTTTTACTTTCTTTATTGACCTTTTTCTTTTGAGTTTTGATTTTATTTTTTATTAGTTTATTATCAAAAGTATTGGTATTTGTACTAATTTGGCCTATTCCTTTAGTTTTTAGTCAATTATATGATACAATCTTTGATAGTAAATCAGTTCCTTTACTATTAAGGTGAATTCCATCTCTGTTATAGAACTCTCTTTTTTTTGTAAAATTTATTCCACAGTTTGATATATGTAATTTCCATGCTCTGACATAGTGTCTTAAGCCTACTATTTATATATAATGCTTGTGAGTACCACTTATTATTCTCATATATCCTGGGAATTATACCTGTGATAGATATATGTTATTAATGTTACCATGTAGGATACATGGTTGTTGTGCAACCTTAAAAGTGAGATTTACACACCTAGCCTAATTAATTTAACTTAAACTTGGTCTAGCTTACCTAACCCTAATCAGAATTCCTTCAACAATGAAGTGTTTTCTAACAGAGTTCAATTAGACCTAATTAATATTAACAGCCTTGCCTTACGACTTCCCAAATCTAGGCTAATATAGTTTACATATTAGTAACTCACTAAACATGTCTAATGTTAGGGTCCTAGGTCAGCTCTTTTAGTTAGCCTAAGTACCCTATCATAAGGCCTATATAAATAAAACGGCCATATTGGGACAGCTATATAAACAAGCAAGTACGGCGTAAGGCAACTTCAGTCAAGGCCGTCTCTCTATCTGACTTAAAAAATTATACTGTTCAGGTAAAACTAGCGAATTTTCAGTTTTAGCCAAATTTTGTAATTGAAATATATTCAGTATAAGTTGCAAAAGTGATCAGTTTTAATTTCAGTTAATTTAATCATATCTAAATTATGGTCTTGGTACCCTAAAAACAATTAAATGATCCGTTCTTAATTCAAACGCAGTGCCGAGTGCTAACTAACCTAGAACAAAGGCTAGACTAGAACTCGGGGTATATTAATAAGCCAACGGTTGATTTGGAGTTTCCACAAGCCAAATTAGGCGAGACTCGGAATTAGACACACTAGTTACTTTACCGAGTTTAGAATATTCCTAGAACACAACTGAAATAAAATAACTTACCAGTTAAGCCTAGCACTAAGCAAAACCTTAGCAGCACAGATCTAGGCCTAGACTGTTCTCTAGGTCCTAGTCTTACTTCGCCAACGGCTCAAAGTTGCCTCGGTCTTACAGCCTATGAAGTTTCGAACGATTTCTGTATTTCAAGAGTTTTAAGTTTAGTAATTTATTTCAATTTTTTTAACCCTTAAGAATAAGGAAAATATGTTATATTTTACTTAAGCTATAATGGTTTAAATATGTTTTTAAATTTTAAAAATTACACACATACAAAAGAAGTAATAATGCAAAAAGCGCCACGGGGCACTGGGTTCATAAAAAAATTCATAATTTGTAATATCGATAGACTAAATTACATTTTACAGGTTTCTCAAATTCTATCAATTACCAAAGTAATTGGACAAATTTTACAGCTGAAAAATATGTAACTTAATCGGGGACATCAGCATTTACCGGGCTAACTACATCTCATCGACTTGACAAAATCGACTTTTTTTTTAAGTGTCGATGTTCTCTCTCTTCTACAAAATGGGTATAGGTCCGCATTTACAACCGAACAAATAACCATCAAGCATGGCAACTCCCAAACAAGTTGGTTAGGTTACAGTAATTCCTCCATGCTAATAACTAACCTAAGAAACAGACCTGTCCATTGTACGTACCGTGTCTAGTTTATTATACTCTTTGGTGACAAGTTTCATCCTTTCATCATTTAATGCCAACTTTTATTAAAACTTTTAATCGACCATAGTACGGAGGTCGTCCAATCAGCACCTAGAAACTTACTTTGAGGGGGCTTTAAAGGATAAAGGAATCTATATTCAATGCCAACGTTTTCTGGGATATTGGCAAACAAACATTTTCAGCCAATCCCTTTTCTAAGCAGAATGTTGGCACTAACCTCCCCAGTAATGATGAACCTGCCGATTCGATGGAGACAATTTGGTTAAAGAATTTTGTTCAAACTCCCTACATCCACGGGATTGGAGCCTGTCCCAGGATCCTCCGATTATGAGCGAGCGTCTCCGCTACTGAGGCAAGGATCAAAGTATACAATATATAGGCATTCTTAAATACTTTATTTTAAAATATAGTGTTCATAATTATATTTATAACCCTTCCTTCGAAATGGGCCTACATTACGCTCCATATTCTTAATAAATTAACCTTTAAGGGACAGTAAGTTTTCTCGCAACTATATTGTCATTTGTGTGTATCGTAGAGCAATAATATAGCAAAATATTTAATACGCCCGAAATTCTCGAACCAATGAAAGTTCACTTCGCAGTCACCCGCCAAGGTTGTCACTCGTTACAATGTAATCAAATCTTTTGATTGAGGGGCGAGTGTAATTTAAATATTTATTTAATCACTTAACACTTAATAGAGTTTTACATAGTTACCAAGGGGCATCTTCTCGAAACTTCAAGTTCTATCTTTTTTTTCTGTTAAACAAGTTCTGTAGAAAATAAGTGCCATTCGAGCAAGAAAATAGGAAAAATAAAAAAACTCAAATAGTATAGCTTTTCATTCATCCAAATGTGTAACGAATATAACTGCACAGGAAAATTGGCCTATTTAAATTACCCCTCCATATTTTTTAAATACATCACAAAATATTATTGATAAACTATATATATTTCCAACATTGTTTTTATTTGGCTTCTAAATATTTTAAACCAACATAACTTTCACAAATAAATATCCAAACAATTTGAAACCGATTTTCTATAATGAAAAATAAAATAAATAATTATATATATATATATTAGGGGATTAACCTCGCTGACAGGCGACAGGTGCGCGGACAGCACTATATGAAAGCGAGACCCTTCAACTTTAGGGTTGCAGCCCCAACACAGGATCCTGCAGTGGCTTACTACGCCAGGCTCTCAAGTACATACTTAATTCACCAACAAAAAAGAGTTTGTTTCAAAGATTTAAAAGAAATCTAACTGTCACGAAGGATCAGTTACGAGTTTGATATACTCGTATATACAGGGAGTCCAAAAAATAGCAAGCTTTTAAGGCTATGCTGCTTAAAACCATTACTTTCTAGACACCTGGATATATATCATTCATGGGATGGGAAAAAAGACAAGTTATATATATTACATATATCACTCGTCTTCTTCTTCTCTCCCATGTGTGTTATATACACAACAGAAAACCAGGGTAATACAAATTAAAGAACAAGCTTAATTGAAGATTAAGCACAAGATACTGAAATCCTTGTGAAAATGGTTAATAACTGCTAAAAACATTATTTTTGAATTTTGAGTTGAAGACAGAATAATGAATGGGATTAAAATCAAAATAATGCTTTAGAATTCCAGTTCTTGGTCCACTTAAAAAAATTTGATTGAAAATATTAACATGGTCTTTTCTCTACAGGGTATCCCAAGAGTCTCTTACCCTCGCCCTATGCTAGTAGGAAAAGATTAAGGAGTAAAAGTACTTATGGGACACCTTGTACTTTCAAATAAAATCCGAATAGTTAATGATTAAAAAAAATTTATATATGCAAAATTAAGGAAGACATACTTCCTACAAAAAATAAAGGTAACAGCCAGGAAGCTCATTTCCCCACGATGTTGGAGTGAGTGTCCCAAGAGTCCCCTTTACTAGGGTAATCGGCCGATTCAACCAACCCACAAGCCGGCAGGCGGGAGCAAACCAGAGCCTCAACGCTTCGAGTTCGACCGACAGTTCCGACACCATAAACACTGAGCTACCGGTGCCCTTCTACAAAAAATAGATACTTAAATAATTAGGTCATTTTAAAGTTAATAACCGCACTTTCCAATTAGGTCATAATTTCCATTTGTTTTATAATCGTTTAAATTATTATATTAATAACAACAAAGGTCTAAAAATTCCATCATGAAGGAATAAGGAACCTTTGATCCGTTGTCAAACTTAAAACATATTCCTCGTGAGAAGGCACTTCGAAATGACCCGAGAGTGAAATGACTAATGGGTTTTAGTATTACTATCATCGCTATCTAATACTAGTTAAATATTTTTACTCGTCTCTCATCACTAATATTTACAAATTCAAAACCTTAAAAAATTAAAATAAATTTAAGTTCCGATTTAATAACAAATAAAAGTGAAAGGTTTTAATTTCAACATTCATTTTGAGACTAGAAATTATCGTTGTCTTCTCGACTCAAATATAAATATAAATATAAATATAAATATAAATATAAATATATATAAATATAAATATAAATATATATACCGGGTGTCCGAGAATTATCTGTACAATTTTTGGCTGTTATTAAAAGTCAACCATGAAGTGTAGAAATTCCAGTGTTGTCCCATTTTACAGAGAAACTCATTAAGTTTTTTCTGACAATAAGTTTTGACAAGTTTTTTCTTTTTTGTACGCGGGTGACAGACATTGATGATTTAAAAGCAAGAATCACAGCTGCTATTGAGCGAATTGATGTGGATATGCTGCAGCGTACATGGCAACATTTGGATTATCGATTGGATGTTTTGCGAATCACTGATGGTGCACATATCGAATGTTTGTAACAACGTTACTTTAATAAAAGAAACTTTTGAAAATACAGATTCTAAATAATCTTGTTTAAGAATTTTACGCGTGTTATCAAGAATTTTATTAAAAGATGAAATTGTACAGATAATTTTCGCACACACTGGAATTTCTAAAAAACTTGTCAAAACTTGGTATCAGAAAAAACTTAATGAGATTCTCTGTAAAATGGGACAACACTGGAATTTCTACACTTCATGGTTGACTTTTAATAGCAGCCAAAACTTGTACAGATAATTCTCGGACACCCTCTGTGTGTGTGTGTGTGTGTGTGTGTGGTGTGTGTGTGGTGTGTGTGTGTGATCATTAAATTAAATAAATTATATAAACAAATGCTACTATATTTGGCTTAACAATTAGTGATGGGACGATACCAAATTTTGTAACGATTCCGATTCCGATACCACTAAAAAGTCTCGATTCCGATACGATTCTCGATTCCGATTCCGATTCTCAATATTTTTAAATATAATTCTATACTTGTTTTTCTGGAAATTGTCATATTTTACTCTGGTAAGATTAACTATTTACATTATGAGTATGGTAATATAAATTATAAATTATAATAGATTGGTTTAAAAATAAAAATTAACTAAGTTGTAACAATTCATTTTAATCTTCTTGATTACACATCATGGATATACATGTTTTAATGTATAGCTATAATACAATAAAAATAAAATTTGTTATCCTCTTTCATTTAAATTTTAAAGTTTACATTGCAAAACTGGTTCAATTAAAAGTTAAAGAATCGTTTTAAGAATCGGAAATCATGGTACAATTCTCTCGATTCCGATTCCGATTCCTGAAAAATGCTCGATTCTTCCGATTCTCGATTCCGATTAATCGTCCCATCACTATTAACAATAAAGCTTCTAATATTTATTGTAGGACAAATATTCGCTTCTTTAATGTAAACGAATGTAATAAACCATCGGGATTAAAATTAATAACTTTTTTAATACAAGTAAAATTATTTACATAGGGTGAAGCTGAGGACGATACTATATCACAACAACATACCTGCCTTCAGTGCAATGTACTCAAATTATACATTTTAGAAAGACAAAATTTGGTAACTTCATTTAATTAAAAGTTTAAGTACGTATAATTTAACCCTTTCGCTTCGGGTGTGGCATATATACTACACGCCCAATTTGGGCTCCGATCCGGGTGTGGTAAATAAACCAACTCCTAGTCTTTTCTGAACTCCGGGTGTAGTTTATAAATCAAGGGTATATATATCTCTCTTTCCATTCTCTGGGGTTGAAAATTGGGGGATATATGTATTATAAACCAAATTCGGATCCTTTCCGTTTGACTGCCGCCATTGAAACAATTAAACTTTTTGTATTTTAACTGAAATGTCTTGATGATACAAAATAAGTTACTTTATAAAAAAGCTTTTCTTAATTTCCCCTTCAAATTTTGTTTCTTATAAACAATTTTAATTACTTTCAAGACCCATGCTTAATTTTTAAGTTTTAATCGTGTACTCAGAAAGATAAGGGGATCACCTGAAGATCAGGGCCTCCAGCCTTCTTTAGTTAGCTTTATAAGGCTAACTAACAAAAATATCACGACCTGACCTAACCTAACCAATCGTCAAGGTCGTACAGTTGACCTAACGATTGGTTAGGTTAGGTCGTGATATTTTCGTTAGTTAGCCTTATAAGGCTAAGTAAAGAAGGCTGGGGGCACTCACCTCTTATGTTTCAATGGCGGCAGTCAAACGGAAAAGATCCCCAAATTCATATAATTCGCTTCAAAGATATGCCCATAGTGAAAAGGTTAAGATTATTCATTAAAAAAATAGTCTTAAAGAGAGAGAAAGGAAGACAGAAAATCAGAAGCGACAAAATTATTGAAAAATAAACCTCATTTGGTCCTTGTACAAAATATGAAATCACCCGTAGAAGCTTTTTTATATTGTAAAATTTACAACATGTCGCTAATGGCTTTCTGGCTGGTACAAATCGAACCTCCTTAACTGATAAACTAACTTCAGAATCCCGAGGTTTATCTTAATTACGATTGCTTGCGAAATTCAATAATAAATTAATTGCATTTTATCTCAGCTACGAAGTATTATCTAACGAGCTAAAGTTACTTCTAAAGAAATCTTCCGTTTATTCTATAATAAGCGTTTGTAAACGTTAGCCACATTAATGCAATTACAAAAATATATTTTAACGCCGAACGATTTTGTAGGTTTAAGTCTAAATGAGTATATTTGAAACTAAGTATCCGACTCATTCGGCGATAGAGGGTTAAGCGTTATCTGTATATACCTGAATATCACAACTAAGTCCATTTACATTAAGTTTCATTCATAACACTTTTCTAAAGCATATTTTAGTCTTATCAAAATGCATTAAATATATGACTTGCTTCACTGACGTGTAAAAACCATTTCCTATACTTCTGAAGGGGAGCAAAGTAGGATTAACCTTCAGTCGAAATTAAAGAATCAAAGAAACTAGTCTCGCATGTATCACACCACACACGCGCACACTGTATACCTGGAAAATGGCAACCGCACCCAAACTAGCGTACAGAGACTTACACAAAAACAAGTTAACCCGAAAGAAAAAAAAAAAAAAAACGGCTTCGACTCGTAATGTCTTAAGGCTTAAGGCTTAAGGCTTAAGGCTTAAGGCTTAAGGCTTAAGGCTTAAGGCTTAATTCCGAGCTCGGCGCCACCATAAAGTATATGGAATTTAACCCAAGTATTACAATAAAAAATATTTCTTCACAATGCATCAATGTACGGTAAATCTTCAAAGATTAAACACGTACTACGGTCAGCGAACCATCGTTAGAGGGATGGTAAGCCAAAAAGTACTTCAAATACCCAAACCAATAAGTAAATAAATGGTTATCCATAAAAATTCTCTCCTTATCAGATAATAAAACCCAAAGGAAAATAATACTGCAGTGAAGAAACGTGATTTTGACAACCATATCCACTAAATTATTTGATCATCTTAACACTTATTTCCTGAGTATCTGAGATATTAAATGAAAAAACTCCCAAAACACCCGTCTTCGTAATAACTAGAACACGGTCAAGACGGGTGAACCGACCAAATTTGAGTCTAAATTTTATACTACAGTTAAATCCTTCTATCGAATATATAATGAAAACGGATATCGAAACAGTTAATCCGCGCAATATCGACATTAAAAAGTTTGTTTAAATTAGGTTAGACATTTTCATTGAAAATCTGAAATGTATATTTTAGACCTGAAATCCATATATTTGGCGCAAGGTCGAAACGTCGACACTATGAAATTCAATTTTGTTCCTGCAATGCAATTAAAATGTGGTAATATTCTCAATAACAATAAATGTCTGGGGTTAACCTCCTTCAGAAATTGTAAGGTCAAACGACGGAGGGAGGGGACCTACAGTTTTACGCGGGATCCGAGTCACTATTCCAGTAAGGGGACGTTCACAATTATCAACTTTTTCACAAGTGTACAAATTTTTTTTTTTTTTTTTTTTTTTTGAGCAATAAAATTTGAACTGAAGTTTCAGAACAAAAAGTAACCAAAAAGAAAGATCCGCTATTTACTACAAAATTCTTTTCACTTTTTCCTTAACCGTTTGGAGGCTCAATTATCTATTAGTTCAAACTCATCGTGGAATTTGTCGGCGATCATCATCGCTATCGCGAGAGAAGAAGTTGCTCCGGGAGATGGGGCGTTTCTGCAGTGGAGGATCTTGGACCCAACTTCGCAGTTTATTTCCCTTTGAAAAACGAAATCCTCCTCCAGCGAGCCATCAACGTTCATCGCCTGAGCTCGAACCCCGGTAGGACCTCGTGTTAGATCAGCAGAAGTGATTTCCGGAATGAAGCGTCGAAGGGTATTTATCTGGGAAATGAAGCGAGTCAGTTCAATGGTTCTAAGAGACGCATAGAAAATATTAAATGGCTTCTTACGATAACTAAGTTACCAAAAAATTTAGATTAATAACTGCCTAATAAAGATAAGCAATCCTGGTTAAAGCAGTTCTATACAACTGAAAAATCTTATTAGGGATTTTTGGTTTTTCAACCTTTTGGTTTTTCAACCTTTTGGTTTTTCAACCTTTTGGTTTTTCAACCTTTTGGTTTTTCAACCTTTTGGTTTTTCAACCTTTTGGTTTTTCAACCTTTTGGTTTTTCAACCTTTTGGTTTTTCAACCTTTTGGTTTTTCAACCTTTTGGTTTTTCAACCTTTTGGTTTTTCAACCTTTTGGTTTTTCAACCTTTTGGTTTTTCAACCTTTTGGTTTTTCAACCTTTTGGTTTTTCAACCTTTTGGTTTTTCAACCTTTTGGTTTTTCAACCTTTTGGTTTTTCAACCTTTTGGTTTTTCAACCTTTTGGTTTTTCAACCTTTTGGTTTTTCAACCTTTTGGTTTTTCAACCTTTTGGTTTTTCAACCTTTTGGTTTTTCAACCTTTTGGTTTTTCAACCTTTTGGTTTTTCAACCTTTTGGTTTGTCTACTTCTGAATTTTTTAAAGAAAATGTGAGATTAAAAAACATTATTTGCAAAGTATTAACTCCGTTATTTCTAATTTCAAAAAATACGATGTTACTAAGTTAAACACCGTTTTCGGAGCGCGGTATCCGAATTCATATAACTCTGAATAAGGAAAAATTAATTTCGTTTATCATTAACTCATCCACGTGAATCTCAAACTTACACTCGTGTAATCCGCCGAGGGACGGTGAAATACAAGACAAGAACGTATATGTTAGGCGGACCTCCTTCGAGACTGAAAACATAAGTGAAAGCTGAAAACACCCATAAATTAGACTAACCTGAAGACTGGGGAATAGAGAACAAGCCACTTCCTTGATTCCCACGGAAGCAAACTTCACTGCCAGCCTCTGGAATCCTTTGTACTTGAGGGCAGAATAAAAGTCTTTCATGTCAATATCAGTCCATCTGAGTGAAACGCGGCTCTATCAAAATTAACTTAGAATTCATCACCTCAGATTAAACAAATGCCTAAAGCAAATCTTCGAAATTTAACTAAAACGATTCCTCTTCAGTGAAATATCACTAAGTTTAAAAATCTAAATCAGCTTTATTTCACATCCATGTTTAGCGGTGGACCACTTACCTGTATCCTTCCCTTTTCATTGAGGGAACGGCATTTGGGCCAACCAAAACGTCTCCATTCATTCGAGGTGTGAAATGGACCCCCAAAAATGGAAACCGTGGATCAGGGACCTTCAAGGAAAATAGTACAAGAATAAAATAGCCTTGATACGAACTCATCACAAAAGATAATAAATCTAAAAGTCCCCAACATAAAGTAATTATGAAACAAAAACCGGATTCTCGCTCACGATACATAGTCTTGTGATGATACACAAGTGTATAAAATTTCATCAATTTATATTGAGTAGCTGCTCAAATATTATGCTGCGGAGACAAAAAGCTCCATTTGTGACTGATTTTTTGAGAAAGATCCGATTCCTGCTCATGACACGTCATGTGATGAGCCAGCCATATGCGTATGAAGTTTCATCAATTTATGCCAAGTGGTTCAAAAGTTATGGCGTGGACCTTTATTTCTCACTTTGACCTTTGATGCAGAGACCTAATTCTTACTTACGACACATCGTCTTGTGATGATCCATGCCTTTTTTTTTTTGGTTAAGTATTACTTTCACGGCTCCATGAAAATCAACTTTTTTAGTTATAAAAGTCATGTATTTATATAGATATAGAATAAGTAAAAACCCTGCTATCTCTAATTTTTTTTAAAAATTTCTCCAAAAATTTGTAATTAATATTTTTAATAACTACTACTACTTTGTGTCATTCCGCCGCATGATTGCCTATAAAATGTGGCAATGAGGTGGAAATGTGTCAGTTTGGAGTGTAACGTTGTTGTTGATGGATGTGTGCACTGGATGTTCCGTCAGTGAGCTTAAACTAGTTACAGAGGATTGTGTTAAATTCAGCCAGTCACAAACTGCAACTGTTTATGAAAAAGTGCTCTATCTACTTGTGAGTAGCCCCTGGTCAATTGAATGCCCGGTTAGGTCAACTGTACGCCCTTGACGATTGGTTAGGTTAAGTCGTGATATTTTCGTTAGTTAACGAAAATATCACGACTTAATCTAACCAATCATCAAGGGCGTACAGTTGACCTAACCGGCCATTCAATTGACCTAACTGGGCATTCAATTAACCTTAGTTATTTAATTGATAATTTTTTTTCTGCATTTTTTTATGATAATTCTTGATTTTTTTTCCTGCTGCATTTACAGATGGAACTGCGAATGTAATAATTTACTTCTTTTTTTTTTTTTTGGTAGATGATATACAGCCGATTCGTGTCTATGTGAAGTGGCACATATCTCGGCGAGGCAGTGGGTTGGTGGTATTGCTAGGGTGGAGTAGTGAACTCGTAGAGTGAGGGGGGGTTCAGTTACTGAGTAGGGGGAAGGGAGGGTATAGTCCTAAATGCGGTGAAGTAGATGGGAGTGAGTCAGGAAAGAGAATATTGCTTCTGTTGAAAATTGGGATCCTTCGGCAAGTATGGACTGGAGACGCTTGGGTGCGGAGATACGGGACAAGGGGAAGCACCTATGACGCAGAGCAGAGAAATTCGGACATTCGACTAGGAGGGGTGGCAGAGGGGGTGCGGGTAATTTGGCCATGAAGTGCCCATGTGTACTATGAGGAGACAGGCCAGAACCACCTCTCTGTCAGGATCGATGAAACGAGGAGGCCCAATATCCCAATTATGGTTTTATCCAGTGAAGTTTATCTGTGGCTTGGTCCCACTCCCGCTGCCAGAGGGAACGGAAGTGGGATCGGAGAATCGTGGAAAAAGTTAGTGAAAGGGAGGGGTCGGGAGGAGTGTGGTAGCAAGCAAGGAGTCTTCGCCGCGCGGTCCGCCTCCTCGTTACCCTGGATTCCGACCGTCTTGTGTCTAGAAGTCGTCAGGGAGTGGAAATTCTGTTGGATAGTGCAGACGAGCAGGTAGGGGTGGGGATAGGGGTTTTTGAATCTTTCGAGGGAGAGAAGTGCCCTTTGGGAGTAGGAATATATTACGAAATCACTGGCAGGGTGGGTGCGCACAATATCGAGGGCCTCTAAGATGAAGAGTTCTGCTGAGAAAACACAGGTCTCGCGGGGCAGGCGGATGCTTCGGGAAAGTGGCTGGGGTAGTGTTAACGCTGAGGCGGCCGTGCCAGCCTCCGAGCGGGAACAGTCTGTGTAGATGGAGACAGTGCCCGAATGCCGAGTTGTGTGTTCCCGTAAAAATGACCTATATGCCGTGGTGGTAGTGGTGATCTTTGGCAGGGCACACAAGTCCCTGCAGAATGAGATTGGATTGAAGAGTCAAAGGGGATAGATGTGGTATGTGATGCTATTGTGATGGGCATGACTGAGGGAGGGGGCATGTTGGAGAAGTCCAGGAAGGAGCGAACCGCTTCGGTGAAGTGCCAGCTCCGTTCCTGAAGTAGTAGTTCGGAAACTGCCGCGCACAGGAACGAGGAGGGTAGCCTCTCTGCACGGAGGTAAGTTCTCACGAGTAACAGATCCCATCGGAGGATGAGAGAGAGGTAGTTACATTCCACTCGGAGGCTGGAGGCAGGAGAGGAGCGGAAGGCACCGGTGGAGAGGCGGAGGCCCCTGCTGAGAGCCGAGTCCAGAATATGGAGGCGAGCGCTGGAGGAGCCATATATCACGCTTCCATAATCCAGCTTTGACTGGACCAGGGCAGTGTAGAGGCAAAGGAGAGCGCTTCGGTCAGCGCACCACGTGAAGGGGGAGAGATGATCCAGGAGAGCGAGGGGACGCTGGAGGTGCCTGAGGTGAGGATCCCAACTGAGCCGTTGGTCCAATATCATGCCCAAGAACTGGACAGAAGGCACCACATCGAGAGGTTCGCCGTATAGAAAGCAGTGGGTCTTCTTTTAAAGAGCATGCACTTGGGTCTCGGAGGTGGACAGGCGGAATCCAACTGACGTCGCCCATCTTTCCACCCGACGGATGGCGAGCCGGATTTGCCGTTGAACGACGGCCTGTTCCCGCCCCGCAAAATAGATCGCGAGATCATCCGCACAAATGGAAGAACGGACAGTGGGTGGGAGGGATTTTTTATACTATTTTCATAACTATTGAGAAGCACAGCACACTAAGGATGCTTCCTTGTGGGACCCCATTCTCCTGTACGAAAGACTGCGAAAGGACTGGGCCCACCCACACTTTGAAGGTGCGGGAGGATAGGAAACCCCCGATGAAGGTCGGCAGGGCTCCGACGAGACGAATTGTCTACTGTCAAAGGCGTTCTGTATTTCTCGGCTGAGCAGGAGGGGATCAGTACTGGAGCGGAACTGTCTGAAGCCGGACTGGGCTGGGTAGTCGAAAAGGAGTCACTATTTTCCAGGAAGAGGAGTCGCGTAGCGATCATTTTCTCGAATATTTTGCAGGTGCAGCATGTTAGGGCAATCGGTCTATAGTTTTTGGGATCGAGGGGTCTTTGCCGGGTTTTGGAATCGGGATTACTTGGGCCTCCCTCCACTGGGAGGGGAAGGTGCCTTCTATCCAAATACGGTTGTAGAGGTCCAGTAGGAAAATCTTCATGGTAGGGTCGATGTGCTGGATCATGACGTAAGAGATGCCGTCCGGGCCAGGGGAAGGAGACTGTCGAGAGACTAGTGCTACCTGTAGTTCACGCATAGTAAACAATCGATTGTATGGGCTGTCTAGATACAGTGAAGAAGGGTTAGTTTTAGTGGAGTAAACGAAGGAACTGTCCGAGGCGGAGACGGCAGCAAAGGTGGAAGCTAATAAGTTTGCTACCGACTTGGGTTCATAGAGGAGTCCGTTGTTAGTCTGGAGGACTGGTGGTCGAGAAGGGGTAAGTCGCCCCTCGACACCCCGTACCTTCTTCCAGATGGTAGCCGAAGGTGTGGAGATGATCCCAGACACAAAGGCACGCGCTCTTCATTGTAAAGCGGGCTATGGCCCTAGCCCGCTGTATCTCCGTGCGGTGGGAAGTCGCGTGCGGTAGAAGCGTCGGGTAGCCCTCCTCTTAGCGCGTATGGCCTCTGTGCATTCTGGGTCCACCATGGTACTCGCCGGGCGCGAGGGTAGGTGGAGGATCGGGGGATACTGGTGCATGCAGCCCCGATGACGGTTGCTTAAAAGTAAGCGATACATTCGTCGGAGGATGGGAAGTGGGCAGTCGTATGGGGTGTAGAGGTGTTTTGGAAGAGGGACCAGTTGGCTCTGGCTACGATCCATCTCTCCGGTACCCAAACAGTTTAGTCGGGCCGGTTTAGTGTAAGTTAGACGGAGAGATGGTCACTACCATAGTTGTCTCGAAGGACCTGTCATCTGAAATCCAGGAGAGCATCCGTCGAGACGAATGACAGGTCAATACAAGACGGAATGTGGCTGGTAGCATGCTACAGAGTAGATCCATCACTGAGGCACTCGAAAGAGAGCTTGGTCATAAGGGCAATCAGGGTCAGGGCCATATAGTTGGAGATTGTGTCGCCCCCACAGGGGGTGGCAACTGTTGAAATCGCCCAGGAGTAGTTATATCACTTCCACCATTTAGGGTAGCAGGAGATTTAGTTGTGGGGAGGGAGGTACATGGAGCAGACGGTGTACAGGAAAAGCCTGGCAGCAATCACCTGTAGCGGGGATTGGATAGAGAGCTTGTGGAAGGTGACTATGCGGTGAACGAGAATGGCCGCCCCCCCTTCCAGTGCAGGTCGGAGAGGGAGGTGATGCATGAATATGCAGTCGGGCAGGGCATAGATCTGGTCCGCAGAATTCGTTCCTAGAGGCAGACTACACACACACACACACACCGGGCGAGTAGAGACAATCATGGAATTGAGACACTCATAATTTGCGAAGATTCCTCTGCAATTCCAATGCATTATAGTGGTTTTCGGAGGGTCCATTACTTACCGGGGGGGGGGGGGGGGGGGGGGGGGGAGTTGCTGGGGAATTCGGGTTGGAAGAGAGATCAGGGTTCATGAAGGCGAAAGGTAAGTCTGGGGATTACCTGCCGTTCACCAGAGAGGGAATCGGTTGGCAAGTCGATTCCGGCGGAGGCTGCGGGGCCGAGTCGGCCGAATGGGACCTAACTTGCAAGTCACGGCAGGTACGGGGGCGTCGTGAACTAAGTGGGTGAAGAGTTTCCAGGCAGGATTCTGTGCTCGGGCCAGGAGGGGGTGCTCTAATTCTTATAGTGGCAGTTCTCAACATGTCCAGGGTCTCACGGCGGACCCTGGGCGGTGACAGGGGGCACCAGGACTGGGCAGGTGGGATAGGAGACAAGGTCAGAGCGCTGGCAGGGGGGTGGCCGGGGGCATGAGGGCGGTAGATGCGGTGGGGGTGCAGGGGAGGGTGGGGGGGGCGAGTCATGGTTTTCTCGTGGAGGGATAGTAAAGATGGCATCAGGGGGTAAGGGTAGATCCATGAGACCCAGGGGCGCGGGCGAGCTCACCTCGGTCATACCATGTAGGCGTGCCAATGCCGCGTCCACTGGATCCCTTGGGAGAGAGGTGGTTGTTTGCATTGGGTCTCACCCTGGACGGCGGGTCATGTAGGTCAACTACTACTGTCAGAAGCTGTGGGGCTGGATAGGAGGGGCTTTTACGGTTGGGTGAGAGGGACGTCGTAGACGAGGTGAGAGGTGTAGGGTCCCGGGCCTTCTTAGCTCTGGGGGAAGAAGCATGTTGTGTGGCCGGAGACTCTGGTGACTCACAACGGCGTCTCCGCCTCGTCGGTTTATTCCGGGCGCTAGGGTCGTGTGTGTGTGTGTGTGTGTGTGTGTGTCGGGAGGGTGAGGTCGAGGTTTGGGGAGGACGGGGCCCCGAGTGCCCTGGTTCCAGATTCCTGAAAGGTCTTTGGCCGAGGGGGCGTTTGGTGAAGAGGGATGGGGGTAGGGCAGGACGTCGCTGGGTCTGGCGAGGGCTCAAATGAGCGGGAACGAGAAACTGTGGCCGAAGTGTGTTTGGGCGGCAGGCCTGGGAGGCTTAGTGATACCTTGGGGTGCCAGATCCTCTTGGAGCTTGTTCACTGGGATCGACAACAGGCGGGTGGCGTATTCGTACTTAGAATGGTACATATCTCGGCGAGACAGAGGGTGGGTAGTGTCGCTGGGATGGGAGTATTAGACTGAAGGAATGAGAAGGTTCAGTTATTGAATATGTGGGAGGGGAGAGTATGAATTTAGATACGGTGAAGTAGTTGAGAGTGGGTGAGGTACGAGAAAATCGCTTCCGCTGAGAAGTGGGAGCCTTCGGCGAGTATGGACTGGAGACATACGGACGTGGGGATGCGGGACATGTAAGGGAAACAGCTGTGGCGGAGGCCAGACAAATTCGGGCATTCGACCAGGTGGTGGACGACGGTGATTGGGTGTGTGGCAGGTGGGGCAGAGCGGGGCTGGCAATTTAGCTATAAGGTGACCGTGTGTGCTTCGTGTGTGCCCTAGGTGGAGACGGGCTAGAATCGCCGCTTTATGACGGGACCTATGGAACGAGGAAGCCCAATATCCAAGTTTAGGTTTAATCCACTGGAATTTGTTGTGTATAGCCTGGTCCCATTCCGATTGCCAGATGGAACGGAAGTGGGAGCGGAGAGCCGG
This sequence comes from Bathynomus jamesi, assembly GCA_023014485.1. Lineage (NCBI taxonomy): Eukaryota > Metazoa > Arthropoda > Malacostraca > Isopoda > Cirolanidae > Bathynomus > Bathynomus jamesi. The sequence continues at coordinate 197,454 of JAJOZX010004312.1, read as the reverse complement.
GAAAAAATCCGTGAAAGGGAGGGGCTGGGTGAAGACTGGCAATGAGCAAGCGGATTTCGCCTTACGGTCCCGCCTCCTCATTACCCCGGATACCGACATGTGCCGGGACACAGCAGAAGGTGACCGTCTTGTGTTCGGATGCCGTTAAGGAGTGGAAGGTTTGTTCGATGGTGCGGACAAGTGGGTGAGGGGGGGGAGAATTTTTCAAGGGAGAGCAGTGCGCTTTCGGAATCTGAGTAGATGACATAGGAGTTGGCGGAGTGGGTGCTTATAATGTCCAGGGCTTCCAGAATAGCGAAGTTCAGCCGAAAAGACAGAGGCCTCACGGGGAAGGGGAACGGCTCTAGAGAGCGGTTGGGTCACTATCACCACTGAGGCAGCCGCACCAACCACTGATCGGGAACCATCCGTATAGATGGGGACAATGTTCAGGTGTCGGATTACATGTTTCTGGAAGAGCGACTTACATATTGAAGCGGTCGTGATAGCTTTCGACCTGTAGGGGACATAAGTCCCTGCAAAACTTCATAGGCGTGAGGAGCCAGGGGAGGATGGATATAATTCGATATGGGGGGTGTCTGAAGGAGGGGCATGTTGGAAAGAACCAGGAAGGAGCGGACCGCTTCTGTGAGGTGCCAGCTCTGACCCTGGGATGGAGGTTCTAAAATTGCGGCGCACAGAAGTGACGAGGACAGCCTCTGCGCGCGAAGGTACGTCCTCATGAGGAGCAGACCTCGTCGGTGGGTGAGAGGGAGGTAGTTACATTCTGCTTGGAGGCTGGAAGCTGGGGAGGATCGGAAGGCACTGGTGGAGAGGCGGAGGCCCCTGTTAAGTACCGGGTCCAAGATTCGGAGGGAAGTGCTGGAGGCAGATCCGTATACAACACTCCCATAGTCCAGCTTTAACTGGACCACGGAAGTGTAAAGAAGGAGGAGCGAGCGTCGGTCAGCGCCTCACGTGATGTGGGAAAGGTGGTCTAGGAGAGCGAGGGGACGCTGAAGTGCGGAACCCAGTTGAGCCGTTGGTCGAAGGTCATGTCCAGAAACCGCGCGGTGGCCACCACTTCGAGGGGCTTGCCGTATAGCGTGACCGAGGGGGCAGGTATAGCTGTGGATCTTCTTTTGCTGAAGACCATGCTTTCGGTTTTAGTGGAGGACAGGCGGAAACCAACTGATGTCGCCCACCTCTCCACCCGATGGATGGCGATCCGAATTTGTCGTTGGACAACGGGCAGTTCCCGCCCCGCGAACCATATCGCAAGGTCGTCTGCGTAGATGGGGGAACGGACGGTGGGTGGAAGGGATTGTGCTAATGTGTTCATTACTAGTGAAAAGCATATGACACTGAGAATGCTTCCCTGTGGAACCCTGTCCTCTTGCTCAAAGGTGTCAAAGAAGACTGAGCCCACCCGTACTTGAAAGGTCCGGGAAGCCCCTAATGAAGGTCGGCAGGGCTCCGACGAAACCCAAATTTTGGAGTTAACTGAGGATTATACGTCGATGGGTGATGTCGTAGCCCTTCTGGATGTCGAAGAAAGTGGACAGGACAAACTGTCCCCTATTAAAGGCGTTCTGAATATCTCGGCTGAGGAGCAGGAGGGGGGTCTGTATGGAGCGAAACTGTCTAAAGCTAGATTGGGTACCCGGGAGGGAGTCATTGTTTTCAAGGAGAAAGGAGAGTCGAGCGGTGATCATTTTCTCAAAGATTTCGCAGGCACAGCATATTAATGCGATTGGTCTATAATTAGTGGGGTCAAAGGGGTCTTTGCCGGGTTTGGGGATTGGTATTAAAGTGGGCCTCTTTCCACCGAGAAGGGAGAGTGCCCTCAATCCATATACGGTTGTAGAGATCTAGTAGGAACAGTTGCATAGTACGATGGATGCGTTGGATCATACAGTAGGGGATGCCGTCCGGGTCAGCGGAAGGGCACAGTCTAGAGGCCAGTGCTGCCTGTAGCTCTCGCATGGTGAACAGCCGACTGTAGGAGTTGTCGAGGGATAGTGAGCAGCTCTTGTTAGGGGCCATCGACCTAGGGTCATAGGGAAGCCCGTCATTAGTTTGGAGGAACTGTGGTCGGGAGGGGGCATGTCGTCTCTCGACACTCCATACCTTCTTCCAGATGGTAGCCGATGGTGTTGGGGAGGTGATACCTGACACAAAGGTACGCTAGGAAGCGCGGCGCGCTTTCTTCATCGCACGGCGAGCAACGGCTCTGGCCCGCTGCATCTCCATGTGATGGGTAGGGATTCGCGTACGATAAAATCGTCGGGTAGCTCTCTTCTTGGCTCGAGTAGCCTCCGCGCACTCTGGGTTCCACCAGAGTACTCGTCGGGTTCGGGGGTAGGCAGAAGATCGTGGAAGGCTGGTGCTTGCAGCTGCGACAACAGTCGCCTCAAAGTACGCAATGCATTAATCGGAGGATGGAAAGTGGGCCGTAGTACGTGTGGAAGTGTTGCTCCGGAAAAATGGTCAATTAGCTCTGGCCGTTATCCACTTCTCTGGTACCCGAACAGTCTGGTCTAGTCGATTTAGTGAGAGGCAAACAGGGAAAGGGTCACTGCCGTGGTCATCCCGAAGCAATGGCCAGGTGAAGTCCAGGAGGCCGTCCGTCGAGATGATGATAGATCTATGTAGGACGGGATGCATATAATGGCGTGGTAGTGTGTGGGAGAACCGTCGTTGAGACACTCGAAGGAGAGTTCAGCCATGAGGGTAATCAGGGTCAGAGCTACAATAGTGGAGGTCGTGTCTCCCCACAGGGGGCGGCGACTATTGAAATCACCCAAGAGTAGGAAGGGCCCGAGTTGTTGAACAACCTCAACCAGGTCATCGCGGGAAACTTGGGAGTGAGGGGGAAGGTAGATCGAGGAGACTGTGTATTGCTTGTCCAGGAAAATCCTGGCAGCAACCACCTGTAACGGGGATCTAATAGGGAGGTTGTGAAAGGGGACTGTACGGTGGACGAGGATGGCAGCCCTCGTTCGTGTGTAGGTAGGAGACGGAGAGGTAGGGCTAGAATATCCAGTGGGGCAGGGGGTTGGTCTGGTTCCCAGAATTAGCTCCTGGAGACAGACACACACCGGACAAGCAGAGGCAATCAGGGAATTTAGGCCTTCGTAATTTGCTAAGATTCCCCTCCAGTTCCACTGTAAGATCGTCGCTTTTGGAGTGTCCATTGTTTGGCGAGAGAGCAGTGGAGAGGGTGAAGGTGCTAAGGAGTTAGACTGTGGATGGAGATCTAGGTTCATGATGGCGGGGGGTAAGTCAGGGGCCTGTCGGGTCACCTGCCGTTCACCAAGGACGGAATCGGCTGACCTGCCAACCCCTTCGGAGACTGTGGGGCCGAATCGACCGAACAGGACCGGAGACGTGGATCGCGGCAGCCCGGGGACCGTCGCGGGCTCAGAGGGTGAGCAGTCTCTAGACAGGGTTCAGTGGTCATGCAACGGGGGAGGGGTTCCGTTGCCCATAATGGCACCTCCCTGTTTGTCTGTGGTTTCCCGGGACACCCGGGGTGACAAGGGGTCCCAGTAAAACCGGGCCGGTGGGGGAGAGGACAAAGTCTAGGTGGCCAATGAGGGAAGAGCCGGAGGTATGAGAGAGGCAGGGACAGTGGGGGTACAGGGGGATGAACCAGGGTGTTCCCGTGGAGAAGATGGCATCAGGAGGTAAGGGTAGATCCACGAGGTTCGAGGGTGCGGCCGAGGGTACTCTGGTCACACCATGTAGGCGTGCCAGTGCCGCGTCCACTGGATCCTCGGATGTGGGGTGATCTGCCCCGTGTCTCGCCCTAGGTGGTGGCTCGTACACATCAGCAACGACTGTCAACTTCTGTAGGGGTGAGTGCGAAGGTGAGGGGGTCATTGTAGGCGAAGTTAAGGGTGTAGGTGCTCGAGTTCTCCTTTTAGATTTAGGAGAAGAGAGGGAGGCTTGTTGGATGGTCGGTGAGTCTGGAGACTCATTCCGGCGTCTCCGCCTCGTTGATTTACCCCGAGCGCTAGGTTTGGGCGTGTTCTTAGAGTGCGGTGAGATCGCGGTTCTTGGGAGACGGGAACCTAAAGTCCCGATTCCAGAGGACTGGGAAGTGTGTAGCTTTGGAGATTCAAGGTGGGTAGGCATAGTAAGGGGACAGGCGGCTGCCGGGTCCGGCGTGGGGCCCGATCGGGAAGGGGGATTAGTCGTCGATGGGGGTTTGAGTGGCGGATCCGGACGGCGAGTCGAGGGCTGCAGCATAAGAGACCCCCGGCCTCACCTCCCGACTCTGCACCCTGTCTCGCGCCTCTCGGAGGCTGATGAAGTTCGCCACCCGCAGGGCCCGGACCTCCTACTGAAACAAAACAAAAATATTCATGAGACGAAGAAGGATGTGTGCCGGCGCAGTTTGAGCATTTAGGCGAGTTTGGACATCGTTCCGAGTGAGCGATATCCCCGCAACGTACGCACGGTTGTTGTGGCTGTCGGCATAGCGAACTGACGTGCCCAAACTTATTGCACTTAAAGCAACGGGTCGGGTCTGGAGTGTATGGGCGGACCGAGAATTCGCATGACGCGCGGTCTCCCATGCCCCACACACGACCGGGAGGGACTAGGGTGTTGAACGTGAGGCGGCGGCGCGGGGTGGGGAAGAGGTACCTCCTTGACGAGACGTGAATCGATGAACCGTAATTACACCCTGTGGTGTGAGGTCTTCTAATAACTACTACTCGTGTATCATCAATAAATGAGTAGTGAAGATAGTGCCCTGACTTTGGTTCAAGCGAGGGTAAGGGGAAACGGTCACCAAGCATCCAAGGATTTCTGTGAGGGAGAGTAGGGCATTCGTTTCTGCCGCTGTTGGCGATTTTATAAGGAGAGAACCGTCCTTCTGTGGTTGGACGTCATAACGGTTAGAGTTGGTGCGCGTGCGGATCGCCTGAAATGTTCTCTTAGTTCGATGGTAGGAACCCAGAAGTAGGGCGAATAACTAAAAATTTGTGAATACTGGGTAGGGATAGGGAAGCTGTTTGTTCGGAGTGGACTGGGACATCTAGTGGTCGATAGGACGGACGTGGGCGCCGACTTCCCCGTCCATCACGAGGCTCTTTCCGTGGAGAGGCGGGTCGATGACGGGTGAGAGGGGCATACGGAGAGAGTGAGAGGCCTGGTTTTCGGGGCGAGGCTTTCGTGGACCCTGTTTTCTTGCCCATAGGTGGCTGAGGGGAGCTGGGGTGGGACCCCTGCTCAAGAGGAGGTATGTCCAAAGGCATGTTCGAGGTAGGCTGCGGTCGGTGACGAGGGAGGAGAATGTGTGTGTTCCATAGCCAGAGTAACCAGAATAGCCAGAGGAGGGGCGACCCCATCACGGCGTGGTCTTGCAGTGGTAGAGGACTCAGGGGGCCTGTTTGCCCACCACCCGAGTTCTAGGGCAAGAAGTAGAAGTATCCATACGTTATTAGTTAGAGAAAAACGGACCCAGGGACCTCGATAAACTGCCTACCACTGAGAAAGGGAGGCAGAGCGCAAACCGCTGGGTGCGGAGTACCTCGTCCCCAGGGGGGGGACACCGTCGGTTTAAAAACGCGGCCCCGTGATGCGAAAGTTTGCCCCCAAAACGGCGCAAAGACCCCAGCCCCACCCAATCCTACCTGCCCGTACACCCAACCATCCAGCACAATGACTCCTTAAGGGCGTCACCTCCGGAGGACAGCTCTCGAGACCCGTACTGGGAGCCAAAGACGTTAGTGGCTCTTAGCCCGGTCTCCCCAGTAGCCTGTCCGGCATGGGTGACCCTTCCGGGGACTAAGCCCCCGCCGACATAGCCCACATTGGGTCAACACGGGAGTCCACCCACCATGACAAGGTGGCGACCGGCGGGGAGATGATCCACGTGTGAGAGAAGTTTCATTAATTTATGATGATCGGTTCAAAAGTTATAGCTCGGACACAAAAGTGTGATGAATGGGCGGATGAATGCAAGCCAGTATATGGCCCCCTCCAAAATTATTTGGTCACACTTTAAATCAGCAGTTCCCAAACTGTAGTACGTTAGCTAATTTGCTATATTGCTTCGGTACGTAAATATATTAGAATTATATACAGTATATGTTTGTGAACCACAAGATAAAAATACATTTGAGGCGTCACGAGTACGAGGGGTGAACTCGCCACATTGGTGATTTTGCAGATGTTCCACAAATGAATAGTTCAACCCTTCCCTCATCCACATAACTTAGTATAGCCAAATACCACCCCTCATATGCTCAAAGTGTAGTTATTTTCAATGCGTGTATTCGTGCTATGCGAGATAGCATTCCGAGTACAAGAGGCGACTTTATGCCCTCATACTCAGCCAATGTATTACGCAATAACATCCAAGTCTTATATAAATGTAAAATACTTTCTTTGACATACAAAAAGTTTATATATTTCTAGTTTCCCTAAAAATAAATTAATGTGATTTTCTCAAAACTTCGAGTTCGAGAATTTGCCCCTCGTACAGAAAAGTAAAGTTTAAACGCGTCTATCCCGAAACCTTGGTTTGGCGAGTTCACCCCTCGTACTCGCGACGCCTCATTTATAGTCTGCAGCTTGGAGGTGTCAAAATAATGTTAATGTATTATAGGTTTAACCCAAAAATCTTTGAGGTTGGTAGCAAGCTAAGTTTTCCATTTTGCTGTATGTGTTAAGGAAGAACGCAAGTTTGGGCACCCCCGATTCAAATATATTCCGATAGCCTCTCTTTTACTTACATTAAGAAAAAGAACTTACAGGATATATATTTCCCTTCACTAAATGAGTCTTCTCTCGTTTGAGTAGAAGGTATTCCCCTCTGAATGGGATGATATGAGGGTCTCCTGAACAACCAGAGAGTTCTGCCAGGCGATCGCTCTGTAAACCACCACATGTCAGCACATAGCGACACCGAAGTACCTGAAAAAAATTACAGTACAATCTCAAATACAGTTTTTAATAAAGTTTTTATTGAAGAATGTATTCAGCAACATATACTGTAATTAAGTTTATTTTCAGTAAAACTATTGAGAAGAGCCGTTCTGATCTTTGTGGGTGAACCTCTTCAATAGTTACAGTATGCGAGGTAAATTTGTTTCAAGAATCCTAGCTAATATCGGTGAGGCTGAGTAATATGTACAATTTCAGAAAAAAAGTTCTTAAAAATAAATTTCTACAAAGCATAAAAAAATAGTAATTGGTCATATCCTGTTTTCCTCTGGGTTATTTTGTTCTTTTTGGTCGCGGTAACAAATTTGTGAAAACAAAACCCAATAATTAATGATTAATAAAGGACTTCCTTTTTCTGTGACTCTACATTTAAATGCAGGGGCGACTGGGCTTTAAAGACCTACTGGGAAATGCGGTGAAGGGGGCCCACATAATGCCTACATTTCAGTGGGGGTGGTTAGTTCAAATTACTTAAATTCCCTCCTCCAAATCCGTTTAAAAATTCCCCTTGGGAAAAAAAACATTTTATTTTATATACAAAAGAAATGGAAAATGTACAACTTCAAAAACGCGCAAGAATCATTAACTAACAAATAATTTCATCCACAGTGATGCTTCCAACTAAATCCACTTCAATACACATTGAAGGCCAAGGCCCAGTGGGCCAGTCTGCCCCGTTTAAATGGTATTAGAAAAAAGACACACCTGATTTTTGCTCCCAAGTACCCTAATGGAGTATATGTTGCCCCCCTTCGATCCAAACTGACTTTCGGCTGCTGTACTGAAACCAGTCACTTCGAAATTAAGGTGGATTTTTCCTCCCTTGTCCACAAAGTTCTTTCCATATTGCTTCGTTACCAATTCCCAATCCACGATGCCTGTGTGCGGGGACCAAAGGGCCTTCACTCCCTGCATCAGATATTAACAAATGGGATCATTCCGTGTAATTCATAATTAAAAGGAAAAAATCGAAATTTTGATCAGTTACAAAGAATTTACGAGAGTTTGTGTATCGCCAAGAATGAACATTAGAACATTAATTTCTGGATTACCAAGTGAGAGCGAAATTGGGGGGGGGCAGAATATCTAATTTTGTTCTTGACAACCCCCTACCCACACCTCTCCCCCAAAAAAACATGAGTAACATTTTTCTCATAAAACTCTCACATCGTGAAAGCAACAAACAATACAAAGACAAGCTACTTTTAAGAATTAGTATTGACATCAGAAAACTTCAAACCTAGTGTATATATAATGTAGTTTATTGTATTTAATAAATTATATTTAATTATCTCTAAATCCTGTACATAATATTTTCCATTCTAATCTCATTAATGACAAAAATAATATACCGTATATACTCGTGTATAGGTCGAGTTTTTAAGACTGAATTCTTAGGCAAAAATTAGGGGGTCGACCAATATAAGGGCAACATTTTCGTGGGGTTGAAATCCGTGCACGATGGGGATGGCTAGGAGCTACTGTTAGCTTCAGACATGAAAAATATTTACCATTTAGTACCAGTAAACAATGAAAACATAAAATATGTACCAATTATTAAAATTACAGAATGGTAGCACAGGATGATATAAAACATAAGTGAATACATTTTTAAAAGTTTATTTATAGAAAGATACATCAATTTTTGTTCATTAAATTTGAAACAAAAGACATATGGTAACTGTACACTACAAATTTATACAAAGATTCAGTTCAGCAAAGAATAGATAGTTTCTAGTTTTTGGAAATGAGTTTTATATGCCATAAAATATGGTGCTTTATTACCCTAATTTGTTGTTCCACTACCCTCAACAACTGGGGTCAACCTATACACGAGGCATATGATAAATTAATGATTTCTTGGCCAAAAATCAAGGGTCGACCTATACATGAGATCGACCTATACTCGGGTATATACGATAAATTGAAGGAGGTAGTAACGGATTAGGTCTTCGACTTCATATTCAATAAACTACCAGAATGGTCAATTAATACTAAAATTGCACAAATGTAAACATCAACTTGTGGATTTCAATAAGTCTTTTGAAAGAATGAATCAAAATATCTTTCAAAATAATTAAAAGGGTGAATTTTTTCAGTGACTTTCAAAGAAAATATGGAAATCATTACGACTTTTATTTATTAGAGGTACAATCCTATCAAACACATTAAAAGGCATTTCAACTCTAGAGTAAAATTAAAGTGTTGAGAAAAGTTGCACTAAAGAACATCCAAGTATCTACCTGGCAATAAGGTTCATGTTCTTTAATTTGGGGTGCATCAATAAGTTCTATACCAGGAACATTGTTTTGCAAGGCTCGTTCGTGCAAATCCATAAGGCCTGGGATTTCACTTTTCTCCGTTGCCACAATGAGTTTCCCGCACTTCTTGTAAGGAATCCCTGAAGAATGAAAGGCAGCAAAAAAAAAGTTACACACTAAACTCCAATGTTAATCATGAAATACCATGTCAAAGAAAAACTCTTAAAACATCCCTTAACCAATACTATTAACATATTCAGTTAAAGAGGTAACCAATGAAAGGCGTGTTCAACAGAACCTAGCTTGTATGATAAATGGGGGTTACTAACCTAACTGAATGAAGCCTTAACAACAAAACAATGCATAAATATGTATTCTTAATAATGATCATAATAGCCTACCTTCTTCATCACAGTATTTGTAGGCTAAATCAATCCCTCGTACACATAATTTGGCTTTAAGGGATCCTGGTTTATAGTAAATCCCTGCATGGAGCACTCCACTATTATGTCCACTTTGATGAGCAGCTGCGTTAAAAATGAAAAATATTACTACTACACAAAATTTACTAATTTGGGTTTATATTCTTAGAAACTAACATCTGCCAGTCACACTGATATTTAATTATTGAATTCAAACTAACTACACGGATTTAACTCGCTTCACAAACACAACAATGAATTCCTATAGTGAAAAGGCATTCATTTAAAGTAAAAATTAAGGTTAACATTAACATCGTAATGTACCGTAGTTTAACACATGGCATCAAAAGCTGAAAATTTTCCAAATTCAATTCCGAGATGAAAACTTTTAAATTGGATTTAAAATACTGAATAATAAAGTCCACCTTCAATTACCAAAAATTTTAACATCAGTTCTACATTACAAATACTTTCATTACATATAAAAATAAATTTGAATGGTAAGGGTTATACTGCACTTGGAAGTACTTCAATGCTGAAAAAATAAAAATGGTCTCACAAAGACTAAATCCACAAATATAAAGTTTAAAAAATAATTTAAAAAAAGGAGGAAAAATGTGCATAAATTTTACATTAATTACAAATAATTAAAATAATTTTTATATACTTTAATTATTCTGAGCATATATCAAAGACAAAATACTGCGTAAATGTTTACAATGACAATACAACCAGCATACATCAAACAGAACTTGCCTCCACCTTTAAAAGGCCAACTTACAAAAATTAGCAACCACGAAAGGTTATCTCTGCTCGTTGATTTGACAACCTTTCCTAGTTGCTAATAATGATGGTTTAAATTTTTTTTTTTTTCAATGCAGGAAGGAGTGGTCAAGGGCAAATGCCCACAGGAGGAGAGAACCAAAATCAAGGTCCAGGGTTCTCAAGATGCCTAGGCACTCTGTTTGAAAGATGGATTGAGGAAGATTGTTCCAGAGTTGACTGGTTGAGTAGATGAAAGATTGAAAATATCAATTAACCCTTGCATTAGATACATGGCCGTAACTACCTATGAGGTCACCGAGGTCCGGACCTCGGTAATTATTTCCTAAAAAAAAAAAAAGACTGAACCGTTCTCCGTGCAGCTTTAATAAAAGTATTTTTGCTAACATGTCCCTTTGTACAGTATTTAATTATAGACAAGGGTTTTGTGTTTGTAGATGTCATTTTGGTCTGAATTTTGCTCATCCCGCATGCTCGAAAAAAATCTGGACCTCACTAATTTCTAGACCCTAGTTACGGCCCTGATTAGATAGTTGGACAGAAAAGGAATTTTTTTTTTTTTTTTTTTTGTATTGGGGCGTTTACCGCCATTTCCCGCTATACGCTAGCGGATATCATGGTGAAGCAGAATATGAGAAAGAGAAACGGAGACGGGGGAAAGGCACTAGAAGTGGGAGGACCGCGGACGATGGGTGAGAAGTCACCTAAAGCTCAGAGAGGAGGCGAGATTGGGAGAGGAAAAGGAAAAGACGGTCAAGCGAGAAGAGAGGGCTCTCAGCGAGCATAAGACGTAAACGATCGGGGAGGGAGAAACCAGAGAGGAACGGGAAGGCGCGACGACGTACTGACGACAGGGTGGGGCATTCCACAAGGATGTGAAAGACGGTGAGGGGCGACTGGCAGGAGGCGCAACAAGGAGCCTCCTGCCGGGACATAAGATAGCCGTGCGTGAGGCGCGTATGGCCGATGCGAAGCCGCGCAAGGACGACCTCTTTGTGTCGGGAGCGGTTGAAAGAGGACGCCCAATATGACAGGCGGGGGCGGATGGACCAGAGTTTATTTCCGGTGGCATCGTCCCAGGACTGCTGCCATATGCGGTCGTAGAGGGACCGAAAGACCTGCACATAGAGAAGGGGAGCGGGCGGGGGAGGGGAGGCATCGAGGCGGCGGACCGGGCTGTGCGGTCAGCCGCCTCATTACCGGAAACACCGACATGGGCAGGAACCCAGCAGAAGGTGACCCGGATCCGGTGAACTGTGTGCAGGACATGGTACTCCTGTTGAATAATGCGTACGAGGGGGTCCGGGGAATTATAGAGCTCGAGCGCTTGAAGGGAGCTCAGCGAGTCCGAAAAGATGGTACAGGAAGACCGCGAAAAACCCGATACCAGACGGAGGGCTTCCAGAAGGGCAAAGAGCTCCGCAGAAAAGATGGAGGCCTGAACCGGCAGGGGGATACCCCGGGAGGTAGGTGACAGCGACGGAGAGAAGACGGCGGCCGCGACATCTGCAGGGGAGCACGAGCCGTCGGTGTAGACGGGAACATGGTCCAGAAAAGAAGACCGGAGGACGGTAGGAGGAGACTCCTTACGCAGGCCACGGAGCGCCTGGCAGCGGCAGATAGGGGTGGTCAGCCAGGGGGGCGACAGGTCGAAGGAGAACGGCAGAATAGAGGGTGGAGGGATCCCCAGGGACGAAAAGACGTCGGCCAGGGAGGCAGCGAAATGCCACGTGTCAGGCCAGGGTAGCGCCTGGGAGATCGCGGAGAAGAGTAGGGACCTCGGGAGGCGGCAGATGCGAAGGTAACACTTCGCCATGAGAAGGCCCCGGCGAAGGGGCAGGGGGGGGTGTCCGCAGTCCACCTGAAGACTAGCGACAGGGGACGAGCGGAAGGCACCCGACGCCAGGCGAAGGCCACGGTGGAGAAGAGGATCCAGCATACGGAGTGCCGGAGAGGAGGCGGAGCTGTAGACCACACAGCCGTAGTCGATGCGGGATTGCACCAGGGAGGTGTACAGGCGCAGCAGAGTACGCCTGTCTGCCCCCCAGGTCATGTGGGACAGGTGACTCAAAAGGGAGAGGGTGCGGCGAGATGATTGCCGCAACCGCCTAAGGTGTGGAACCCAACCGAAAAATTCGTCGAGGGTCATACCCAGGAATCGAACGGATGGGACGAGGGGAAGAGGAGTGCCGGCAAGGGTAAGGGCGAAGGTATGCGACAGACGGAGGCGCCGAGGACGGAAAAGCATAGTGGAAGACTTAGAGGGTGAGAAAGCATAGCCAACCGAGGACGCCCAGCGAACCACCGCGTTGATGGCTAGCTGGAGTCGACGTTCAGCCAAAGACGGGAGGCGGCCAGAGCAATAGATAGCCAGGTCATCGGCATAGAGGGAGCTACGAACGGAAGTAGGCAGGACCGTAGCGACTGTGTTCATCACTAGTGAGAAACACAGGACGCTAAGGACACTACCCTGAGGGACACCCTCCTCCAACGGAAAGCGGTCAGAGAGGGTAGAACCGATGCGGACGCGGAAAGAACGGGCGGACAAGAAGTTATAAATAAAGGAGGGGAGAAAGCCTACGAAACCCAGGGAGCGTAAGCAGTCAAAGACCGCGCTCCGCCGAGTAGTATCGTAGGCCTTCTGGAGGTCGAAAAAGACGGCGAGTACAAAGTGACGCCGGGAGAAAGCCTGCACGTCGTGGCTAAGGAGGAGGAGGGGGTCGGTGGTAGACCGGAAGCGCCGGAAACCAGCCTGGGTAGCAGGGTATTGGTCACTCGCCTCCAGAGTAAGAGACAGCCGCGAGGCGACTATCGCCTCCATAACCTTGCAGGCGCAGCATGTCAGGGAAATGGGGCGATAGTTCGACGGGAGTGAGGGGTCTTTATCGGGCTTCGGGATGGGGACGACGATGGACTCACGCCACCGGTCCGTGAATGAACCCTCCAACCAAATCCGGTTATAGAGGTCCAGTACAAAGCTGAGCAGAGGGGTGGAGGTGCCGTAACAAGTCATAGGGGATATTATCGGGGCCGGGTGCGGAGGGCCTCCCGAAGCTCCGTCATGCGGAAGAGGTGATTATAGGGGTCATCCCTATGAGGTGGAAAATCCGGTGGGTCGCGGCGGGAATGGGGGGAATCGGAACTGGAGATGGCTGCGAAGTGCGCCGCGAGTGCGTTCGCGACGGCCTCCGGATCGGAGACGAACTCGTCGTCCCCGACCCGAAGCACCGGGGGTCGAGGGGGGACACGGGTCCCTTCAAAGCTACGCACCTTGCGCCAAACAGTCGAGGGGGCAGTCGTGGAGGAGATCCCGGACACGTAACTCCGCCAGGAGGTACGCCGGGCCAGTTTCAGGACCCGACGGGCCACTGCCTTCAGGCGCTGAAACTCGATCTTGTGCTCCAGCTGGCGGGTCCGGTAGAAGCGGCGGCCGGCACGGCGCCGCTCCTGAACGGCATGGGAGCACTCTGGGGTCCACCATGGGACGCTTCGCGGCCTGGGGGAGCCAGAGGTACGGGGGATGCAACTGGCGGCAGCCGAGAGGATCTTACTCTCGAGGAAGGCGAGGGCCTCACTGACGGAGGGAAAGGCAGGAATTGATGGCGAGATCGCCGTGCCCCTCGCGTATGAGGCCCAGTCTGCTCGGGCGAACAGCCAGCGCGGGGCGGACAGAGGTGGGGGGGAGGAGACGGGTCGGGGTAAGACACACTGGGAAATGGTCACTGCCGGAAGAATCCGGCAGGACCTCCCAGGTGAACTCCGTCACGATTTCGAGGAAAGCAGGGAAAGGTCGATACAGGTGAAACTGTCGTGGGCCGAGTGAAGGCAGGTTGGGGAGCCATCGTTCAGAAAGGTGAACTCGAGCTCGTCCATAAGGGAGAGAAGGGTCCCAGAGAGAAAGGTGGAGCAAACGTCCCCCCAGGCCGGGTCCCGACTGTTCAAGTCCCCGAGAATCAGGAAAGGGCGGGGAAGCTGAAGAATTAGGTCACGGAGAGAATCGGGTGGAGGGCGTACGTTAGGGGAGAGGTAAAGAGAGCAGACCGTGAGCTGGCGCCCCAAGGAAAGGCGCACGGCCACAGCTTGCAGGACTGTACGGAGCGGGAGGGGGCGGAAAGGGACGGAGCGGTGCACGAAGACCGCGGCGCCCCCCCTCCCTGCCCCATCGAGAGGCGGGGAAGGGAGCCCGCAGTAACCGGACACTCGAGGGAGGGAACGGGATCCCAGAATCGTCTCCTGAAGGCAGAAACACGCCGGACACCTGGAGGCCAGGAGAGAGGACTCTCGAGGCCTACCAGGAGCCCGCGGATGTTCCACTGCAGGAGCGAGTTATAGGGAGGGGTAGGAAAGTCAGCGTAAAGGATGGTTATGGGTTGGGTGGGCCGATCGGGCGGCCCAAGATTAAAGAGGGAATCGGAAAGCCCCGGAGTTCAGCGAGGGACGCCGAACGAGGGCGAAGGCGAGGGTCACCCCGACGAGGGGGCGATGTGGAACCAAACGCTGGCAAGTCCTCCAGAAGAGGAGTCTCACGGACGTCCGGGGGAGAGCGTTGCAGAGAAGGGGATGTGAGAGGTATCCAGAATGCCCCTCCCTTCACCGGAGGTGCGGGGGAGGCAGGACTACGAGGGGGAGTGGAAAATAATACCTCACCCAGAGGCATTGGCAGGTCGAGGAGAGATGGGGCGGGTCAAGCGCGGGGGCGTGCACGTCCCACCCACCACGACCAGGCGGGCGAGTTCCCCCTCCAGTGGGTCCATCGACCGGGCCGGAGAGGGGTGTATCTCAGCCCCCACCACGAGGGCCGTGGGACCCCAGGGGGGAGCGTGCATAACGGTTGCGCAGTGGGGATGGTGAGGACACCGGGGCGGTAGGGCGAAGGGGGCGTTTGTGTTTGGGAGAGGAAGGTGATGCGAGGCTTATGGCTTCGAACCTTTCGGGGTCACCACTGGCGCGGCGCTTGCGGCCCCTACCCCTCCGTCGTGCGGCCCGCATGGTGACGGCGGGTCACGATCCGGAATGGGGGTGGCCGAAGGCGCCTTTGGAGAGGGCGTAGAAGGGGCAGGGGGGGTTGCCGACGAAGCATCGGCGTTCGCGGGGGGAGCACGTGGGGACGCGCTGGTAGTACGGGGAGCCGCGATAGGAGTCCGCTGGGCGGCAGAGGATGGACTGGGAGTAGCGGACACGGTGGGTGGAGGCGCGTTGGGAACCGCCGGTGAGGACGGGGTCCGGGAACGGAGAACCTCGGCGTACGAGGCACCACGCCGGGCCTCGCAGCCACGCAACCGGTCCCGCGCCTCCCGAGCGCTGAGAAACTCTGATGAACAGAGGGCCCGAACCTCCCTTTCAAAGAGGAAGGACGGGCAAGAGCGGGATGAAGCAGGGTGTGGTCCATGGCAGTTGGTGCAGGAAGGCGGAGCAGTACAGGGCAAGGGGTGGGGAGGGCCGCCGCAACGGACACACAATGGGGCCGGCTGACGGCAGGAGCTGCTCACGTGGCCAAACCTATTGCACTGAAAACAGCGCGTAGGATCTGGCACGTATGGTCGTACTGAGAATTCGCACGCTCGTCTCTCACCAAAGCCCCAGAATACCGAAACGGGGGGCACCAGTGAGTCGAAAGTGAGGAGCAGGCGAGGAGAAGGGGCGGTTGGGGATCGCGATCTGTCGGGAAAGCGGTACACCCTCACAACACCCTGGGAGGTGAGGTCAATCTGGAGGTCTTCCACCGGGATGGGTAGAAGACGAGCAGCGTAAATTGTGCCCTGGCACTGATTGAGGCGGGGGTGGGGGGACACCGTAATCCCGCAGCCCAGGACATTGGGGATAGCGAGCAGAGAGGTGGTTTCGACAGAGGAACGCGACCTTATCAGAATGGAGCCATCCCTCTGAGGCCGAAGGTCAAAACGAGCCGTCCCCGTCACCCCATGGATCGCTCGAAAGAGGCGTTCATGGTTAGTGGGGAGGGGCTTGGAGGAGGAGGGGCGGAGGACGAGGAACTTGTCCACCGTCCTAAGGCCGAGCGAAGACGTCGGGCCAAACACCACCGGTACTTCGAGGGGACGGGGAGACGAGAAAGGCGGACGGCGACGTCGGGTCCCACGTCCCCCAGGGGCCGAGGGGGCCGGGGGCGATGAGGCCCGACCGGAGTGGGAGGCGACCGGGCCGCGGGCTTCCCACCTGAGGGCGAAAAAGCAGGTGGGTCCCTATCGGGACGTGGAATATGGGGGGATCCAGGGGTTGGGGGGTCCACTGCAGGTCCATCCGCCACTGGCAGGGGTCGGGCAGCGGCGCCACGAGCCTGGGGAAGAGAGGGAGAAGAGGTGTCGGCAAGAAGAGCAGACGGGGTGGGCGAGGGCTGCCAACTGCCCTTACCAGACCCAAGGTCCAAAGAGGTAGTCAGAGGGAGGTCAGATGCACAAGCCGGGTCGTCAACGAGGTCCATTAGATTTGTAAGTGTTTCCATAAAAAAAAAATTTTGTTGTTTCGCGCCCGGGGCCGCGGGGAACCGATTACCCGGGGCCCAAGGGGACCAAGCGCACGCCGGCGGGGGATGGGTGCCTTGTCCCATGTAGGTACCCCCATTTCAAAAGGGGCCCTTGCAGCGTCGAAAGTTCTCCCCCGCCGGCAGCAAAGACCAAGGCCCCCCAGGGTCCCAGGCCTGGGCACCCTACCAGCCAACTTAGTCCGGCCCCAGCCATGGGAGCGAGACCCCCAGCGACCAGCCCCGGTAGCCCACGGGGCGCGCGAAGTGAACAGAGAAAGCAGAAAAAACAGAGGGGGCAAGGAAGAGGGTAAAGAGGGGAAGACAGGAAAGAGGGGGCTGTAGGATAGCAGGGTATGCTAAAAGTCCACTTCGCAACCGGGCGGGGGACCCGGCAGGGCCCCCAGCCACGGCTGACCCCCCTCGACACATGGAGGCAGGAGCCCGCGGGCGATCCACCCCAGAAAGACCGCCCGCGGGGAGGGGGACAGAAAAGGAATAAGAAAATGTAGAAAGTCTGGTACTGCATGCTCTCCTTAGAGAAGCCGCCACGCAGTTTGTGTGTTCAGAAGAGCAATGTCCATTATAATAGTGATAGTAAAGAGAGAGCGAGTCAACAATGTGGTGAAGAGAGAAAGATTGAAGACAATCAGCAAGAGGGGGAGAATTTATAAGATGAAAAGCCTTTGATTCCACCTGGTCAAGTATGGTTGTGTGGGTTGAGCCACCCTACACATGAGAAGCATACTCCATGCAAGGGCAAACAAGACCCCTGTACAGAGATAGCAAATGAGTGGGGATGAAGAAACCAGAGGTGGTACAGCACACCTAACCTCTTAGAAGCTGTTTTAGAAAGAGTATACATGATCTTTCCAGGAAAGATCATGAGAAAAGGAAATGTCAAGAATGTGAAGAGAAGAGAAAGGATTCAGTTGTATGTTGTTGAAGATAATGGGATAGTTGTGTAGGGATGTACCAATATCGCTTTTTAGCCAATAACCGATACCGATAATTAAAAATAGTATCGGCCGATAACCGATACAGATAATTAAAAACAGTATCGGCTGATAACCGATAATTAAAAATAGTATCAGCCGATAACCGATACCGATAATTAAAAACAGTATCGGCCGATACCGATAATTAAAAACTATCGGCTGATACCGATACCAATATCTAGCTAGGGTTTATTAGTTTGTCATATTTTTGTAACATTCATAATTTATTTTCTGTGTTGAAAATTTGGCAACAAAGCATTAATACTTTTCATTAAAGATGGCAACACTGCATTAGATATCACAGTTCTGTTTGTTATACAATTGGACTGTGGGCCTGTGTTGGGCTTAGTAAACGTGTTTTTGACCAGCTAGCTGGGTTAATTTTGTGAGCTATGACTACAAGATAGTGTTTTTGGTTTTCTAGGCTTTATACCTATTTCTCAAAGAATTTACACTCGTTTGATTGGCTGTTTGAAAAGAAAATCAGGTACAACTTGTGTGCTACATTTCTTAGGACCTAGGTTATGATTAACCTACAGCATTAAGCCAAACATAGCCTATGTCCATATCCTGACCTATTTAAAGATGTGTGTATCAGACATTGGGTAATGGTAATAGACTATTACAGGATTTTTCAAGTAATAGATCATAATTTTTTGGCTGTAATAGTAATAGAAGGCAAAGTACAGTAATAGATAATAGTCTATTACTTTTCTAATACAGTGGCAATGGACATATTGTGTGAACAAAGAACTGAAAAATGAACTAAATCTACTCTAAAATGAACATGTATGTGAACTAATACTGTGGCAAATTTTTCCTTCAATAAAGTAAAATTTATCAAGACCTAGTCTCTGAAATTATAATGATTTAGTTGAAACAAATTTGTTATTTGGCTGCCACTCGCCTCATCCTGGATCCATGAGTGCAGAGCCCTCTGCCTCTCAGCCTCATCCTGGATCCATGAGTGCAGAGTAAGGTGTTCCACTTTTATCAAGTTGTGAATTTCACTACACTTTGCTCTTCCCCATACACCTTATGATATGTAAAGCATATGCAACAAATTTGAAGCAAATTGAACACCATTTAGAGTTTGCACACTTATGTCACCTCTGATACCTTAGCCCTTTGTAACCAAATCTCGAGAATGCCCCAACTTCCAACATATTGTAATGTTTTCTTTTCTTTCACAGGTGCAAAAAGTGTTGAAAACAGAAAGAAAGATGATCTGGCTGATTGAAAAGACTCCAGTCAAAGAGCTCTTAGGACAAGATTGCCATCCCAGGAGCAAGTCCTCCTCTGCTTTATGTACCATCACCTGGAGCTGAAGGAAACAATCCCCCTTGCCATCAAGTCTATGAGTATCAAGCTTCAAGAAGTTTGGAAGAAGGCGAATATCCCCATGAAGACAGAGGAGAACATTAGAGCTGCTATACTAAAGCTGTACAAAGAGTACCAAAATTTGAAGGAGAAGTAGTTGAGAGAGACGGACATTATAGGGTGCATCAAAATCACCAATGACATAGTTTCACTTTGTCCCTAAGTTAGAAATGTTCCAATGGTTAAGAAAACCTACTATGTGAATTATTTTTGGATTTGAATGCCATTTATGGGGTCCACACAGACTTCCTATATGCACACCAACCCCACAGTCATTCTGTGATTTGAGATCCAATAGTAGAAGTTTAAAAATTTTGTTCACTACAAAAATCAGCCTAAGAACATGTAAGTGATATTTCTAAAGGTCATATATACTTCTAAAAAGTGATAGAAACTTCTATAAAGTGATGAAACTTCTATAAAGTGATAGAAACCTCTAGAAAGTGCTAGGAAGTGGTGGAAAGTTATAGAATATTCTAAAAGGAACTGCAATATATAATCTGATATGCAAGTATTTATGATAAATATGATTTTTGTGTGTTTATGTTAAATGTTTATGTTAATGAATTTTGTGTTCTCTCTTTACAGAATTTTTTTGTGTTCTCTTTATACCTGTCGTGCATTATGGCCAGTTCAGATAGCACAAATGATAAATATGCTGTTAAAACTCGTCAAACTGCTGCCATTTATGGTCTTGGTGCTGGAATCAGCGATGCAGATGCAGAGATAACAGGATCTAGGCTGCCAACATGTGAGCAAGTGTTGCGATGCTACATGTTTCATCAGCAAGAAGGTCTACCGTTTAACCGTACAAAATGGAACAATGCTAAATTGTCTTGCAAAAAATTATTCCATTTATCAGAAAGGCAACATTGCCATGATTACTGAGAGGAAAGCTGTTGAAAAAATTATAGCACTATCTGCAAAAAATGCAAAACTTAGGGAACTTCCAGTGGATCGGTGTTCTTCGCTTGGTGCAGTTGCGAAGCTTAAGGGGATCGAAAAGGAGTTACAAGAAACATTTCAGTTGAGGCCAAGGAATGCTGAGCAACTCATAAAAGATCCTGAAGATCTGGAGTTCTTGCGGTCAATGAAATCAGACAGAGTCGCATCATTTGGAAGCCATGACAAGAAGCTCGCATCAAAAGTCCAAAGAAAGCAGGAAAAGGAAATGATGCAAGCAGAACGACAGCTTAAAGCTCATAAAGAAGCCCAAGCATCTACAAGCAAAGTTCAGATTGAGAACGTGAGGAAAGCAACAGTGATGTTGAGGATGAGAGGGTGATATAGAGGATTACAAACCAAAAACACGAAATCTCGCCAAGCAACTCGCTCAGGAACAACTGCTTTTATAAGTCATGACATACTCAAATACCATAGGATGGTTTCCCTGTCTACAAGCATGAAGATCACACCGGCCAACATGCAGCATTTACCAAAGCCATCATTGAGGAATCAGGAGGTGACACAAAAAAAGTTTCACATATATTCTACTGCCGACAGAGCAAGACGTAAGGTTGGTGAAGAGCTTGCATCATTGGTCAGAGTCCTGGGTTCCACCACAGTTCCTGTCTCTTCACTGGGATTTTAAACTGATGTCAACTCTGTCATACCAAACTAAAGCTGAAGAGAGGCTCACCATAGCAGTTGGCAATTCGTATGACATCAAACTTCTTGGTGTGCCTTCCTACAAGCCAAATACAGATCAGCCAGCTGGTCAAATCATTGCTAATCTCACTATGGAGCTTCTCCGATCATGGAATTGTGTTGACTCGGTAGTGAACATGACTTTTGACACAACAGCTAGTAACACTGGTCATGTGAGTGCTGTGCTGCATGTGTTAGTCTGCAACAGGACATAGGTCGAGCTTTACTGTGGTCAGCTTGTCGGCATCACATTGGCGAGGTAATCCTTACACAAGTCTTCAATGATCTGAAAATAGAACCACCATTGTCAGTAGAAGTTACCATATTCTGTCGGTTCCAAAGCATTTTGACACAGTTCCGCACAACAATAATCAGTCACTTAATTTTTTGGATGGTACCTCTTATTCAGATGGCATACAAACCATAATCCATGACTATAGGGCCAGAGCAATTTCATGCGCGCAGTCTGTTGTGAAGCATCAACGTGATGACTACAAAGAATTTTCTGATCTTTGTTTGCTCTACTTGGATGGGACAAGTAGAGAGTTTTCATTTCGACGTCCTGGTGCTGTACACAAGGCTAGGTGGATGGCCAAGCTTCTCTACTCCATTAAGATGGTGCTGGAGGAGCAGATCAGTTCTCTTCCTCTGGAACCATTACCACAGAAGCACAATGACCCAACTGCGTGTTTGTGAACTTTGTTTGCTTGCTGTACAGCTGGTGGTGGATCACCTGTTCAAGCGCGGTACCTGACTGACCTCTTGCGCTCTTTAATGATGCAGTCCCTGAAGCTGAACGCTGCTATCTGGCTGAGAGATTTATAGCAGTAAAGCCAGCACAAGATCAGGCATCTTTACCACAACATCGATTTGGCACAGGATTTGGGGAACCCAAATTTCCAAACTCCATTTCCAGCACAACAAAGCTTGGTGACTTAATCAACGAAGATTCATGGTACATTTTCTCTGTTCTGGAACTTGACAGTTCTTTCCTGACTCATAATATCGAAAATTGGCCAGAATTAGCTTCCTTTCAAATGTCCAGAGAACACATCTCGGCAGTTAACGTCATAAATGATTGTGCTGAGTGTGGGGTGAAGCTAAGTTCTGATTTTCTCATGGCTGCCAGATCACAACAACATTACCAAAATGTCCTACAAGTTGTTGAATCCGACAGAAAGAAGCTTCCTAATCTTCGAAAGAGGAAAACTAGAGCCTAAACTAATTGTTCATGTTCATTTACAGTTCTTGAACATTTTTTATTAACGTAGTGTTCTTTTGACTTTAACTTGCTTGTATCACCAATAATGTAATGTATAAACCAGAATGTAATGTAGAAATCAATGTAATGTATCCCTGTTTTGATTATTTAACACATTTTTATTGGTTCATACTTTTGCAAACACGGAAATGGGGATATAAAATATTTAATTTTTGGTCAATTTAACTCCAATACTAAATATTGCATCAATGATGTGGACCCCCTAGATGACCACATAAATCTTTGAAATTTGGCCATATGTGCTATTTCAGGCATTGGAACAGAGTAATCATAGGGACAGATTGAAATAAAACATTTTGAAAAATCATGGGAAATTTGATGCACCCTAACGGACAAAGCCATTATGAAGCATCAGGCGTGGAAGGGAGACCTTGCAGACCTTTTCAACATCGCTTGTCAAGATGTAATGAGCATAAGTTCAGTTCCGGAGGAGGACAGAATGAGTTCTTCAATGGCTGGGGTGGATAGGAAACACACCATGACTGTCAAATGGAAAGCAGCAGCAGCTAAGAAACTTGAACTTTGAAAACAAAAGCATGCTGAAGAAGCTGAAAAGATCTCTGAGAAAATTAAGCTGGATAGCACATCCTCTAGCTCAATGGCGACAACAGATGATTTTGCTGCTCCATTGGCCTCTAATTCACCTTGTCATTCCAAGAACACACTTGATCCAACACTCGTGGCTACTTGGGCTAGAGAATAACTCTCTATTCGACAAGCAAGCACTTCCTTCATTGCAACTGCTAAAAGTTTCGGACAAGATGTATCGCAGATTATTATTTTGCCATCAACTGTTCATTGAGCATGTGCCAAGTATCGAGAGAAAATGGCCAAACAACTTGAGGAGTCAATCTTCAAAGATCCACCTCTCTTAGTTCTGCACTGGGACAGCAAGCTACTACCCCAAGCTGCTGGCGGAAGCTCTAGAAGCTTGGAAGACAGAGTAGCTGTTGTGATAACAGGGAAGGATTTGAGCATCTTCTTGGAGTGCCTGTTGCCCAGGATGGTACTGGTGAACAAATGGCTCAAGCTGTCATCCAGGAGCTGCAATGATGTGGAATTCAGGACTGCATCATTGGCCTCTCATTTGACACACCAGTGTCCAATACCAGACTTCTGCAAGGAGCATTTATGAGGATTGAACAATTCCTTGGTCAGTTGCTCTTGTGGTTGCCTTGCCATCACCACATTTATGAGCTCATTTTGAAAGAGGTCTTTCATAAGTCCCTGGGACCAACAAGTGGTCCTGAAATCCTGTTGTTTCAACTATTTCAGCAGCAGTGGGACTTTATTAACAAAAATTGTTTCAAAACCATGATCGATGAAGAAGAGCCAGCCACTAGGTACTTGGAAGATAAATGAATCAGGATGGTGAGTTATCTTCATGGAGTCATTGAAAGTTCATGTCACCCGAGAGAAGATTACATGAGGAACTCCTCAAGCTGTCACTCCTTTTCCTTGGAGGCTGGGGTGGAGCTGAGTTCTCCTTCAGGACTCCAGGAGCCCATCATCAAGCCAGGTGGATGGCGAAAGCTATCTATGTGCTGAAAATGGTTTTGTTCCAGGAGCAACTGGAACTCACCAACCGAGAGGTGAAGGGATTGCACGATATGGCCCTTTTTACGTGTTTCATTCATGTCTGGTTCTGGCATAAGGCAATGGTCAGTAAGTGGGCCCTGAAAAATGACCTAGACATGATTCAACTGTTGATTTCATATCCAAACAAGGACCTGGGCCAGGGTGCCTTAAGAGTTGCCAAAAGGGATCTATGGTATCTCTCGGAGACTCTAGTCAGCTTGGCTTTCCTTGATGAATGGATATCGCCAAATGAGAAAGAAAAGATGTTCCAGGCCTTGAACAAACCTGCGTCGAGGAAGGAACTCAAACGACTCGAGTGCAAAAACCTGACTTTTGAAGGCAAGGATCTGAGCAACTTCGTCACTCAAAGGACGAAGACATTCTTTGACTTCAGCATCAGGCATGTCGACAACATAGAGGAGTACACCAAAAATGATGGCTTGAGTCAGTCAATGCGCTGAAAGTCGTGAATGCCATGGCGGAGAGGGGAATTGCATTAATCAAGCAATTCAATGAATCAGTCAAGGAAGAGAAGCAAAAACAATTCTTGTTGCGGATTGTTGATCATCATCAAAAGGAGGTGCTGAAAAGAACCAAGGCAGGAACATCCTTGTACCAATTCAAAAACTGATTCAGATTTTCTGATTTTAATACTAGAGTTTTTTATTTTCTGTGCTTCCAAGGGAGAATTCTTTTGTGAGTTAACCCTTGTCCCAGCTTAACTACCCTCCAAACTTGACCCCCCCTTTTATGACCTGAGTTCCAATTCCTTTATTGGCTGGCTAGTTAGTAGGGTTAGGGTCACAGGCCTGATTTCAGGGCAGATCCAGTGGCTAACAGTGGTTGACACGAACTGCGTAGCTCCCACTGGATGGGACCCACAATCCAAGCCTGATGAATCCGGACCACGTGAGTTGAATCCCAAACAGGTTGCCTAGACAACACAAGATTATTAGTTACATGCATCTAGCACCATTAATCACAATAATAACAACATAACAGGCAATTAACCACAAACATTAACTGGAATCATGACTTCATAATTGATCACTGGAAAACATAATTTACTCATGAAATCAAAGCACATAAATAATAAATAACCAACATACAAAATAATAACTACAAACATTGACAATTATGGCAAACCTATCTCACATGAGTTAATCAACCTATAATCATTGCCAAACAAGCATGGGCAAAAACCTAACTCTGGAATAATATGACTGGTGACCTATAATAATGATAATTGGTTCTCTAGCTAGTTACATGACAAGGTGGCAAACCTATCTATACTCAGTCAGTTTCAACAACCTATATGTATGTCTACCCTTAATAATAATAATTAACCATGATAATGATGGTGAAATACAAATGAACTCTAGCCAAGGATTACAAAACTCCTACCTTTTAAAGGCTTTCCACACTTCCTTGGCTTCTGACAGGAGGTCTGTATTAAGGGTCTATTCAGGTTTCATAACCTTAATCCTAATTACCATTAATGGTTTCCTAACTACTCCTGTGGGGAAAGAAAAACTTGTGAGAGGGACCCAGATAGGACTTGAAAACTAGGGTGAAGCTTTTTTTGAAAAACTCCACAACCCCCAAAAAGGGGAATTTGAAAATCACGGGGGGGTTGTGAGAAACTTCACAACCCCCACATTCCTTCCCCCTAAGAAAAAACCCCCTCACAATTCTTTCCTCCTTCATGGTCCCTAACAGGATAATGCATCGCTTGACAATCTAAACATGGGAGTATACATTATAAAAGTTATTGCATCAAAACCATGCTGACCCTCCCAGTTAGCTAACCTACACTTACATTAAAACTCATT
The DNA here is from genome assembly GCA_023014485.1 of Bathynomus jamesi. NCBI lineage: Eukaryota > Metazoa > Arthropoda > Malacostraca > Isopoda > Cirolanidae > Bathynomus > Bathynomus jamesi. Next base: position 171,854 of record JAJOZX010004312.1, on the reverse strand, counting down.
AGTACCACAAATTATTACAGACTTATCTAATAACAATTGCTTTACTCAAACTGGCCAATTATAACAGAGGGAAAAACCATTTCATAACTAGGTCAACTTAGCCAAATGCCCAAATCTCATTATTACAGTAATCCATTTGGTACCACTAACATTGTACATTAATTCCCAATATGTACATGGTAAATACTGGCAGTTTTTTTTTTTTTTTTTTTTTTTAAGCACCACTTTTGTTTCACTTAATCTACACATTGTTCACGGGTATCACCTCCTTGCTTCTGGCACAACCTACAGTTTCTACCCAGAAATCCTCCAACCCCCTTTTTGGGTCACAACATTCACTGGGTTTTTCTTGCTTGATTCACTTCACTGCCTCTATTTCCCTTGACCCTGGATCAAGAGACCAGGACCCATAAATTTGACTGTAGTGTTCTTCCCACACTATACCATGGGGGAAATCTGGCTATAACCCCTTTGTTCCTCCACCACTTCAGCCAGGTGTATTCACTCAAATCCTCTGGGAATTCAAGTTGGGAGGGTTTTTTTTTTTTTTTTTTTTTTTAAACCAGAGTATCAGTAGGAACAGTGAAGAAGAAAAGAAGGAAACCAAATCAAGGCTAGAAGTGCCACTGTATTCCGGTCAAAGGAAATCAAATGAAAGAAAAGAATGGGCCAAATCTTCACTCTAACCCCCCCTTTCTTTTTTTTTTCTTTTTTTCAAACGACTGGAATGTCAATTAGTCGCAAGTCAGTAGCATGCATCATCCCATATCTTTCCCTCAGAAGTTTCTCCAGGCTGCTTACTCCCCTAGAACACTTAATTATTGACCCCTTCAGAACAAAAGGTTCACTAACTACCCCTCCCCTGGTTATACACCCAAAATAAAGCAGAAATCAATGAATAATCCATTCTTACATCCCTTTCGAGTGCCGAGTACATTGGGTATCCTCTCACAGGAAAGAAAACCCCAAATCTAGTTATCTTAGAGTGTATTTTATAACAGATTTACCCACAATACTTCACTTCAGTTTACTCGGTTGCCTCTGATTCTGTACTCAAGGGTCTGTGGTTGTACATTTGGTAATTCTGCAGGATTGCCACAGGAGCGTGTGAATGGCCGGTTGAGCCCTGACTGGGGTAAGTTAAGTTTCTCTGATCGTGAAGTCTTGGTCTCAGCTTGGAAATGACGATGATGGCTAGTCCAGGCACGAACCTTCTGTCTATACTCATTTAGTATCTCCTGACATGTGGTGAATCCTGACTGCACAGGGCTAAAACTAACATGGCAAGACTGAGATTGAGGGACTTGAGGTGAGCCGGGCATGGAATCAGTGAACCCAAGGAACGAATTCTCCAGAGTACTCAATGCATCATTAGCTACATCTAGCGACTGTTGTACAAGTCTCAATGATTGCTGGGCCAATTTTAATCCATCCAATGGAGCATCATCTTCCAGTGTGTCCAGATATTCATGCGAATCTGTCACATTACCCTGGACCTCAGTTTCCCAGACTCATTTTCAGAACCAGCACCCCACAACTGATTTTCTTGAAAGGGGGGTATGGTTTGGGGACTCATGAGGCAAGACTCACTCATGGGAGTACTGTGAAAATTGATTCTAATGACCCTACCAAAATCGGAGAATTCTCATAACCAAGTGAAGGTATATCATTACCTTCTGACTCCTGCATAGTTCGAAAAACTTGCTCCCCCACTGGAAATGCCCCGGCCTGAATCTCCTCAACGGGTGTCTGAAAATCTGTCTCCCCCGAATGCTGAGTAATTGGAGGCACATCTCCACAGTTTAGCTCCACTGGCGGACACCCTTCCATTCCAGCAGTTGTCTCAGCACTAAAATTACTGTCCCATCATACTCCCAATACTCTACCAAAGGGTCTCTCCAGGTAATACTTTGTCGCGCATTCAGGAGTGTATTCAACCGGTGATATTTCTCTGAAGAAGAGAGTTCCTCATCTGTATCCGAAGCACTGGTCCCAACACTGGAGTTCCCCATGAAAGCTACCCGGGATTCCACTTCAGGGGTACCAAAGCCCTCAAAGGAATATTCAGGGCCATCATCTAAAGTGGTGCCACCCCTATGCCAGGGAAAGGGTATGCGTGCGGCACTTGATGGTAAGTCCGGGATCCAGGTCTCAGGCATCTCAGGTACTTTCTGCAATTCCTGTTCCCTCCTATGCTTCTGTAGATATTTTGGGGGTTCATGCCAGGCCTTCAAATGGGTATGATGAGCTTTTATAACTCGGGGGGTGCCCTCAACAGTTGATGTGGTCAATTCATAGGATACTCCATTACTGTGTACTTGACTAACCTTGTAAGGCCCAGTATACTTGGGGGAGAACTTCCGTGAGGTGCTCCGGTCACTGGTAATGATCTTCTTGACTACTTTCTGGCCAACCTGGAAGGGTGCAAACCGTGGATGGCCCTCCTTCCATATTTCTCGCAATTGAGGGGGAACAACTACAGTAGCAATATTCTGGTGACGTTGTTCCAAGAGACAGTCCGCAGGGGTGGTCTTTATTTCAGCATGGAAGGTATTGTTATAGGTAATCACAGCTGTTACCAGATTTGTATCCCATTCCACTCCTGTTTGTCCCAAGCTCCTCAAGAACTCTCCAATTGTTCTATTTACACGTTCAACAGCACCATTGCTAGCAGGCTTAAGTGGACTAGTATAAACATGCATAATCCCATAGCGATCAAGGAACTCTTGGAACTCCTCCGAACGGAATTCAGGTCCATTGTCTGTCAGGAGCCTCCGAGGAATTCTTAACAAGTTGGGGAATATATCATGCTCCATCAACTGGATAATGGTAGATGACCTTTTTGTTCTTAATGGGCGAGCCACAACCCACTTGCTAAAATGGTCAACCATCACCAGACAACCAAGGTACCCTAGCTGGGTGCGTGGGAAAACCACAATATCAGCAGCCACTAATTCAAAAGGATGTTCAGTTTTTATCTTCAAGGTTGGTGGGATGATAGGCTGACTAGCTACTTTATACAACTGACAGGTTTCACAGGTAATACAGATGTCACTAGCTACTTTATACAAATCCGGGTGCCACACAAACAGTCGCAACGCTTCCACCAACTTATTACGCCCAATATGTGCCATTTCCATGTGGAAACTGAGGGCCATATCCACGAGCAATGTGGAAGGTACTACACAGCTAATATACCCAGTCCTACTTTGATGTACTATCACCCCACTCCTTAACTGTAATTCCCGCCAGTTCCGCTTAAACGGCCTCAAGGCAGGTTTTCCCTCTGGTAGGGGCTTTGACTGGGCCAATAGCCCATGCACCTGTCGCAACAATCGGTTCCGTTTTTGCATTAGAATCACTGATTCTGAGTCAAGCAACTCTCGGTTCACTATCCACTTCTTGCCTTCCTCAAATACTGAACCCAACTCTGGCTCCTCTGCTTCGATGTCTGGTACCTCTTCCTCCATGCATGCTGCCTCCTCTAGCGCCTCTACTCCAAAACATTCCACTAACTCTGGGTCTCCATATGACCATGCAGCTACATCAAACTTCATTTCAATGTCAGCCATAATTAGATAGTTTGAACCTAACAAGAAACAGTACGGGAGACTATTCTCTGGGGCTACTGCAAAAGGTAGTTGGATCTTTTCATCTCTACCCTGAATAGTCAATTTTACTAGTCCTTGACAGGGTACCAATTTCACACCAATCCCAGTCAAGATTATCTGGCAAGGCTGTACTGATACTTCTTCCTCTTCTCTCGCTTTTAAACTCTTGACCACTGACTCGGATACTAAGCTAATCTCTGCTCCTGAATCCAACATAGCACAGTAATTGACTGCACCCAACTGTACCCAAGTCCAAGCAACGGGTCCTCCCTGGTGTCCACAAGTGACCCTTTCACCCCTGGCTTCCCGATCTGGATTCTGCAGTAACAAATTCCCTTCACACTGCTCTATATCACTTTTTCCCGCTACCTCCTGGCCAGTTTCCTGCTCCATAGTGTCCACCTGTTCCACCATCAACTCTGCTGGCTCAGCAAACCACTTGTGTGCTATCAGTGGATTGTAATGTACTCCAGATATACACTGCAAATGGACCCTTCTTTCTGGGGTATCAGGGACAGTTACATCCATAACGTACACAACTGGCTTTACACCATAGTGAACCCAAACCCTCAAGGAATAACAATGGCTTGCGGCTAACAGTACTTCTGGAGTTACCAACACTCCAGGTTGTCTCATCATCTTCAGGTCTTTTATGCGGCGGGCATTATTTGACAAGCGATACCTCTTGGGAAAGGTGATCAATTCATCCATCAGCTCTCTCCGTAATTCCAATGGGTGTTGTGGAGGATTCCAAGGTGGCCCATGCTCGTAATGATGATCCTGCAACACTTGTACTAGGCTAATAAACAACGAATCACCACCTCCATCAACTTTCATGAGTACTCGCAGTCCAGGTGGTAAGCGATTAGTGAGGGTTCTGTCATCTCCGTTGGTCACTCCCAGCAGGTGGTATTCGTGACAATGCATCTGCAGCTCCATTCTCAGTCCCAGGGCGATACCGAATTTCAAACTCAAAGTCAGCGAGATCTTCATAAGTTCGGGCCAATCTACTATCAACAATCTTCATGTTGCTCAGGTATTCTAATGGTTGATGGTCTGTATACAGTACAAAAGGCACACCATATAGAAATGGGCGAAATGTCTTCACACCCCATCTTAGGGCTGCCAACTCCCGTTCTATAACTGAGTACATTCTCTGGGCCTTGGAAAAGGTCATTGATGCATAAGCAATCACCTTAAAATCACCATTCTGTTGTTGTCCCAAACAAGCACCAGCGCCAACCCCGGAAGCATCCACATACAGTTCCAATTTTTCAGCTTCAGGTCTGTAATCTGGATAGGACAGTTGCACTTCCTTAACCAAGGCCTCTTTCACTGTTGTAAAAGCCTTGTCCATCTCCAGTGTCCATTTCAATTTTTCTCTTGATCTACCGCCAGTTAAATGAGACAAAGAACTGGTTATCACTGAACAATCTGGTACAAACTTTCTCTGGAAATTCACTAAACCCAGAAATTCCCTCATCTGTCGAACAGTTTCTGGTTTTGGGAACTCGTGCACTTTCTGCATATATTCAGGGGATTTCCGCAAACCTTCTCTCCCAACCAAGTGTCCCAAAAATGCAACCTCAGGTTGGAACCATTGACATTTCACAGGTTTGACCTTTATGCCAGACTTCTCCAGAGTATACAGGACTTTATCTACCAGTTGAAGATGTTCTTCGAACGACTCGCCCATTATTAGGATATCATCAATGTAGATGATAACTCTACTTCTTGGAAAACCATGTAACACTTCTTGTACCATCCGTTGGAAACTAGCAGGAGCATTCTTTAATCCAAAACTCAGTCGCTTAAACTGCCAATGCCCTCTGGTGGTTGAAAAAGCAGTGCTCTCTTGGCTCTCTTCGGCAATTGGCATTTGATAATAACCTCGGACCATGTCCAGGGAAGTGAAGTAACAGGTTCCATGAAGACTAAAAACTGCATCCGTTAAGTTGGGCATTGGAAATCGGTCTGGTATGGTCACTTCATTCAATTTTCGATAGTCCACACACATTCTAATTGAGCCATCCTTCTTCCGGATAGGGACAACAGGTGAACTCCATGGGGAAATGCTAGGTTCTATGATATCAAGCAACAGTAATTCCTGGCACTGGGCTTCCACCGCTTCTGCGACTGGTTCTGGGAATCTACGGGGTCGTTGTCGGATAGGGGTATCGTTATACAACTCTATCCGGTGTGGTACACAATTCACAAAACCTACATCATCATCCCCTTGACTCAACACTTTCTCCCGGCGCGCCAACATTTGTAAGACCTTCTCCCTCTCTTCGAACTTCAACTCGGGTGACATGGTTATTTCAGTCCGTAGGCGTTCTTCGGTCCAGCCTGGTTGGGCTCCAGTCATGAACGCCTCAATTCTCTCACTTTCAGCTACTGTAAAGTCCAGTTCTTCTTCATAGACTATTGATCTTATAGTCCCTATCCGGTCACCCGCCTTGATTCTCTGGGCTTCTGGGGTCAACTTCATTACCAACACTTCTGTCATCCCAGCCAATCCATCCACTAACCCAGGGTGACCATACACTTTCCCCTGGAGTCGGGAATCTCCATCATCATCCTCAAAACAGTACTCCAGTCTTCCTTCACCTTCGATTTCATTCAAGCAAGGAAACTGTACAGGAACTCTGTGATATTTGCAGGTACTTAATTTCACATCGGCTGATGCATAACAGGAAACATTCCGGATCACCCTTCTACATGGCGCATTCTCACTCCTCAAGTAAATTTCCTCCATATGCCCATCTTTATAAGCTCGTGTTATCCTTTTCCTTTTCACATTAACTCGGAGACTGTTTTCAACAAGAAAATTCATTCCCAATACAACTGGGAACTTCAACCTTTTTACCACTGCAAACAGAACAGGCTCCATTTCCACTCCATGAATCGATAACCCCAGCGTAATCACCCCCAGTGGTTTAATATGGTTGTTCACTCCAATCCCTCGAATCCTCAAGTTACAGCTCTGCATCTCTGGAGTTAACTCCAGTTCCTCTACCACTGAGTGATCCAAGATTCCAACTGTAGCTCCGGAATCAAGTACTGCCAAGTAGTTCTCCGAATGTTCAAACCGTATATCCACCTTCAGTAAAGATTGAGGCGCTAACTGTCCAGTCATCTCCTCATCCAACCCATCAGTGTCAAAGACATTACTATTTATCAAATACGTTTCGGGAGCATCAGCTTCGGGTTCATTATTCTGGTCAGGGGGTTGCTCCCTATCAGACTCTTCAGGAATATTTACACTCTCATCCAGACCAAATGGACCTGGATACCCTAGGTTATTACTAGCAGGCTCGCAACTAACGGGGGACCTATCAGGACAATCAGTACCAGGATTTACAATCAATGATTCATTCCTCCCACCAAAAGATGGGAAAAGCTCTGTTGCCTCATATCTCTGGGGGACAAAAGGAACTGCACTCGCATTCATTCTCACAGGCAAAACTGGGTTGACACACACTGGATCTCCCCCCATCTGTACTTCACCCATAAATTCTTGTTCTGGTATTGGGCCACTAGTTAGGGGCACTATTCGTCCTGCTAGGAGCTCTGGGGGTTCCCCTCTGGCCTCAGAGCTTACTGGTTTAAAGGGCGCAGTTCTTGATTCGGCTCAGTCCCTCGTGGGCTGGTCTGGTTAGGCCCAGGAACTGGTTCCCTTGAGATGGTAGGACTCGGTGCTCTTGAACTGGGCCTACTCTGCTGGCGTGATCGCTGGCTATGACCATACCCATTAGGTGGGTAAGGGCATCGTGACACCCAATGATCCCGCTCACCACACCGCAAACACACTCCTAAACGCCGACGACAATCCCGTTCCAGGTGACCTCTCCTTCCACAGTAATTACAGTTCACCCAGGGACGATCAGATGGTGGTGGTGGAGGGGTGGTTAGATGGCTGGCTGGTCCTGAACCCTGCTGCAAGGCCCGCAACTGAGGGTGAGACTGGTGATTTTGTTGATTTGGGTTCCTTTGGGGCTGACCTTGATCACTAACTGACCTTGTATTCTGGCCACCTGGTGGTGGTTGGAGTACCAAAGGGGACATTCCTATGTTCCAGGCCTCCTGCAGGCTGGGGAGAGGTCTAGATAAGGTTAAAGATTTCCCTGGAGGTTCCCTCTCACTAGCTGCCAATTCTCTCACTGCTGGCCAATTCAACTGGGTCCCAGCTCCACGCGTCAGTCGTGCCGTGGCGTGGCCAGGGCAACTTCAATCTTCACGGAAAATGCATCCGGAACAGTGCTAAGAAATTTTGAAATCAGTTCTCGGCAATTATCCACTTCTACTTCGGGCATTGCAGCCATCCACACAGTTTCTAACCTGGTTGCATACTGGTATAAGGTCTCATTGGGTCGTAATTGAGCATTAGTAAATGCCTCTCGCTTGTCTCTTGTCATGGTAGAATGGAGTTCTCTGTAGTAAGTCTGCAGTCTCTTCCTGACAACTCCGTATGGCATCCCTGGTCGGTCAATTAACTCAAAACCCCCTCTCATCTGTCCCATAAGACACTCTCGCAATGCCGCTTTCCAGTATTTGTGTCCTCCTGCTACTGTATTGTCAGCATAATCCTCAAACTCCTTCCTAAATTCTTCGAACGTTCTCCCATCTGATATATCAAATGGCAATGGTTGAGGAAAGCGGCGCCCATCTAGTTTCTCTAGAGCTTTAGCAAGGCGTTCCAGGAGCTGCTCTGTTGCCAATGTTGGCAGTGGTTGGCTGGGTGGGCGGGGCCCCTTTCTTGCGGTAAATGTCCCTGGTTCATCCTCCCCATTTGTCTCCCCAAGCTCTCGGTGAAACTTCATAGGTCTCCGGTTGACTGTTGGTCTGGGCTGGCTTTCTGAAGCCTGAAAAGTAGGGGGTGATTTGGCCCACCTTTGGGCTCCTGGTAGTCGGTTCAGGTCTTCGGCTTCTGTCCCAGATGAATCACTCTCCTGGGAGGGACCCATCATTCTCTTTTCTCCCCAGTTCATAGCAGGGTCATTGGCTCCATCGTCTATTTGAAACCTGGGCTGTTCAGGACTGCTCACTTGTTCTAACCAGGTGGCTACTGTCAATGCCACTCTTCTGAGAGCATACACATCCTGGTCAGAGGTGGTACCCGCAGTAGTAGACCGGTAATTCAAGAGTTGATCCTCAATATCTCTCAGTGGGGATTGGGTGGCGGATGCCACTACCCCCTCACCAAGCTGTCCACTAACTTCTTCAGCAACCTCCATACTCTGGGTCATCTCTGGATTCGACATTCTCCCCTGTTCCCCTTTTAAACTTTACTATCTTCAACCAATCTCTCAACTAATCCCGCTGGGGATGCCAAAAAGTATGCTACGGTGGCGGCGTAGGCCGTAGTCCCCAAGTATCTGTGTTTCCAACCACCCAGCACCTTTTCACGTTTCTGGGTTCGGAACAGTCAAGAGACTGGGCAAAGATGTAATCTCCTCTGGTATCTAGGAAGGCCTCTCTGGTCAGTGGTTTATTTCCAGATTATTCAGGTCCGACTCGCACATTAACTGTAAAGGACTTCCCCTAGTGCAGGTGTCTCAATCTGACTCTCCACTGAGTAAGAGACCCAACCGCTCTGGGTCCAAGAAAGGGCTAGAATTCAAAGGTAGACCTAATAGAAGTAAACTACTTGTGTTTTTCTCTTTATTATATCTGAAATAAACAACTATTCAGTGTGACAGTATAAACATAACAAAAGGACTGGCAATGCATCGCACTTGACAAAACACCTGGAGCCCCAATAACCCTTAGTGAGATTTGGCAGAAAGGATAGAAAACAAGTGGGAGAAAAGTACCGGAAATGACTTGCACAGAATGTTAACCCTTGTCCCAGCTTAACTACCCTCCAAACTTGACCCCCCCTTTTATGACCTGAGTTCCAATTCCTTTATTGGCTGGCTAGTTAGTAGGGTTAGGGTCACAGGCCTGATTTCAGGGCAGATCCAGTGGCCAACAGTGATTGACACGAACTGCGTAGCTCCCACTGGATGGGACCCACAATCCAAGCCTGATGAATCCGGACCACGTGAGTTGAATCCCAACTGGTTGCCTAGACAACACAAGATTATTAGTTACATGCATCTAGCACCATTAATCACAATAATAACAACATAACAGGCAATTAACCACAAACATTAACTGGAATCATGACTTCATAATTGATCACTGGAAAACATAATTTACTCATGAAATCAAAGCACATAAATAATAAATAACCAACATACAAAATAATAACTACAAACATTGACAATTATGGCAAACCTATCTCACATGAGTTAATCAACCTATAATCATTGCCAATACAAGCATGGGCAAAAACCTAACTCTGGAATAATATGACTGGTGACCTATAATAATGATAATTGGTTCTCTAGCTAGTTACATGACAAGGTGGCAAACCTATCTATACTGTCAGTCAGTTTCAACAACCTATATGTATGTCTACCCTTAATAATAATAATTAACCATGATAATGATGGTGAAATACAAATGAACTCTAGCCAAGGATTACAGAAACTCCTACCTTTAAAGGCTTTCCACACTTCCTTGGCTTCTGACAGGATGTCCGTATTAATGGTCTATTCAGGTTTCATACCCTTAATTCTAATTACCATTAATGGTTTCCTAACTAAACTCCTGTGGGGAAAGAAAAACTTGTGAGGGGACCCAGATCGGACTTGAAAATTAGGATGAAGTTTTTTTGTGAAAAACTCCACAACCCCCCAAAAAGGGGAATTTGAAAATCAAGGGGGGGTTGTGAGAAACTTCACCCCCACAGTAACACTGAAGAAAATTTTGTATTATAAAAGGTTCAAATGTGTGCAACCCCTAAATATCACTTAATTGTTTTCAAAATTGGTGCACATCTTTCTTGCATGAAAAGGAATAAAAGCACAAGCAGAACGGCTGGGTCGAATGCTGTAACTGCTGTACCTGGTATAAGTGGAATTCAACAATGTAGAGATGGCTGGCAGAACTCTTGCATCTTCCTACTTGCAACATTCAAGGTAATCTCTCTCAACTGTAGAGGCCTAAGCTTAGGCAATAACATCAAACACAGGCAGATCATAATTGATAAGCCATTAGAGGATGCTGATATTCTCTGTCTGCAGGAAACATGGCTATGGAAACAGGACTTAAAGGACCTGAATAGCCTGTCCAGTAACTTTCATGGGATAGGGGAGGCCACCAAAGATAAACAAGATGGTCTCCTTGCAGGCCACCCACCTGGTGGGGAAGTTATTCTATGGAGGTTGGGGTATGGGAAATATATTAGTGAATTAAAACTTGGTTTGAACTGGCTAACTGGAATAGAAATTTGTGTAGACAAAAAATTTGTAATTCTGTGTATCTATATGCCTTTTCAAGCAGTTGATAAAGATGATTACCTCATTAAATTAGGGCAGGTCAGCAGTATTATTGATTAGTTGAATAAGACATGTGTAGCTATTATTGGTGACTTTAATGCTAATGTGCTTAATGATAATTCTTTGTTTAGCAACCACTTAAAAGTCTTCTGTGAAGATAATAACTTGACTCTTTCATCCATGTGTAGTCTTCCTGGTGATAGCTTTACTTATGTTAGTGATAGTTTGCACACCACCTCATGGTTGGATAATTGTATTTGTATGTTCATTATACACAGTGATTCACTGGCCTACTTAGTCAGTGCTCCAGACAACTATCTCTTAATCTTCTATGGACCTCTTGTATAATGTTTGTACCTGTTGAGTCTGAAATAAAGTGTTTGTTTGTTAACACACTGCTTCCAATTGCATTTAAATAGACAAAGATCCTTTTCAAATGAGTGAAGTACCCGACATACAAAAGTAATAGTAATAGATGACCAAGTAATAGTAATAGATGAAAATTAAAGAAATAGTAATAGAAACCCAGTAATTGACCCCATGTCTGGTGTGTATTAATAGCATAATTTTTATATATAATGGATTATTATTGTAATAAGCTTTAATTTTGGGGTAATATTTTTTTTTTTTTTTTTTTATAAAAATAGTGCTGCTACAAATCGGCTCTCTCCTGAACATACAGAGTAGCTGCTGTTTTTACAGGAGAACTTAACCCTTGTGAAAAAATAACGAGTTATGTGGTGATAAAACAATAAAATATTGGAAATTTCATCCCCTAATTAGTCTTATTCATAATTTTGGAAAAATTGTACTTTTGAAATATTGGCTGATACCAACACCAATAAAAATCTAACGATATCACCAATACCAATATATTGGTACATCCCTAGTTGTGTGGAAGATTGTGACGAGTAGACAGATGGAGGAACCGAGTTTGAGAGACATTGAAAGCCACAAGGTTTTCTCTATCCCAATCAGATATAGCAGAAAGATCAGAGGTCAGGTGTCCCATAGCCATCCTACGCGAATCATGAAGTGACTGCTGTGAAGGATGCTTTGGGAAGCAGGTGGAGAAGTGAAGAGTGGAATCATTGGCATAGCAGTGAAGTGGACAGGAAGTTTGTAAGAGATCATTAATAAATAAAAGGAAAAGAGTGGGTGACAGGACCAAACCCTGAGGAACACCACTGTTAATAGCTTTAGGAGAAGAACAGTGGCCATCTACAACCATAGCTATCGAGTGGCCAGAAAGGAAATTAGAGATAAAGGCACAGATAGAGAGAGAAACTGAAGGAGGGCAGTTTGAAAATTAAAGATTTGTGCCAAGCTCTATCAAAATCTTTTGATATGTCTAGTGCAATAGCAAAAGTTTCACCAAAACCCCAAAAGTAGGATGACTAATAGAGCATTCCTTGCAGAACCCATACTGATAATCTGAAAGAAGAGAGTGGGGAGAGAGGTGTTTAAGAATCTTCCTATTAAGGATAGATTCAAAAACTTTGGAAAGGCAAGAAATCAAAGCAATTGGACAATAAGTTGCGGGGTTGAGAGCAATCATCCTTCTTTGGGACAGGCTGAATGAAAGAACTTCCAGCTGGAAGGAAAAGTACCAGATGAGAGACAAAGATAAGAGTTTGTCTAGGCAGGGTGTCAGCACAGAAGCACAGTTCTTAAGAACATGAGAAACACTATCAGGAAGCGAGGTTGTCAAAGAATTTTGGATAATCAGTAGAATTAGTGGAAAGGTAAACTGTGCAGATGTATTGAGTTTGAGTTTGGTATGTAAGCCATAGTGAGAGGTATAGAATTCAGAATATTCAAGTTTGGGAATACAGAACAAGTTAGGTCATCACATACATACAGTCTGACCCCACAAATCTGGGATAATAGAGCACAGTGACCCTCCCAGATTATCCAAATTCACAAATTAACAGAATGGGTTTCCGTGATTTATAATTTATAGAGGAAGACTGATTTTGACCCGAATTGTCCCAGAAAACATTGAAATACTGTACTGTATACCTGATGATGTGATGATTCTTGAATACTGTACTGTAATGACATGGATACAAAAGAGATGATGCAGTGTGATTGGTTAGAGAGAGTAAACAATAGTTTGTGTGTGTGAACGAACATAGCATAGTGTGCCAGTAAGAAAGAATGGTCTGTTTAAAGTGCTTCATTCTTGTGTCATATCTTTACATACAATGACACCACATAGCCTACATGTTTCACTGTGATTGATGCACACTTGGTAATGCACAATGTGCATCAAATGTAAAGATATGACAAGAATGGTCTGTTTAAAGTGTTTCATTCTTTCTTACCAGCACACTATGCTATGTTTATTCACATGCTCTCAAACTATTGTTCACTCTCTCCAGTACAGTCAGTACATATTTAATATTACATACAATAAACTGTATGTAATATTAAATATGTACTATACTGTTATAAAACTTTATAAAAATACTTAAAATTAAAAATTGCAAATGTTTTTACCACTTGTGTTCAATTTACCTTCATATTTAGTATATTTAAAATTTTTATAATTTTTTCCTCAAATGGGCAGTAGCTAATCCGGCCCTGCTACCCAGGTCTACATTGCTGGTATCAGCAGTGGGAGAACCAGAAGTGAGACATTTATGGTTCCCTCCCCAGGGGACTCCTCAGCTCTTAAGTGGATGCATTTTTTTTTTTTTTAAATTTTGAATATAAGTAGTTACTGATTATGATTTTAAAATATGGCCAACCCCTACACAACTATAAACACGAATCTGACCTGTACTAATGAGTTTACAGTACATCATAAATCCACAATAGAATGCAAGATTTTCTGAGTACTGTATCATTGATTGCTGCAGCTAAATGATGTTTAGAGAAGTTAAGATAAAATTAAATTTTAAAGTAAATCTCACTGGTGTAAATAAACTACTTTTCTCCTATAAATAGCAAGGTATGCCATCTGTCTTCACCTTATATATATATATATATAATAATTAATAAACAGATAAAGATAAATAAAAATAAAACATCAAAACTTGGGCAATTTATTCTACTCACACATTAACAAAGACACCACACAGAACCACAGAACACTAACTCATACTAGTTATTCCTTTATTCCTAGTTCCACAAATATGCTGCAGTTGTCAAGAACTAATAGTCTGTGACAATAATATGCCTACTTTGTAATACTTAATGGTTAAACTAGAAGCTAGTCTTGATACACTCAGTGCTTCTAAATTATGAGAGAATGATATACAAAATATTTTAGCTGTACATCTAATAAAGTAATAATAATAATAAACTTTAAATGCAAATCTTAGGTTTGTACCAAATTTAACAGTACACAAGAACATGGCACAATAATTAAAACCAAAAAATAACACAATGTTGGTCTGAGTTGGAGCTGGACTGATATCCAAATTAACTTATTGCTGGGCTGAATCTCCAACTTGTGAGCCAATGAAGTATGAGGAGGAGTGAAGTCATACTAGTTTCATTCAAAACTAACATTTAAGATTAACTTTAGACTGGTTTCAATATAGATCTTGTTAATTCCTAAAAAGGTCAATAATGTTTCTGCCAAGATGTGTCTTCAATAATTATTTTATTTTTATGGATCTAATATCTATTACACTTGTAAATTAGAAAAAACTAAAAATATAGTACCTATGGGTTTAAAATATTTTATTTAGTTAGGCGAGTCTACAGTATTAAAAGGACTTAAATTTGGATAGAAAAGAAGATGCTTAACAAGCTTACTATCACAGACAAATAAGCCTCAATGGATCCAATTAAGATTAGTGTAAAGGTAACAGGTAGGAAAAGAACTAGGGCCTACCTGAAAACATTCAGACTGAACTACCTACTCAGTGTAGCTACTGTGCCAGTTACTAAGGTTCATTTAATATATTTACAATATATGGTACTGAATATGATAAATAGTTCCAATAAATTTTGGGGCCAAACCTTGGGACTGAATTAATACTACTAACATTACAATATGAAGTTAGAGCCTACTTTTCACATACTGCATGGAAAGTTCCTATACACTAGCTACATATGCTATTGGAAGGAGTGAATGAGCACCTCTCTATCATACTGAACTTTATTACTAGAGCCCAGATGTTCAGGCAAAATGTCATAAATGTCCTATTTTTGCATTTATAGGAAAGAGTGCCTTTTTTCCATTAGTTTCTAGTATTATTCCATTACAGTCCCAAAATAGGTATATCAGTTTCTGTTATATACACTAGGGTGGTCCAAAAAGTTAAAGCATCGACTAAGTTCTCTCCACAAGGTTGGTTTTATGCCTCTTGGTGTGGACAGTATTTTTGCAAAGTTCCACGTTATTCGGTTAATATTTAGGGGTCGCCCCACTTGCCCCCTTTTTGAAAATTTTGGAAAATATATAGACAACTGAATAACTAAATTTTTTTTTGGTTCTCAAAGAATATGAAAGAAAACAGTAAGACAATAGGACATGATAATGGGTGTATCTTCATTATTTCTTCTGCATCAGAGTCGCCTTGGATGGTATTGGTATCTGTTTTCGGTGGGCGGCTACGAGTTGTAGGAGGTACTGCTTCTGGTCCTCGTTTCGTGTCAAAGTGTCATTGTAGCGTTGTGCGAGAGCAATACCTCGCTCGGCAGCATCATTGACGACTTTCATCTTTAAGGCGCGATCTCTAAGTTCCCTGTAGTTCTTGTCATTTGGCCATTCCCGTGGATCTTTTTGAAGTAACTGGCGCGCTTCCTCCTTACCTCCAACTTTCAAGGCATCAAAGAGGGTCAATGTCCTTTTCGTGACGAAGGATGCCACATCATTTTCAACACCAGCTTCCGCCATGTCGATTCGTCGGGGGCAGCCATTCTTTTGGGGATGTTGGAGGTGTTGAACCATTCTCCTTTTGGTATCAGGATCGATCCTATTATCGAAGAAGGCCAGTCCAATCAGATGCTCCGACAAGTACCACAGGTGGCGTCTTAGAGCTGTCTTCGCCGCTTGTGCAGCTCCTCCGTGTGGATATTTTTCCAGAAGATGCAGCATTTTGAGATCATTGAGAGGAGCTTGTGTCCCCATTGGCGCTTCATGCCAGTACTTGACGTAAATCAGACTGACAAATAAAGCCAGCTGAGTCACGTTTCGTTCTTCGCGTGCTGTGAGCTTGAATTGATAGTGAAAGAGGTAGATTTTGAGCGCATAAATCGCCTTTGCCATCCATCTCGCGTGGTGCATGGGACCCGGAGCTCGGATAAAGAGTTGACCACCAGTCTTTCCCCCCAGGAAGAGCAAAGATAGTTCAAGGAACTCCTTGTAGTCGTCACGAGGTTGGCTTGCCTGAAGAGCGTTAGGTAAGTAAGTGAGCATTTCTTTTCTCATCTCTTGGAGTTGAGGGTTCTCGAACAAACTGTCCGATGCTGAGACAAATGCTTCGTGGGAGAGAGATGGCCATTCCTTTTGAAATCGCTTAAAAAGGCCTGTTTCAGGACTTCCTGTTGAGCCAAATATTGAGGCAAAGACATCAGCAAGTACGACTTCAAGTATATGATGTCGACAACCGATCCAAACTAGCTCGTGACCCAATGCTTCTTCAATCCTGACACAGGCTCCACGATGTAAACCCGTGTTTGACGCAGTGGTATCGAAGACGAGACCTCTCACATGCTGTTCCACGTTCCATAATTTCATAGTTTGAAGGCATGCCTGGGCCTGTGCTTCTCCAGTTCCTTGTTTCATCTTTGGGACACCAAGCAGCTTCTCCTGTCCATTGAATGTTATAAGGATTGCTATCCGATGCACATTCGTCTTCTTCCCTTCAATGCCGGGGAGAAGCTTTCCGTCCCAATGGAGAAGGACAGGGTCTTCTAGAGAGAATGATTCTAGGTCTTCTCGAGCTGCCTGTTCTCGCCCACTTTCTCTGTAGCGATGAATAGAGCTCCGAGAGCATGTCATCCCAGACAGATCATGCCCCGCGGCCTGTAATACAGCTCCAGTTACGAAAACAGCATTCCGGTCAGAAAGATTGGTGCGATCATTGCTCCAATGACTTCTGGAGATTGGAAAATGTTCGTAACCTTGTTCTTGGGACGCTTTGGTGCCGGAGCTTCAGACGAAGAAGGAATCGGAACCGATGGTCTATAGTCGTCGTCGTCTTGCGAAAAAAGGGAAGAAGAAGAAGAGGAAAGATCAATTGATGACACTCCTGCTTCTTCCAAATCTTTCTGTGTTGCTTCATGCCTTGCCTTCCTCTTGGCTTCCTTCTCCATTCTGGATCGCTTTCTGTCCTCTTGTGTAGTCGTTTCCTTATCAATGCCAGCCATGCTGCAAGAATTGACGTCCTTGCGCTGCATGGACAGGAAATTTCGGTCCAAACGTTGATGATTGTGCTCATGGCATCACTGGTTGCGATGTCAAACAGTTCCTGGATGTCCGCTTTGAAGATGTCTTCATTCATTCTATCGCTGGCACGTTGCCTGGTCCTGTGCTTCTTGAGTGTTTTGTAGCGGTCTAAAAGCTTTGAAAGCTTACGGACACAGGAGTCGATCCGTTGAGTTGGGATCCGCGCTCGGGTCCAGACTTCAATCACCCTCTGGCATGCCTGGTTCAGACTGTCGGAGGTGGTTTGCTTTTGATTGATGTGGTGGTATTGCCCCAAGAGGAGGGCGTCAAGGCATGTAGGGAGCCTTGGACGTGGATAAAGTTCCAGTTGCCATCCCTAGAAGCCAAACTTTTGGAATTTATCGAGTTTGAGCCATCGGACCTACGGAAGAAAAAGTACATTATATAATATATATTCAGAGTGGGGCGACCTCTAAATATTCACCAATCACGCTGCAATTTTGCACAAACCATGTGAACACTAAATGGACAACAACCACACTTGTGGAGACTATCTAAGACAATTTTGAAATTTCCCCCTATGGATTTGGACCACCCTAATATACACATTATAACAAATTGAGCATGCACAGTAGGGTGGTCCAAATTTGAAAGTTGTCTGAACCTAGCGAGCACATGGTGCCCTCATTGCACTTCATGTACAATAGCTTTGTATAAAATTTGAAGAAAATTGGATGATGTTTAGAGGTCCCGCAAAAAATTTAGTTATAGGCATCCCCCGTTATACAATTGGGATGCGTTCCTAAAAACCCCATCATATATCGAACTGAAGGCCTTATGGGCAAAATAGGGATACGTTCCCAAACATTCTGGAAGACCCCCAAAATTTGCAGATTCCACTATTATTTTGCTATATATTTTACTGTTATGTATAAAAAGTGTCTGAAAGTAAGAAATTGTGAATAATAAAAGAATTTATACATCCTCTTGGCAGATAACGACGACACATTCTCGCCAGCTGCCAGGATCTTGTCGGAATTCTTGATCACTGTTGACACAGTGGACTGAGCCAGTCCAAGAATCTTCGCTATTGAATTAGCCCCTTGTCCATTCTTGTGATGCTTGACAATGTCAAGCTTAACCTCCAAGCTCAAACTCTTGCGAGGCTTCTTAGCAATACCTGAAGCACCAGCACTTGGCCTTTTCTGAGACATGCTTTCAAGTTGGAGATCGTTAACGCGAAATAAGGCAATCGTAAATCGAAAGATGGGGTACTTTTTAAAAATCATTAACGCGGGACGCCTGTATTTCAGTCTCATAAAATTCTAGCAAAACAGCCAATTTCCTTTAATTCTTTGAAAATTATTAGTTGTAGCTTATATCTTTCTATAGTTACACTTATGAGACCTAATTTCTGTTTTTTTGTATCCACAGGTAGTGTTTTTGATTGGATAATGGATATGGTGGGTGACACGAAGTGGGCCAGCCTTTTGGCTTGTTGGCCACCCAGACCCAGATATCACCAGTGCTCGATTGCCTTCCAGAGGCCAAGTGCTTAGGAAATATTACTTCCATCACTCTGTCAGTGCTAGAGATATGGGAAAAGGCTAAAACTCCAACATCAACCCTGGCTTACATCAAAGCCAAACTTTTGAAAATGATTGAGGAGTACGACAAGCTCAAGAAAAACCGCAATCGAGACTCTGAGACCTGTCGTACTCAAGAGGCAATGTTCCAGGACCAGCTTGAGGATCTCTTTGATGTGGCTCACAAGGATGCGATGATTATCATGTCAAATGAAGAGGATAAGGGCTTTCCTGGTGAGCCAAAGGGAAGATCGAACATCATCCTCCATGACCAGGATCGATGTTATTCACACCAAAGTCAGCGTGGAAAAGAGGAAATGAGAGGAGGTGATTAAGCAACAGAAGGAGAGAAGTGAAAATGAGAAGGCAGCATTATTTGAAGTCTCTGATTCTTCACAGATGGCACTACCTTACTCCTGAGAAACAGATACAGAAGAGAATGACGCCGAGTTTACGCTCAAAGATGGCAGGTCACTGCAACGAAGGAAGGAGAATCGACATGTTCTGCTCAGCCCAAAAGTGACTGCAGCCATGGATCGGTTTAACATCTCCAACAGGGCCACCATGAGCCTTTCAGGAGCCCTGGCAAAGTTCAATTCGACGACACAGGATGGCCAATAGGGAAGCATTCGCAAAGACAAATAAGAACCTGAACCTCCCTCCCAAAACCCCACTCCTCCTCCACTGGGATTCGAAGCTTCTTCCTGATGTGTCCAAGGCTGAGAAGGTTGACAGTATTGCCATCCTGGTCACAGGAGGCAACCAAGAGATCCTTCTTGGGGTCCCCAAGATTGGCAGCAGCACAGGTGTGAACCAGTTGTGAACCCTTGCATCACTGCTCTTCAGGAGTGGAACCTCATGGATCATGTGCAAGGCTTGGTGTTCGACACCACAGCCTCAAACACTGGTCTGTCTGAGGGAGCTTGCACAAAGATACAGGCTGCCATCAACCGGGAGATTATTTGGATCACTTGCTGTCACCATATCCTGGAAGTTGTTCTCTCTGATGTTTTCAAGGAGTAGTACGGACCATCCAGCAGCCCCAATATCCCCTTGTTCATGAGGTTCCAAAAGCAGTGGAGATTTATTGATGGAACCCACTGGAAGCCAGCAACACACGATGAGAATATCATGGAAGAATTCTCTGGTCCCCTGGCAGGATTCAAAGAAAGGACACTGAAGGACCTGAAGGTGGCAATCGAGTAAAAGCTCACCTCAGGGACAATTACAAGGAACTCCTTGTCCTGTCACACACCTTCTTGGGGGAAATTCCAGAGGGAGGTATGAAGATTAGGGCACCTGGGGCCTTCCACCAAGCCAGATGGATGGCAAAGGCCATTTATGCTCTCAAGATCTTCCTCTTCAGAGAGCAGTTCACCCTCACTGCTCACGAAATGTGTGCGGTGCGGAATCTCAGCCTCTTCATTTCTCTGTTCTACACCAGGTACTGGCATCAAGCAACGATCGCATCATATGCCCCCAAAAATGACTTGGATTTCATGAAGGATCTTGAGAGCGGAATTCCGAATCATCAGCTGGCAAACACTGCCTCACAGCCTTCAAACGCCACCTGTGGTATGTGTCCGAGGAATTGGTCAGTCTTGCATTCTTTGATGACCAGATTGGAGAAGAGGAGAAAGTTGCAATGGTGGAAAATCTCAAGAAGAGAGAGTGGAAGGGACTGAAAAGAATTGATGGCAAGAGATTCTCTCCTCAAACACCACTTCCTGACTTCGTGACTGCCAAGACCAAGAACATCTTTGACCTCATTCTCCTGAATGGTCATCAGGAGTTGGAGTCCTTCCTCGCCAAGCCACCTTCTTCTTGGAACAAAGATGAAACCTACCAACAATTCATGGCCTCCATCGCTTCACTGAAGGTTGTGAACGACAGCACCAAAAGGGGTATTACTCTGATCACACAATTCAACTCAGCCATCACCAAGGATGAGACCCAGAAGCAGTACCTCCTGAAAGTTGTAGCTCAGCACAGGAAGGATACATGCCTTCCATGTCAAAAGCTGTCTTCCTGAAATAAACTTAGAATCTACAATGATGCCTTTCCTTTTCTGAGAGCTTATTTGAGATAATTGTGTCAATTTTTTGTGATGACTGGGAAGTTGAAGTTCTGTGGGACCCCTGAATATTGAGATAAGAAACTGAAATTTTGCCTGAAGACATGTTTGGGGTAAAGGTATTAGGGTGACATGTGGCTAAATTAAAATTCCAACTTTTAATTTTTTGGACCACCCTAATACACAGTAATGGTATTTTATATTAAAAAAAATTTTAAGTTTAAATCCTTGTCATTAATGGGGAACCAACATTTTCAATACCTACTATTTTGTTCATTATAATGGCATTGTAATGTATGCATACCATTGTGTGTGTACAGTAAAAGATATTATTCTATATTAAACTTTATTTTTGGAAATTAAATTAATGTTATTCTGTAACTAATATTTGCATTGCCTACTGTTTTGTTCACTAACAACATTATATATATATATATATATATATATATATATATAAGGTATTATAGATTAAATGTTTTTTTAAAAGTAAATTTATAAATCCCTTTCTTGGGGGTTTACTGCCTATTTTGAAATGTTTATTTGCCTATTTACTACACAATCCACATACCCAATCTGTTTTCCTTTTCTACAATTGCCAATTTCAAGCGAGGGTTTCTCAGCAGTAGTTCTCGTGCTGAAGCTGCTCCTATAATCCCACCGCCAACTACCACAATGTCATATTCAGGTTCTCTGGGTTGATTAAATTTAGTTTGTGAATAAGGTAAAATAAAGCAAATATAAATATGTATATATACCAACATAAAGGTCATAATTTATACAAGCTTTTACAGAATTGCTAGAATCAAATTTTTTTTTTCAAATGCATCTTAAAAATCTTAAAAGGACTAAACACGCCCAAAACTTGCATAAGCAAGTTCATGATACTACAATTAGAAGAGAAAATATGGACCCAAGTACTATTCTATTGGCATACCTTAAATGGCTTGATTTTGTTGAATAAGAACACAAGGGAACACCTGAAAATTGTGTGCAAACTGCACTTTTTTTCCAAATACCAATCTTATGCAAGTGTAATTTTCTGAAAACACTAGCTGCACTGACACTTGACTTGCAAACCATTGCAAGTTTCCCAGAGTGAATGAAGAGAAGGCTTAACATTTTTTTTTTTTTTTTTTTATCTGTCCAGTTACAACTGGTAAATCTGAAATGGTAAAAGGCAGTGATCAATCTCTAGAAATGGTTACAAATGAAATAACAGTCTATGGCATGTCAATGAGTCTGGCTTAAACTGATATCTAACCACAAGCCTAGCCTATTCATCCACCAAGATTAACCCTTGACTACTTTTAATGACCAAAAGCATAATGCCAAAAATACATTATAATCCTGCTGCAAAACAGGAAATTTAAAACAAACCCTTGCCTTCCCTCTTATTTCCTCCTAAAAAGTTCCAGTCTATAAGAGGCAAGTTGAAATCTCTCTCAATTAATGTTCTATTATTATACCCTTTTTATAATTTCCTGAACCACACTATCATCAACTTCTTGTATTTGGTTTAAGTTTGTAAAATGCATCTATCTGAATGTAATCTTTACTCAATGCACAAATATCAACCCATACTGATTCTACCCTGCTGTCTGAAGAAGTGGAAAGACACTCTTTGCTGTGCTCCTTTTTTTTTTTTTTAAAGTTATTCAAGAATTATTAGCATTAATTCTGTAGATTTTATTTTATTGGGATTATTGAAGTATAAATAGCCCTAATCTAAAGCTTTAAGTTTAATTTATCTTAAGTATTTAGGGAGAGCCAGGGGTCAATTCAGTGCAAGCCCAGTTTTTTGGCCTGATTAGCCTAGGCCCCCAATTAGCTCATTCCTTCCAAGAGATAGGCTAGGCCCTAAAGCTTTTAAGAGTAAAATTATAGTATTTATGATGTCTTTTGACTTTGACTAAGGTTTGTAAGCAGGGAGAGTTACGAAGTAAGTCATAATGATTGGTTTCACACAGCCTGCATCAAAATTATAGAACAAGTGTAGAGGGACATGAAGTAACCAAATATTTTGTGGTTTTGCAGTAACTGTTTAGATGGGGTTAAGGACATGTTTTGCTTAAGGTTAAGGTTTAATAAAGTTAGTAGGTCAGAGCCTATTGGGCCTAAAGTAGTTGGCCCTACAAGCGAGTGTAGCTAATGAGGTCAATGCAAAAATTAGGCTCGAAATCGAGTCAAAGCAGAGGGGTTCCAGCACAGGTGAATCAGTGCTTAACACCCGACCATCTCAGATCTTGCTTATTTTTGGTGTATAAGGTAAGTTTGTGCAAGAAAGCCAGCTGTGAAAGTTTCAGCTTTCTACGACCATTACTTCACGAGTTATGAAGGTCAGAAAAATCAAGGTTAAGGTCAAAATAGCTCAAGGTCAGCATCTTTGGATGCACCTCACACATTCACTAATTATCATAACCATATGAAACTATATGTTTTTGGACTCAGAATGAGCTGTAGAATCCAAAAATGCAACGAAAACAGCAATAGGAGAACAAATAAAAATGTTCACCCTTTTTCAAGGAACGAATTGACCCTTTGACCTTGAAGTTCACACATTTTAGGGAAACATTTCTTTACACAAAATGAAGTTCCACCATTGCACTTTTAATATAAACAATAAAAATGTATCTTATTCCCCATCTATACTGTCTTAAAGATTTTTTCAAATTGGCTATTTTTCAAATTTCTGGCAAAATCACCATATGTATATGCATATATGTACTGTACTGTTAAATAATATATTTTGTGAACATAAATTAATTACTTATTTTATGCCTTTCTTACAGATAAACAAGATGGGTAGAAAAGTTGTGCTGATCCTCTTAGAAAACATAAGAAGATCGAAAAAGCACTTGTGCTAGTCCGTAATACACTGCAAGGAATTCACGGATTAATATATGGAGATTACATTTGTAAAAATTGTGTTAATGATATCAATAAAATCAAAGCTGAAGACAAAAAAGTCTCTGATATTGTCTCAGATTCGAACTCAGACACTGATGCCACTGCCACAGAAAAACGTTCCTCTGCCTATGGGTGTACTACTGAAATAATGTTTGAAGATTTCCAAGGAGATTTAGACACAATTCTTCCAATGCTGAATGTGACACCAGTGAAGACAAGTAAGTTTAAGTATTTTTAAAGTGTTAATTTATGTAGATATTATAGCAACAAAACATCAATATATATAACTACATGTATGAACATTACAACCTTATATATTTGACAAATTCAGATGTATGCATATCAATTTATATAATGAAGATCAATACAGTTATGATTATATATACGGTATTTACCAAATTCATATGTAATGTACATGTACATCTATAGGCCTACAGTTGATTAAAAAAAGTTATAACAATTTATTTTATTTGTTTTTCAGAGGGTCTGTCACGAAAACGGAGATCTTCAAAAGCTTGTAGTGAATACTCTTATTTTAGTTTCAAGATAAATGTTAATTTTACCGTCTTGAATTTCGGAATAGTTATAAATTCATTTTAAATTAGTTACCCCATTATAATTCAATTGTGAACCACATTAATACTAATTTTATGTATACTATATTATTTTATTGTATGTAAACATAATTAATTATATATCACAATTGTCAGTTAATTATTTATATTCAAATATTTATTTTAATCTAATACCATGTCCATTTTACAAATAAATAATAGAAAACCAAAGGTTTATTTTCCACCTTTGGTACTGTCGTAGTTTCGCCTAACGGACTCAATACGGCTAGTGAGATAATCACTGGTTGGCACTTAACTAGCGGCAGTGCTTATGGCTACATCATCCAGGTTAACCTATACCGGATAGATGCGCTACGGTCCCAAGCCGTAGCTTGCCTAGGCCAACGACGACGACGACGTAAACCAACAATTGGTGACCCCGGAGCTGGATTACCCCTTTTACCCGAACGACTAGGATTAGACTGTAATGTCGTTCGTGCCCATCACCCACTTCACCCGAACGACTAGGACTAGACTGTAATGTCGTTCGTGCCCATCACCCCTTCACCCGAGCGACTAGGACCAGACTGTAACGTCGTTCGTGCCCATCACCCCCTTCACCCGAGCGACTAGGACCAGACTGTAATGTCGCTCGTGCCCTCTGCCCCTCACCCCTGCCCGTGCGCTCTGCCTGCGCTCGTCTCAACCTCCACTCCTTCGTTGGGAACTTGTCGTCTTGCTTGTACGTCAGCAAGCCTAGGAGAAGATGCCTGACGACGCTGGTGCCATCTCCCACTTGAGCATAAAGCTCCCCGTCTTCTGGCCGGGTGATCCATTTATTTGGTTCCACCAAGTGGAATCACAATTCAACTTGGGAAGGATCACCGCTAGCAGGACGAAATACGATCATGTTTTGTCCTCTCTACCAGCGAGCATCATCTCTGAAGTCCGTGACGTCATCGTGTGTACTTCCACGAGTGAAGACCCATACAACGATCTGAAGTCTGCCATCCTGTGCCGCACCACTGTCTCCGAGCGTGAGAAACTACATCAGTTAATCTCAAAAGAAGAACTTGGAGACCGTAAGCCCACTCAAATGCTGAGGGCTATGCAGTGCGCTCTAGGCGAA
The DNA here is from genome assembly GCA_023014485.1 of Bathynomus jamesi. Classification (NCBI taxonomy): domain Eukaryota; kingdom Metazoa; phylum Arthropoda; class Malacostraca; order Isopoda; family Cirolanidae; genus Bathynomus; species Bathynomus jamesi. The sequence goes on along the minus strand of JAJOZX010004312.1, from coordinate 146,256 downwards.
CGCGCACAAACCTTCGATAAGGACATCTTTAGACAGTTGTTCTTGCAGAAACTTCCTCCATCAGCTCAGCGTGTCTTGGCCACTATGGATCCTGCTACTCCAGTTGATAAACTAGCAGAAACTGCCGACAAAGTAGTGGAGATTGACACAGCTCCGGTCAACAACGTGAACACACAATCGGAACTGGAGTTGAAAGTGGAAGAGTTAAGTCAACAACTCAACCACGTTTTGTTCTCTGCTACAAAATCAACGGCAAAGAAGCCATTCTCGGTCAAGATTTACGAAGAGGCATCGTTCGAGTTCCGGGAAGATCTGCTTCTACCACGCCAAATTTGGAAAGAAGGCTAGGAAGTGCATCTCCCCTTGCAATTTTTCGTCGGGAAACCCCAGCAGCGAGTCCTAATGGCGTCTAGTACTCGCACTGCCAACCTGTTATTCATAAAGGACAGGAACTCTGGTGTCAATTTCTTGGTCGATACCGGAGCGTCAGTCAGTGTATTCCCTCAAAAATCTGGTCATACGCACTCGGAATCTCCGCCTCTATACGCTGCTAACGGTTCACGCATACCCACGTACGGTACTCAGTCGCGTGAACTAAACTTGGGCCTTCACCGATCCTTCAAGTGGATTTTCATCTGTGCTCAAGTGCAGCATCCCATAATCGGCGCTGACTTCCTCCAGCATTTCAAACTCCTGGTGGATCTTGACAAGCGACGCTTATGCGACCAGGCCACACTGCTTTCTGTTCTTGCCAAACAGGTTGCCCTTCCGGACGCCTCGAACTCTGCACTTTCCCTCGTTCCCCTAATTCCATGTACCAGTGCCTTTTCCAGCGATATCCAGGAATTCTTCAACCGATGCAGATGGGTGATACCATTAAGCACACCATTACCCATCACATTACAACAAAAGGTCCCCTGTGTTTGCAAAACCCAGACGTCTTGCCCGGACAAACTGAAAGCTGCCAAATCGGAATTCCAGCTTATGATAGATCTTGGGATAATAAGACCTTCCAAAAGCAGTTGGTCCTCTCCCCTACACCTGGTCCAGAAGAAGTCAGGAGACTGGAGACCATGTGGGGATTACCGGTTTTTGAATTCGACAACCATCCCGGACCGATATCCGGTACCAAATGTCCAAGACTTTACTTCTCTTCTCCACGGCAAATCTATCTTCAGTAAAATAGATCTTGTTAAGGCTTTCCACCACATTCCCGTAGAGCCTTCGGATATTCCCAAGACTGCAGTTTGTACACCATTTGGGTTATTCGAATTTTTGAAGATGCCGTTCGGGCTACGGAATGCTGCGCAAACCTTTCAGAGGTTTATAGATGAGGTCACCAGAGGCTTAGACTTTGTTTATGCCTACATCGATGATTTGCTTGTGGCCAGCTCAACGGAAGAGGAACATAAGGAACATCTTTCACTCCTCTTTCAACGCTTAGAACAATACGGTGTTACTATTAATGCATCTAAGTGTGTGTTTGCACAGCCAACCTTGGAATTTCTTGGTCACACGATTTCGCAGCACGGAATTACCCCCCTTCAGGACAAGTGTGAAGTGATAAAAAATTACCCTATGCCAAATAATCAGCGTGAGTTACGTCGGTTCCTAGGTTTGGTAAATTATTACCACAAGTTCATTAAAAACTGTGCCAGTGTTCTTGCTCCTCTACACGCTATGATCACACACAAACGCAAGGTAACGAAATTGGTATGGTGTAGCGATAGTTTACAGGCGTTCGACAATGCCAAAAATGCTATCAATAGTGCATTGTCTCTGTCATTTCCTATCAGTGATGCCCCCCTAACTCTGACGGTCGATGCCTCAGATGTTGCGATCGGTGGAGTGTTGGAACAAACCATTAACGGTCAACAAGCACCCATCGCGTTTTACTCGAAAAAGCTGCAGCCAGCCCAAACGCGTTATAGTGCTTTCGGACGTGAACTTCTTGCTATTTACTTAAACGTGAAGCATTTTCAACATTTCCTTGAAGGCCGAGATTTTGTGTTTTTACCGACCACAAACCTTTGGTCACTGTCTTCAATAAAAACAGCTGTAACCACTCTCCCAGAGTCATCAGGCAACTCGATTATATCTCGCAATTTACCACAGATATCCGCCACATCAAAGGTGTCTTGAACACTCCAGCGGATGCACTTTCAAGAATAGAGATTACTTCTGTTACCCTCAGCTCTACACTGTGGAATGCTATTGCACAGGATCAAGATAAGGATACGGAACTACAAGAACTGCTCAGAGAAGACTCCACTCACTCACTTTCCCTCAAGAAAATGAGTATGCCAGGATTGTCTGTGCCCCTCTATTGCGACGTATCAACAGCTGCTATTCGCCCTTATGTCCCTCATGTCACAGAAAAGCAGTCTTCACGGATCTTCATAAGCCCTCCCATCCTGGTATCCGTGCTTCGCAACACCTGGTTACCTCTCGCTTTGTTTGGCCCTCGATGCGGAAGGATGTCAAACATTGGACCAAAACGTGCCTTGCCTGCCAGCGTGCCAAAGTCCAAAGGCACACCAGGTCCCCCTTTGACGCATTTCCGCCCCCATCCCAGCGATTTGAGGTAATTCATGTAGACATTGTTGGCCCTCTTCCAGTGATTCAAGGCCAACGTTATCTGCTCACCTGTCTCGACCGCTTTTCCAGATGGCCTGAAGCCATTCCACTTCCTGATATCCAAGCGGAAACTGTTGCAAGAGCCTTTCTTCATGGATGGGTATCAAGATTTGGATTGCCGACAAAAGTCATCACTGACCAAGGTCGCCAATTTGAGTCTTCGCTTTGGAAGAAGTTTACCAGCTTGTTGGGTACAGTACATGCGCATACCTGTGCGTATCATCCGCAAGCTAACGGCCTCGTCGAACGCTTCCATCGCCAGCTGAAGTCATCCCTTATGTGTCACGAAGACTCCCATTGGATGGATAAGCTTCCACTCGTTTTGCTTGGTATTCGCTCTGCATTTAAGAGTGATCTGAAGACTACAGCGGCTGAACTAGTCTATGGAACAACACTGCGGCTACCAGGTGGCTACTTCACTGCAGGGGATAAGTCATGTGATCCTACGGAATTCGCTCAAACACTTTCCTCTCACATGCAGTCCCTTCAGCCTGTTCCCCCTCGATTGACTAGCCAACAGAACATCTTTGTTTCCCCAGCCCTCCAGTCTTGCACCCACGTTTTCGTTCGTGTACCTGTCCCGAAACGGCCTCTCCAATGTCCATATGACGGACCCTATGAAGTTCTCCGACGTACGCGCAAATCATTCCTCATCCAGCGCGGTTCCAAGGTCGACAAGGTTTCTATCGATCGTCTTAAGCCTGCGTTTTTGGAATCAACCTTAAGTGAGGTACATGTAGCTACCAAAAAGGTCCAGAGGAAATCAGTGTCGTTCGGAACTCTTTGAACTTCCTCTCTGGTGGGGGAGTGTGTAGTGAATACTCTTATTTTAGTTTCAAGATAAATGTTAATTTTACCGTCTTGAATTTCGGAATAGTTATAAATTCATTTTAAATTAGTTACCCCATTATAATTCAATTGTGAACCACATTAATACTAATTTTATGTATACTATATTATTTTATTGTATGTAAACATAATTAATTATATATCACAATTGTCAGTTAATTATTATATTCAAATATTATTTTAATCTAATACCATGTCCATTTTACAAATAAATAATAGAAAACCAAAGGTTATATTTTCCACCTTTGGTACTGTCGTAGTTTCGCCTAACGGACTCAATACGGCTAGTGAGATAATCACTGGTTGGCACTTAACTAGCGGCAGTGCTTATGGCTACATCATCCAGGTTAACCTATACCGGATAGATGCGCTACGGTCCCAAGCCGTAGCTTGCCTAGGCCAACGACGACGACGACGTAAACCAACAAGCTGAAACAAAATTTGAAATGGCATCAACATCCCTGAAGAGAAAGCTAGAAACTTCATATGACAAGTTTTACACAAGAAAGTGAAGAAAAGCAATCTAAAATGGATGACAATAATTTGTGAGTACTGTATATATATCTGTAGTACCTTCATTAAAGTATACTAAGCCTATATATAGATCATATGTTTGCATATAAATTTACTCAAACATGTATATCATTTTCGCAGGCATGCAGGAGTGATGCAAGCACTCAAGAATGCCTTCAGTGAGACGACTGACTACAAGAGGAAGATTCAAATACTAACACTCTCACCATACACCATTCACAGAACAGCATCTTTCTTCAATGCATCTACAAGAATGGTTTCAACCAGCTGCAAAATAAAGAAAGAACATGGCATATTACCAGAAGTTCCACATATTAGCAAAGGTCGGGTTATAACAAAGAAAGAGAAGGAAGCAGTGTGCACTTTCTATGAATCAGATGAAATAAGCAGAATATGTCCAGGCAAGAAGGATTGTCTATCAATTAGGAATCATGAAGGAGAGAAGCAACTACAGCAGAAACGATTGGTGCTTGGTAATTTACGTGAGATTTTCGCTGTTTTCAAGGCAAATGACACTAATCCAAAAATAGGTTTCTCATCATTTGCTGCATTGAGACCCAAGTGGTGTGTCTTGGCAGGAGCTGGAGGAACACACACTGTGTGTGTCTGTACCTACCACCAAAATCCCAAACTTCAGCTATCAGCTTTGGGGGAAAAACAACTATCATATAAAGACCTCATTCTCTATGCAGTTTGTGACAGTGAAAAGGAAGAGTGTATGCTACAAAAATGTGCATTGTGTCCAGGAGAAGGTGTTATTGCATTCCTTGAAGGATTGGAATCTGTTCAGGATGCAGTCGGCACCATAATTACATACAAGCAGTGGACTTCCACGGATCGGACAACCCTTATTAACATCGGTGAATCCCTTGAAAACGTCATTAAGTCTTTGGCAACTAGAATTTGTGCACTAACAAGACACACTTATGTGGCTGATGCACAAGCAAGTTTCCTAAAAAACTGAAAGCTAATCTGATGGTCACTGGAGGTATTCTCCTAGGAGACTTCTCTGAAAACTACTCATTTATTGTACAAGATGCTGCACAAGGTTACCATTGGGAAAATAGTCAGGCAACAGTTCATCCATTTGTGTTCTACTATAAAGTAAATGAAAATGATGTTGAAATTAAAGTTAAAAGTTATTGTTTCATTTCTGATGACATGAAACATAGTACAAACCTTGTCTTTGCATTCTTAAAGCAACTGATCCCCATGATAAAAGAAGAGAGCTCAGGCCTGTGGAAGATTCATTACTTTACTGATGGTTGCGGAGGGCAGTATAAGAATAAATATAACTTCACCAATTTGTGTCACCACAAAGAGGACTTTGGACTGGATGCTGAATGGCACTTTTTTGCAACTTCACATGGCAAAAGTGCTTGTGATGGAGTCGGAGGCACAGCAAAAAGAATGATGGCTCGTGCCAGTCTTCAACGTACATTTAAAGACCAAATTCTGACACCACTTGACATGATGAAATTTCTGGATGAGAAAGATACCAGCACAAAATTTGTATTCTTATCGAAACAAAATGTCCAGCAGACAACTGAATTCCTGGAAAATAGATATAAAAATTCTGTAACCATCCCAGGTACTCGTAGATTTCATAGATTTGTGCCTATTAGTCATACCAGTTGGAGGTTGGTGAGATTTCCTCAGGTCCTACAAAAATTATGACAGTTGTGCATCCATCGTTTAAAGATAATTTACATGAGCAAAAGCACATTTCAACTGAAGATATACAAGTTGGGGTATATGTAGCTTGTAACTATGATAATAAAATTTGGTTTGGATTAGTGGTTGAAGTATCAGAAGAATTTAGTGATTTAAGGTCAATTTTATGTCTCCACATGGAAGACGTTCTAAACATAGTTTCCCTTCTCATCTGACTCATGTTGGATGTTATCATCTGATATTATCCAGACAATGACTGCTCCATCATTGACAGCAGGTTCAAGAATAATTCAGTATGCCTTTGATGACCATGAGATGCTAACAGCTGAGGGTAATCATGCAGACCTGTTTGCCACAGTTTCCTGTTCTTGAGTCAAAAGTGTACAGAGCTCTAGTTTAATATGTATCTATAGAATACAGGTCTACATAATATGATACTCCTTTTTTACTCCTATTTTATATGATACTCCTATATATATATATATATGTTTGTATTAATGTATTATTAATAAAAGTAATTATAAAAAAAAGTAAAATATTTCTAAGGGTGGAAAGGTGTGGTTGTAGGGGTGGAGGAGACCACAATAAAATAGAGATCTATATCATAGTTATACCTATGGTACCTAGCTTATATCTAAGTGATTTTGTATCACGTTTCTAATAATATTTATTTTTGCTTAAGTACTTTAAATAATGAATATCTCTAGATTTTAACAGTACATATGGCGATTTTGCCAGAAATTTGAAAAATAGCCAATTTGAAAAATTCTTTAAGACAGTATAGTTGGTGAATAAGATACATTTTTATTGTTTATATTAAAAGTGCAATGATGGAACTTCATTTTGTGTAAAGAAATGTTTCCCCAAAATGTGTGAACTTCAAGGTCAAAAGGTCAATTCGTTCCTTGAAAAAGGGTGAACATTTTTATTTGTTCTCCTATTGCTGATTTCGTTGCGTTTTTGGATTCTACAGCTCATTCTGAGTCCAAAAACATATAGTTTCATATGGTTACGATAATTAGTGAATGTGTGAGGTGCATCCAAAGATGCCGACCTTGAGCTATTTTGACCTTAACCTTGATTTTTCTGACCTTCATAACTCGTGAAGTAATGGTTGTAGAAAGCTGAAACTTTCACAGCTGGCTTTCTTGCACAAACTTACCTTATACACCAAAAATAAGCAAGATCTGAGATGGTTGGGTGTCAAAATGAAAATTTTTTACTTCACCTGTGCTGGAACCCTCCAGCATAGTGTTAGTGACAGGAACATGGGTCCAATAAGGCAAGGTCTGAGGAATGGCTTAAAATCAAAGGTCACACAAGGAATGGAATTAGAGAGAATAATAATGATGTGATAGCAACTAATGACAGAGCCAAGCCCAGATTGGGCAGTAAGAACATCTTTGGAAGAGATTCCAATTTCAGACATAATAAAGTCACAGGAAGGAGGAGGAGGAGGAACAGCACCAGAATCATCCATGGTTGAGTTAAAGGCGAAAGTTTGAGCAGAGTTCAGCTTTGTAGGGAGAAGAGACAGCAACTGGAAGATAAAACTTTGAATTCCATTCATGACCACTGCTGCAGGTGCATTCCAGGACAAGTCATGCAGTGCTCAACACCAAACCCTCTCCAATTTTTCTGCAAGTTGGTGTATACCATTGCCTATACTAAACCACCACCAAATTTCAATTTTTAGCTCAATCAGACTTGCAGTTCAAAAGTCATGAGCCCCCCCAACCCCAATATGCGTGTGACCACTACTTTTTGATCATCCACGAATTGAACATTGATCACAAAGTAATTAACTCTCTGGCATGTGCAGGCATCCATCTTCAAAAAAATGAACCATCCACAAAGAAATTCCTTGAGTGCATGCTTCTGCTTTTTTGCCTCCTCCAGTACCAGACTTTGAATACGGGTCATTCCATGTCAACTCAGCCACAAAATGGCACTTTTTGCACTCACCCCTTTCAATTTTGCTCATACTTGGCACAATAGCAGATATACATGCCAAACTTAAATTCCCAAATTATTAGAGCTGACTGACCTTTGGTTACTGAGATACAAGGTCACAAAGTTGTGACATTTTGACCTTTTTTGCGTTAAATGACTATTTTCAAAATGGTGTAACTAAAAAACTATTAAAGCTAGAGCATTGATTTTGGTCTCATTTTAAAGCTCTTTAGTAGCCCCTTGTTTATTGTCTCTTGTTAAATATCTCTACTGTGAAAAATAAAAAAATCCCTTCAAAAGTTGACCTTTGACCTTGAATAAAAAAAAAATACCTCCTAAAAAATTCAATTTTTTTACATTAATACCTTGAGTCATGTACAACAAAATCCCAAGAAGCTGTAAGTGGCTGATAACTAGTTCAATGTATAAAAAATAAATGAAGTTGGCATCATTCTTCAATTTTAGATTTTTTTTGTCAGTTCATTTATTTAAAAGTTCTGTTCTGATATAGTGTCAGTGAAGACTTAGTTCAACTTAACATTATTAGTTCAAAAACCTTTTTGTGACCTGTGCCAAAAGAAGTCTTTTAAAAGACAACCAGGGTTAAACCCCTCGACAGCCCCAAATCTACTGGAGTAGCGCTGATCCAAAGGCCCAACTAGTATATAAGTACTGTCAACTTTACAGAGTTGACTCCTGACTTCAAGTTAAAGTTAATTTATTTTTACTAAATACATGTATAAAAATTTATTTAATAATTCATTAATTGTTCATTGTTTTCTTTTCAGGATTTTCTTTGTGCTTTTGTGATTTCAGAGTACAAACATGGAACATTTAAAACTGAAACAGAAGTGTGCTGATCCTTTGCTGCGTCACAAAGGTCAGTGTCGAAAGAAGAGTTTGAGAATTGTACCACAGGAACTTGTAAATAAGTTTCCCGATCTGCACTTAACACTACATCACAGACTTTGTAAGCAGTGTAGAGAACATCTTGAGTCCTTGCCTGAGAAAGGAATAGGCACTTTGAATTCAGACATAAATGATGATTCTTCTTGTAGTAGTGAACCACCTGAAGATCTTGAGAAAATTGAAAATGTTGACAATAGTGATGCATCAACTTCAGAGCAAAACCATGAGATGTGTACTTTGAATGCTTCTTTTGTTTCAATTGGTGAATCACCCATAAAAAAGAGAAAGCTTGTAGAGCAAAAGTCATATGGAGCTAAAAAACTAAGCAAGGTGACAGAGACAGTTAAGAAGAGAATGGAAACAGTTGCAGGAAAAGAGATTTCTGACTCACAATTTAAGGAGCCATCTGGAGATGTAGACTGTTTAGAAATAATAAATCAACTCAAGGAAAAATTCAAAAATGAAAATACTAAAAGAAGTGATAAAATAAAAATCCTCACTGTATTGCCCAAAAGTTGGAGCATTAGGAAAATTGCTTCAGAATTTAACACAAGGCATACAGCATCTATTGCTAAAAAAATAGTTGAAGAAAAAGGTGTCCTTTCAGACCCAAATCCAAAGGGTGGGAAAAGAATTAAACAGGATACTGTTGACGCTATTAAAGCATTTTATCTTTCAGAAGACATCAGTAGAACAATGCCAGGAAAGAAAGACTATTGTAGTATCATTGACAATGAAAGAGGAAGGATACATTTGCAAAAGCATCTTTTACTTTGCAATTTAAAAGAAGCCTATCATATTTTCAAAGAAAGAAATCCTTTGGTTAAGGTGGGATTCAGTAAATTTGCAGAATTGCGTCCAAAGCAGTGTGTTATTGCTGGAGCAACAGGAACTCAGTATGTGTGTGTACAATTCATCAGAATGCCAAACTTATGTTTGTAGGAGCTGAATTAGAAAAACTAACTGCAAATGATGACACACCTATTAAGAATGTACGTCATTGTGTTGCCTTTATGGAATGCAATCCTGCCTCACAGAAATGCTGCCTCAGACAATGTGAACAATGTGGAGATCCATCAGATTTAAAAAACAGACTACTGGACATATTTACAAACAACTTCATTGATATCATAAATTTTAAAAAGTGGACCAATACAGATCGGTCAAATCTTGAATCAGTAGAACTGAATACAGATGAATATATTGACCAATTCTGTAACCAACTGAAAGAATACCAGATACATGACTTCAAGACAAAGATGCAAGCAACTTATTACCGTGAAACAAAAATGTCTTTGAAAGATGGTGAGGTCCTTGCTGTGTGTGATTTTGCTGAAAATTATTCCTTTATTCTTCAAGATGAGGTTCAGAGCTTTCACTGGAACAATGAGATGGCTACTCTACATCCATTTGTTATTTACTATAAAAAGGAAGATGAGATTGCTCACCTTAGCTTTGTTATTATTTCAGAGTGTAACATCCATAACACAGTTGCTGTACATTTGTTTCAAAAGCATCTGATAAAATTCCTAAAAGATAATATCTCATCCATCGGTTCCATCCACAAAATAATTTACTTTTCAGATGGGTGTGCAGGACAGTATAAGAACTGCAAAAACTTTTTGAATCTTTGCCATCACAGAGATGATTTTGGAATTGAGGCAGAATGGAATTTTTTTGCAACAAGTCATGGAAAGGGACCCTGTGATGGTGTTGGAGGCACAGTTAAGAGATTAGCTGCAAAAGCTAGTCTACAACGACCTTATGATGAACAGATCCTTACTGCAGAACAGTTATATACATTTGCAAGTGAAAATATTGTAAATATAAAATGTCATTTTTCAACCAATAAAGAGCATGAAGAGGAAAGCCAACTTCTCCAAGAAAGACACTCAACTGCAAGGACTATTGCTGGTACACAGAAATTACACCATTTACAGCCAGTTTCATTGACTTCTCTTAAGGTTAAACATTATTCATTATCAGATTATTCAAATATTGAGAAAGTTACTGAAAAGGAAGAAGTTGTGACTGAGGAGAAAATACATGGTTTTGTTACTGCTGCATATGATGGCCATTGGTGGGTGGCATATGTGCTGGAAAAGATACCAGAGAATAGAGAAGTAAAAGTCACATTCCTTCATCCTCATGGCCCAAACCCATCATTTGTGTATCCTGGTCGACCAGATGAATTAATCTTACCATATTCAGATATTCTAACACAAGTTGAGGCATCTACTACTAATGGACGAACATACAGGATTTGCAAAGAAGTTACTTTGAAGGCATCCAAAGCTTTGGCAGATCTACAGCACAGAAAGGTAAGAATTCAAAATTAAAATGGTCATGTAACTATATATACACTGCATACATTTTAAGTTGTGATAAATGGAAATCAATGAGCACTATACCTATACATATTGTATGTACATTTTAATATGTTACTTGTATTTGTTAATTAGGTAGCTATCTAGGTATACATTAAAAATTGTTTTCTCTTCTAGAAATCACAATAAATTGGGTGGCCCACAAGAATCTTGTCAACTACTGAAAACCATCACATACATACACAACATACAGGTGAGTGGGTAAAGAACAAATATTTAAAAATAAGCATTTGCTTGTTTGTAGAAGGCTGCAGATAGTATGTAGATATGGGTTGTATTTGTAAGAGATTGAGCTGACCTTAGACAAAAATGGTTACTGACATACAAGGTCACAAAGTCATGGCTTTTTGACAATTTTTGTATAAATGACTTTTTTCAAAATGTTGCTTGAATTCATTATTTTTTATACATTGAACTAGTTATCAGCCACTTACAGCTTCTTGGGATTTTGTTGTACATGACTCAAGGTATTAATGTAAAAAAATTGAATTTTTTAGGAGAAGGTATTTTTTTTTATTCAAGGTCAAAGGTCAACTTTTGAAAGGATTTTTTTATTTTTCACAGTAGAGATATTTAACAAGAGACAATAAACAAGGGGCTACTAAAGAGCTTTAAAATGAGACCAAAATCAATGCTCTAGCTTTAATAGTTTTTTAGTTACACCATTTTGAAAATAGTCATTTAACGCAAAAAAGGTCAAAATGTCACAACTTTGTGACCTTGTATCTCAGTAACCAAAGGTCAGTCAGCTCTAATAATTTGGGAATTTAAGTTTGGCATGTATATCTGCTATTGTGCCAAGTATGAGCAAAATTGAAAGGGGTGAGTGTTTTAGGTGGCTGACTTGACATGGAATGACCCATTATACTGTTCCTTTCTAATGAAACACCAACAGGCCATTTCCCCATTCAAACCAACAAAAGCTGGGGTAGAGAACAAGCTCAGAGGGACAGCATTCTTAACCACCATTTCAATGATGCAGCCCTTGAATTTATCTGCTGTCATAGACACAGTAGCCTTTCCATTCTCAAAATACTTGGTAATGAGAGCTTAACAATTTGAAGAACTTGGGCCAGGAGCATCATCATCCTTATTTTTGGCATCCTTTTCGGTAACAATCTTCAAAACTTGGGATGATGTCATTGTAGATGATGCTTTAGATTTGATGCTCTGCTTGGGGCACTGGTTCCTTTGCCCGAGTAAGCGCTAATTTTGGTACCACAGGTTTTCTCATCACCTTTGGTCACTTGACACACAAACTTTCCATCATCAGTGATTGAGAAATATTAAAAAACCATAGATTTCAGCTTTGATCACTGTGCCATCACAAAGATTGTTGATAGTGATGTGTTTCTAAAAAAAATATAAAATGAGGGAAAGCAAATTTATGCCGAGAGCTTTAATACATAGTACAAATGATGAAGAAATTCATCTGAGCTGCTACGTCTAGTGAATATAGCTGCTAATGCCTAACAGTGCATATATATATATATTAGTTAATAGCTGACTAAATAAATTACACACACATCAATAACATTACTGTATATATTATAAATATACTTTTAAGAGCTCTGTAGATGTGAAATTATGCTAAATGTGTCTAAATGTACAGTAGACTCGCAACTTATGTGGGGGTTACGTTCCTGGGACCCTGCATAAGGCCAAAAACTGCATAAAGTCAGAAACAAACAAAAAAAATCCCCTAAATTGCCCTTAAATCACTGTATATTGTAACTCTGTTATACATATAACATACCTATAACACAAAAGTGATGCAATTGGCAATGTTGAATTTTTTCCAGCATGCCATAACACTCTTGTTAGTGCCATCCTCCATGGTGTTACAAATGCAGACGAAGGTGAGATGTGTGTACGCTGCCTTAAAGCACCAAAATTGTAAAATTATAACCTGCATATAGTTGAAACCGCATAAGAAAAATCCACTAAGTTGCGAGTCTACTGTATACAGAAATTTCCCGACAAACTTTTACCTTCTAGTAACTGTGTGTCCAATTGGATATGAACTATGCATAAACTCCTATACAAATTATATAAGCAGTCTTAGATAAAAAATAACTTGTTAAAATGCTTCTTTATAATCAGAAGAAGAAAACAAAACCTAAACAGACATTATATTGTTAAAATAAAAAAACTTTGAAAATAACGTAAACATTTACCAGAAAAAAATTGGCTTCTGCACACGCCACGCTTCAAATTGCTAGTGACATCATCAATTGTGTGCCATCTATTGAGCAAAATAAAAACTGGGCCTAATGTGTACATCTGGATACAAAGTTATAAGAAATGCATTTTTTCTCACTGAAGTATTATTAGGATTTAGGTAAGTAAAAAAAAATAATTTAAGTTAATGTGTCCAATTGGTCTGAAAATACAACAAAGGGTTACACACACATTCTAATCAGGTGGACATTCCGAGAAAACGTGCGCAGTTTCATGCCTAGAAAATTCTGAGAAACCACGTACAGTTGAAAATTTCAAGAAACAAGTGTAGTTTTAAGATTTGGAGTCGGAGTTGAGGGATTTGTACCAACTCCGACTCCACCCAAAAATAACTGACTCCATGACTCCAACCCCAACCCCACAACCCTGGTTAAAAGTATATATATATATTTTGCCAGCATTTGCCCTTGGCCCCTCCTTCCAGCATAAAAAAAAAAGTTTCTAAATTTGTAGACAATACAAAAGTTGTTCCATTTATAAATACTGAAAGTTCTTATGAACTATAAAGATCTTTATAGATTAGTTGCCTGGGCTAGTAAATGCAAATGGAATTCAATCTTCAAAAATGCAAAGCCATCCATTTTGGGTGAAATAATGAAAACTTTAATTATCAGATGCAAGGAAACTGGTTTCTGGATTTTACACAGGAAAAAGATCTTGGCATTATAGTTAGTAGTGATCTAAAATTTTTTAAGCAGTGCTTAGAGGCTAGAAATAAGACAAATAAAATGCTAGGTATTAAGAGAAATGTTAGTTACAAGAGTAAGGAGGTCATTTGCAAATTATATAATTCTTATATTAGGCCTCACTCAGAATAGGTTATTTAAATATTGGTGCACCGAATAGCAGTTTAGCCGAATACCAAATATTCAGCTGCCTACTATTTGGCAAATACCGAATATTTGGCCCAAATAGCGTTTTTTGCCTACCAAGTATTCAGCCTGTTAAAAACTGACTGTTTGGCTTGCTTATTAAAACTGAATATTTGGCATGTTAAATAGGAATAATTGGCTTCAATAAGCTGAATACTCTTTTTTTTTTTAGTTGTAATTTAACCCTAAATGTTCCTTGTGCATTAGGGATATGATAGTGTAGGCTTGCTATTTTTGCTCAAATGGGTGACAGCGTCCTGCAGTTAAGTCCACAAACTACAAAAGGTTGAAAATTTAGTTTGTAATACAAACTACAGGTTCCTAAGCCTGAAAGGTTTTTATGGGCACAGTTAGGTTAGGTTGTTTGTTCAGGTTAGCACAATGATTTAATTGAAAATTTGGTATTATTTTAGTTTTTTACCTTTTCAGCAGTTTTTACCTAGCAATTATTGTATGTATAGGCTTATGGCCTTATGCTTTATAAAATGTCTCAAAGTAGAAGTATAGTATGGAAATATTTCAAACCTTGTGAAAGTGATCCAACATGCTGCACGTGCAATTTATGCAGTGCCAAGGTTTCAAGAGGGGGAAAGACTTCCAAAACTCACACAACTACAGCAATGTTAAACCACCTGAAAAGTAAACATACTGAAGAATACAAAACAGAAGCATTAAAGAAATCTAAAGCAGAAAAAAGAGCAGCATCGCCCAGCAACGCTGGCCCAACTGAGTCTCCAAAAGTTCCAAAGCAACAGCAAACATTATTTGAGACTATAAAGAAAAAAAATTATGGAATATTAATGACCATAGAGCTGTTGAACTTCACAAATTAATTGGAGAGATGATTGCCATAGACATACAGCCATTTTCATTTGTTTAAAATGAGGGTTTCAACCACCTTATGAAAAAAGCTTGCCCTAATTATACCATTCCAAGTAGGAGACATTTTTCCTAGAACGTTGTCCCTAATATATATGATAAATTATTTACTAATGTTAAAGATGTAGTATCATCTGCAAAATATATTTCCCTAACAACAGATATATGGACTGCCACTACAGCCAACACTCCATTCATATGTTTAACAGCACAGTGGTTGTCTGACAACTTTGAGCATCAAAGGGCAGTCTTAAGAGTCAAACATTTTCTGGGAACCCATTCTACCTTAAACATTAGTGAACAGTTGGTGAGCAGTCTGAAGAGTTTCAACATTCCTCTCAATAAAATCAATGTCCTTCTGAGGGACAATGCTGCCAATATGGTTGCAGGACTCAAAGAAAGTGGGTTACCTTCCTTATCTTGTTTTATCCACACCCTGCAACTTAACATTTCAGATTCAATATTAACTCGAAGTCTGTAAAAGATATTTTGACTGTATGTCAAGCCACAGCTACACATCTAAATCATTCACCATCAGCAATGACCAAATTTGAATTACTACAAAAACAACTCAGAGTAGTAGGGCACAAGCTCAAACAAGATGTTAAAACCAGATGGAATAGTACATACTATATGTTGGAAAGGATATTAGAACAAAAAAAGGTTATTGCTGCATATAGTGCTGACCACAATGTAACTGATATAAGTCCCTATCAATGGACCATCATTGAGAAGTTAGTACATGTACTTAAACCTTTCGAAGATCTAATGCTGGAACACAGTAATAGAAATTTGACAGCTTCCTTGATCATACCTTCAATTTTAACCTCGCAACTATTTTTCAAAAAGGCTGGTAGCATGGACCAAAATGAATCTAGCAACTTCAGTGGCATTTTAACAATGCTTGAAGAATTACTGAACTCAACTAAGACAAGATTTGAATGCTACCTTACCAACAAAATGCTATGCATAACTACATTTTTAGATCCAAGATTTAAATTACAATTTCAGAAGAGCAAAATTGATGAAATGAAAGAGTGGCTCAATGAGAGCATTGAAGAACAATCTACGGGAAGCCCTAGCCCTGAGTCGTCTGACACTGATTCACCTTCAGAGATTAGTAAAACATTTCCCAGATTTTCCAAATATTTCAGTTTAAATGATTGTTTCTTAGAGTTGGCAAAATCTAGTCATTCTAGTGAAAAGGTAGACAAAGATACTGATGCAAGCTCTGCACCCTCTACATCAGGGGTTCTTAACCTCTGAGTCGCGACCCAAACTTGGGTTATTAAATTGTCATTTATCATTTACTTGTTAAGGCTAATCATTTTACCATTATTATTTATTTTATTATCTATTATGAGTGAACTGTTTGAAGGCATTGGTCGCCGAGCTAGCGCTGAGAACAGAATTTGGATTATAGCCTAAAAAGGTTAAGAACCCCTGCTCTACATCAAATATTAGGAGTCCTAAAACTAATTCTAAGACTTGCCATTGGCAAAGAAGTTGACGCCTATTTGTCTTTACCTCTTTTGAAAAAAAATCAAAAGATCCTCTAGGATGGTGGAGGCAGAATAAAGCAGGTTTCAAGAATTTGCAGAAGCTCGCTCTCAAATACCTTTCAGCTCCCTCCTCATCGGTGGAAAGTGAGACACTTTTCAGTGCAGGTGGAAATATCTACAAAGCTAAGCGAAACAGATTAAATCCAGAAAATGGAGAAAAGCTTATGTTTCTGCACTACAACCTTCCTATATACAATTTTGAGTACTGAATCATGGGTGTATTTTTTTCTCATTTTGGTTACCATATTTAGTTATTTGACTTGATTTTGTTAATAAAGTTGACTAAAAAAGCCATATAAGTAGCCTGATGAGTCACATGGTGGTGATGAAATGCCTTTATTAGAAAAGGGAAATAAATATTAAAAAACACCATTCAGTGCCAAATATTCAGCAAAAAGACTGAATACCAAATATTCGGAAAAATGGCCAAATACCAAATATTTACCAAATATTTGGTGCATCTCCAAATAGGTATTGCATTCAAGCTCAGTCCCCTCACCTTAGACATGATATTGATATGCTTGAAAGGTGTGCAACATAGGGTAACCAAGTTTATCCCTAAAAAGATTGAAATACAGGGAATAATTAAAGGAACTAGGTACATTTAGTTTTGAGTGTGTTTGTATGGAGAATTCAGGGTTGGTAAAAACCCAACTACCCAGCAAAAAACCAGTTGGGTTTTTGCCAACCCCGGTGTTTAAAATGTTTGGACAATTTAGATTTAACTTTTTCTCATTAGAGACTGATGGAAACACTCAATGTATAATAAGAAAATTAGAGACACTTGTAGACTGGATCTACAAAAATATTTTTTAGTCATAATTGCAGTTTTAGAATGATTTGCCATATGATGTGGTAAATGGTAGCTCCTTAGTTTTAAGAAAAATTTGTATGCTTTCACGAAAGAGATAGTTTGTAAATAGTGTATATTCTTAACTTAAGTTATGTAGGCTATTCAGTAGCTCTGTAAATAGTTTATGTTAATTAACTGACAACTTGAGATTGATATTTTATATAATTTTATTATCATTAAATATAGCTCATGATTTAGATAACCTCAAGAGGACCAAGTGACTTCATGTTTTACAAATGAAATTTAATGTAATTACATTATTATTATTCTCTCTAATCATAATTCATATCTGACCTTTGACTTCATGCATTCATCAGACTTAACTTTACTTGAACCTGCATCTTTGTCACTGACACTTGACTAAGGTTCAACCTCAACCTCCAATATTAGGCTTGATTTCTGGCCAAACTTTTGCATTAACCTCATTAGCTCCTCCTTTGAGGAGATTGTAGATGTCAATTGACCAGGGAAGTACTCCAGGGAGGATGTTAGGTAGGAGACAGGGAGTGCTGGAACTCGTTTCTCTTGCCACAATCCTCTTTAGCTGATCTTTTTCTGTCATCTACCCTGTGAGCAGCCCAGCATACTCTCAAACACACTTCTCCCTCTATTCTTCACTATAGCTACATACATGCATTTTACACACTACACAATCTTTTCAAAATTTATACATAAAAAAAAAAAAAATCAGCCTCAGACTTTATTTCAGCTCTTATATAGTGGAAGACAGTTTTGCAGGTGCTTGCCCTAAGCTGCTCCTTTGTAAAAAAGAAAAAAAAGCTACAAAGTCACTTGTTGAACCAACTAACTTAGGCCCACTAGACTGCACTTGCAACTTTATTAAACCTTGCCTTACACACATGTCCTCAACCCTCATTCTAAAGAGTTACTGCAAAACCACAATATTTGGGGACTTCATACCCTTGTACAATTGTTCTGTTATTGTGATGCAGGCTGTGATACCAACCATCACAACTCTCACTATACACACTTACAACATGGTATCATATGTGGTACCTTTATTTCTTAATTAAATAAAATTATTTATTAAGTGAATTAAATATCTACAAAATTGCCTCGGGATTGGCAACATAGCCTATTGGGAATTAAAATAATTGCCATACATACATAGAACCCAATATGGAGGCATTAGGCCCACCCAACCACAAGAAAAATGTATTATTTCATGTTCAAAATTTTCTACTGCTGACTCATGAAAATTACATCGAGAGAAGATTCAATGGACTTTGCAAATTTAGCAAAAAAAAATATGAAGATTTATATGAGCAGTTCACTCGGAGCTTGTTCATGTTACAGTGATGCTTTAAGCAAGGAAAATATACCATACTTTATTTTCTTATAAGTTCTGAGTGAAATCCTCTTAATATAAAAAGGATAGGCCTATTCCTTCAGGTATTTAAGTGTAGTGAATGCCTATAGCAAATAAACCAAAAGAGCTTGTTGCATCCTACAAACAGAAGCGAGGCTCAATGAAATAATAAGGTAAGGCAATTCCTTTCTTTACCATTAGCAGTGCAAATACCAAAGGCAAATAAACATAGAGAGGTCCTTTAAAGACCTAAATATACATAACTCTCTAACGAAAAAATGTAGGGCTTTTATCATTAACTCTCCACTGTAATCTGCTGGAAATTTCCAACGGATGAGGGTATCAGGCAATCAACCCATAGCCCTATATAGTTTTTTCACACCTAACTTCCTTACAGTCATAGTCAAAAGGCAATGTGAATACCTATTCTTCAACTCAGTTTCAACTTTCAGGCCTCGACTAATGAAGCTAAAAATTAGGCTCCCACTGAATGGATCCCTGCATCTTACTATATAGCTACTAAGATAATTTACACTTAAAGCTTAGGAATGGAGCCATTTACACTTTAATAATCAAAGTAAAATCCACATAATTAATACTATAATCCTTTAAAATTGGTAAAAAATTCCAAATTGAAATTGACCAAGAATTTGTCATTGTGAGAGACTATTTCAAAGTGTCACACTAATGCATTTTAGGAAAAGTTCATGTTAATTTCAATCAAAACTTCAATTTTTAGTTAAAACTTCCACTCAATGCATCAGACATGAAAGAATTATAGCAAAACTTCAGCAATATCCTATTTTGGCATCCCAAATTATTCAACCAACCAGTTAGGTCAACTGTATGCCCTTGATGATTAGTTAGGTTAAGTAGTGATATTTTTGTTCAAACTAACGAAAATATCAAGACTTAACCTAACCAATCATCAAGTGTGTAGCAGCTGACCTAACCAGGCAGTCAATTAACCTAATTAACATAAGTAATTTGACAGTGTTGGAATGCCATTTATTTTTCGTTGGTTGAATAATTTAGGATACCAAAATAGGATATTACCAAAACTCCTCCCAGCATACATGAGAAAATTTTACCCAATTCTGCAACCTAAGAACATGGGCAAATATTCTGCACTTTCATGGCCACAACTCTTACAGGAGTTGGTCAAGTATTGATGTAGGAACAACTAACTAATCCAGAACCTCCTAACCTAGGCACAACATAAAAACATCAAAAATTTTTATAGTGGGCACAGGCACACTAAGAGCCACTTCGGCCCATCGAGGTGGCTCCACTCTGTAAAAACTGCCTGTACATTGGCAACAACCAATTTTTACAAAACTAATTAATTATCAATTTAAAACTAGAGATAGAATCTCTGGATCCAGAGGATCAAAGTCATAATAGGCTACTATCCACAAATATGTTACACTCTATATCTATTTATAACTGACATGCAAATATATCAGATCCAAAGAATCCAGTCAATTTCATTACGGTACCCATCAATACCAGCACCTTGCCAACCAAAAATAAGTCACGGTCCATATCAATTGCTGACCAAGTCACAATTTACAACCATATACATTACAATATATATACAGGATTGTATACAAAGTTTTGTCCGATAAATAAAATTTATTCAATAAAACCAAACATAATTAATCTTCAGTGGTAGAAAGATGTTCAAAGTAATCGCTTTTATTTGCAATATATTTTTGCCATCTTCCTGGCAATTTCCTGATGCCATGTGCAAAGAATGTCCGTGGTTTGGCGGTAATCCAGGCATCTAGAACAGCGTGAATTTCTTCCACAGATGAGAACTTCCTACCACAAATTGAAGATTTAAGTGGTGAGAAAAGGTAAAAATCAGACGGTGCGAGGTCTGGTGAATATGGGGGATGTGGCAATACTGTAAAACCGAGATCGCGCAGTTTCTGAACAGTTTTAGCAGCTGTATGATGCTTCGCGTTATCATGGAGGTAGTGAAGATGGTGGTATCCCCCATTAACTAGTCGCCGACATTTTTGCTGAATTGCTACCTTCAAGCGATCTAAATGCTGACAGTAAATATCAGCATTTATTGTTTGTCCACGTGGCAATACCTCCAAAAGGAGAACACCCTTGCAGTCCCAGTATACCGAGAGCAGATGTTTACGAATGGTCAACGTCCGTTGAACTTCCACATTTGGGATATCACCATCTCCTCTCCAACTCATATGGTGATAGCTGCCATCATTGTCCCAATAGATCCAAACTTCGTCCATTGTAATTAATTGTCCCAAGAAATCATTTGCAGCATATTTCTCCAACTCTAAACATATTTGTTCACGGTTTGCCTTTTGTTCAACAGTTAAATAATGTGGAATCCATCGATTAGATAAATAACGTTTCCCCATCTGAATAAGATGCTGCTGAATTGTTCTGTGACAAACTCCCAGTTCTAATGCAATACTCCTAGTCGTAGCATACTTCTCTGTATCCAGAAAGTTTTGTATACCTGTGTTCAAATCCAGTGATGGTCGACCACAACGTGGTTTATCATCGACATTGAAATTGTTTTCCTTGAATTGAGCCACCCACCGACGACATGTACGTTAATTTGTTGTTTCAGCACCAAGTGTCGAATTTATCTCTGCTGCTATGATTGCAGGTGACATTCCACGTTTCCAGACGAAATAAATCAGCTTACGTACGTCTCTTCGTTCAAATTCCATGCTTAAAAATAAGCAATAAATGATAAATGCAGCGAGAAATGAATGAAGAGAAAATGATGATGGCTGACAGTTGGGTAGGCTAGGCGCTATGTAGCGCCTAGCCTACGCATAGTGTTCGAAGCACGAGAATTATATATTAAATAAATCAACCAAATTTCAGTAGCCATAGACCTCATAATTACAAGAATATCAGCGTTTATTCATCAGACAAAACTTTGTATACAATCCTGTACTTAGGAGGAAAAGTGTAGATGTGGCTGTAAAGACTGTACAGTAATGTAGTGGTGTGTGTGCACCCATTTTGGGTCTCCCATTTAAAGGTGTTTGTGGGGCAAGTAAAGATCGTGAGTTTTTCAATACCTCACAGTACTACGGAGGGCACTGCTCGGCAGAGGAATCTCTTTAAATGGGGTGTGTAAGGACAGAGTATCCCCTAACCCAAGATGCTGCCTCCCTATATCCCACAACACTTGTGTTGAGCTGTAGGATTTATCACCTAAATGCACATAATATATATAAAATAAACTAGTACCATTCATGCAATAAAAATAGGCTTAAACACTATCACCAGATGTCCTTTGCAAACATCAAACTATCCAACCTTCTTCTGAAAGAATCAAGTGTATCTGAAGTCACCACTTCTTCTGTCAGACTGTTCCAAAACTTAATTACTCTGTTTGTAAAACTATGTTTTCTTAAATTTGTTCTACATCTTGGCTTAAATAATTTCATACTATAACCTCTAGTCTGGTTATTGTGATCTTTAATGAAAAGAGACTCAAAATCTATCTTATCCAACCCTTTTATCATATTATACACCTCTATCATATCACCCATTAGGCATTAACCTCCTCCTTTTTAATGAGAACATGTTTAGATACACCAGTCTTTCCTTATATGTCAATTGTCTTAGAGATGGGATCATTCTTGTTGCTTGTTTCTATACTTTTTCCAGTTTTTCAATATCTTGTATCAAATAGGGACTATTAAATTTAATACAGTATTCAAGGAGGGGGCTCACATATGAAATGTATAGTTGCTTTATAATACTGGGTGATTTGTATTCAATGTGTCTCTGCATGAGATTGAGTCTAGCATTTGCTATATTTCCAATTTCCATACAGTGATTTGAGAGTAAGTTCATTAGTCACAGTGACACCCAAGTCTTTCTCATCATTTTTAATCCAAATTCCATTCATATTGTATTCAAATTCTGGATTTTTTGGCCCAATATGCATAACCTTGCACTTATCAACATTAAATCTCATCTCCCATTTATCTGCCCAGGCTGTTACTCTAAGTCTTTTTGTATTGTCAGTGCTCCTGCTACTGACTTAACATTATGGCCTAATTTTGTATCATCAGCAAATTTTGAGGTTTTACATGATAGGCCCTTCTCTAGATCATTTATATAGACAACAAAAAGCAGAGGTCCCAGCACAGACCCCTGTGGGACTCCGCTCAATACGGGTCTCCAAGTACACTTACTTCCATTTAGATGAACTCTGTTTTGTTTCTCAGCTATTCTTCTATCCAGTCAGCTATATGATCTCTTATACCATGGGCTCTAACTTTTACCAACAATCTTGCATGAGGAACAGTATCAAATGCCTTTGCAAAATCTAAGTATACTATATCTACTGGCTCTTTATTGTCCAAATGCAATAGGACTCATCATAAAATTCAATCAAGTTGGTTAGACAGGACCTTCCATTTCGAAAGCCATGCTGGCTATCATTTATAAGGTTGCACCCTTCAAGGAACTCAGTAACTTTACTTCTAATGATACTTTCAAGTAATTTGCAAATAATGGAGGTGAGGCTGATGGGTCTGTAATTTTTTGCCAAGTTTCTATTTCCTTTTTTAAAGATTGGAGCCACATTTGCTTTCTTCCAATCCTCTGGAATTTCAGTACATATCAATGATTTATTAAAAATAATTTCTAGTGCCTGTGCTATATTCTTTTTGGCAGCTTTTATGACTATTGGATGCATTTCATATAGCCCTGGAGATTTTTCCATTTTTAATTTATCTACTGCTTTTAGAATATCTACCGCAGTTTTGTTACCCTTAATTCATTTATTTCTCTATCTTGTCCTGGTAGTATAAGATCAGGAATATTATTTAAATTTTCATTTGTGAATACTGATGAGAAGTATTTGTTTAGTTCTTCAGTTATTTCCAGATCATCATCTATAGTTTTATCATCTATATGGAGGGGGCCAATTTTCTTTTTCACTCTACTTTTCAAATTGAAGTGACTGAAAAACTTCTTAGGATTGTTTTTTGAATTCTTGGCTAGGCTTTTTTCCAGGTCTTGTTTGCTATCTCTGATTGCTTTCTTGCAAATGCTTCTTTTACTTTTATATATTTCAGAGTGTGCCATTTTTAGTTCTTTTTGAATTTATGAAATGCTTTTGCTTTTACTCTGATTGCTCTTTTTACATTGCAGTTTATCCAAGGTTGTTTTTTATTTTTTCTAGTTCTGATTTTACACTGTGGGATATGCTTCCTTTGTATGTTCATTATTATACTTTTAAATTTTTCCCACATGGGTAATTCCAGGACAGATCAACCAATAAAACTGGAAAATAACACCACCACCTCTCCAATTTTGCTGAAACTTGGTGCAGGGGTAGATTTTGGCCAAAAAATATGATTCCCAAGTTTTTAGCTTGATCTGACCAACAGTTCAAAAGTTATGAGCGACGTCATTTTGAGGTCAAGCATTGACCTCTCATTTTTTAAACTGCCATAACTTTCCTCCTGTTGGTCATACTCATAGCCCTATAAAAGTATACATTTTTGGAATCAGAATGATCTGTAGATTCCAAAAATGACATCATTTTTGATGTAGAATGAAAAATAAAAATTTTACTCAAATATTTGAGGTCATCATTTGACCTCTCGGATACTGAATTTCAGAAAAATTTATTCGTGAGAAAAATGTTCCCCTATCATTTATCTATCATTATCAGCTTTAAAAAGTTTGTGTATAGGCCATTGTACATGTCAAAACACAATTTAAGTAATACTACCTGTATTTTTTTATTATAAACATCTAATTTTGCCTCATTTCATGATCTAGACATCCTGAGAGCTAGATAGCTATAAGTGCTTGAATATACAGAAGTTTATAAAAGAGTGCCACACATGGTATATATATATATAGGGTGAACCAAATGTAGGTGGACAGTAAATGATAACATTTATTTTGAGAATACATATTTAATTTTTTTGTATACTATAATACAAAATAATATTTAAATAAATTTAGTTATAATATTTAATATAATATAACACAAACACCATAGTTATAATGAACACCATAGTTATAATATAATATAACACAAACCGTATTCAACCTACTGTCCACCTACTTTTGGTTCACCGTGTATATATATATATATATACAGGGTGGGCCGAAAGTCTGGATCCATAGGAAAATATTTATTTTAATACATAAATTACAGCAAATGGTAAATACTTAAAATGAATATCAACTTTAACTCGTAAATGCGTATCCGTGATACTGTACAGTAGTTCGTACTCCAGTATAAATACTCAAATACTTTTTTTATTTCAGCCCAGAAATGGCTTTGAATCTAACAGAAGACCGGGTAGAACTTGTGCTCATGTACGCAAGACAGGGCGCTACACACAGAGAAGTTGCTACCGAATTCAATAGAAATCATCCTGATAAGCATCCAGTAACACATGCGACTGTTGGCAAGTTTTTAAACGTTTCAAAGAAACAGGAAGTGTACATGATCGACGGTGTTCTGGTCATCCAAAAACTGCAACTGATGAAAATACCTCTGCAATGGTATGTGAAACTTTAACGAAAGTCCAGTAAAGTCAACAAGAAGATTATCAAATGAAACACGCATCTCGAGAACGTCAATTCGAAGAATTATTAAAAATCAAATTCCATCCCTAAGTGTCTCGATGTCAGAGGCCACCAATTTGAGCATTTGTTATAATTTGTTGTTTATACTGGAGTACGAACCACTGTACAGTATCACGGATACGCATTTACGAGTTAAAGTTGATATTCATTTTAAGTATTTACCATTTGTTGTAATTTATGTATTAAAATAAATATTTTCCTATGGATCCAGACTTTCGGCCCACCCTATATATATATATGTATAATATATTTTGCTTGTTAATGCATTGTTATGTATATCTGAGTATCATCATCTTCCATGTTTTTTTTTGTTATTCATCAACTACAGTATTTTTGCCCACAGGTCCTGTACTGTCATATACTGTATTCTTTATTTTGCAGTGCTACAGTGAAGGAACCTGCTTATAAATATAGTGTAGTACCTTATTACGAAATGCCTCAGAATATGAAATTTTGCTCTGATCCTCTGAAGAAACATAAAAAAAGAATTTTTAAAAGTGTAAGGAAAGTTAAGGAGGACATTATTCTTACGAGTCTTGGACTATTAAATGACGACGACCTATTGTGTGTAAATTGTCTAAAATTAATATCAAAGGAACCAGGTCTTCTTAAGCAAACAGCAGTGGAAGCCATTTCACCAATGGAAATCAGTGAAGATTCATGTGCCTCATCTGACTCATCTCTCCAATCCACAATTAATGACTCTTTCAAAGCATCTAGACAGCTTTCCAAAGACATACTTCATGACAATATACTTCCCTACTTGGATAAAATTCCAATAAAAACAAGTAAGGCTATTTTGATGCAAATAAAAATGTATACATATATATATATATAAGCAAACAACCACAGGGAAAAGGAAAAGGAAACATGAAGTCCGAGCACTTTCGTGATATATTCACATTTTCAAGGAGAAACAGAAAATATTTTCCTATTTTCTGTTTCTCCTTGAAGATGTGAATATATCACGAAAGCGCTCGGACTTCGTGTTTCCTTTTCCCTGTGGTTGTTTGCTTATTAATAAGATCACGTGTTATTTTGTGATTTTAGTGCATATATATATATATATATATATATATATATATATATATATATATACAGGGCATCCCAAAAAAATGTATACACACTTTAACAGCTGATAGCTCAATTGATGTTTCTTTCTTTCCAAGTTAAACCCATTAGAATTAATAATGGCAGTCAGACTAAGCTTTGAACAAAGGAAATTCATTCTAAAATGCTACTGGAAGTGTGAAAACGCAGTTGAAGTGCAAAGACAGTTTAGGAGGGAGTTTCAAACAGATCCACCAACGCGACTTACCATCACTCGAATTAGAGATAAGTTTGAAGCCGATGGAACTGTTCAGAATGTCCACAAGAAGCGTTCAGGAAGACCACGGACATCGACAAGCCCCACAAAGCAAGAAAGAGTACTGGAAACGTATCACCAAAGTCCAAGAAAATCTGTGCGGCAAGCGAGTCGTGAGGTAGGAATTTCAGAATCGTCTGTCCAACGCATTTTGAAGCGCTGTCAATGGAAAAGTTACATTCCAAGATTAGTCCATGCTATTAATGATGATGATCCGGACCGAAGAGTGGAGTATTGCGAGTGGTACTTGGCACGATGTGGATGTGGATTGGACGAAGGGGTTTCATAGAATACCCTCCACGTTCACCAGACCTCACACCACTAGACTTTTTTTTATGGGGATACTTAAAAGACAAAGTCTACACTATAAAACCTGCAACAGTTGCTGAATTGAGAGCAGCCATTGAACGAGAATGCACACAAATACCAAACGAAATGTTTTGTGATGTTTGCGATTCCATTGCTTCGCGTTATCAGCAGTGCCTGGACCAGAACAGACGTCAGTTTGAAAACAGGCATTGACAAAACAATTAAATAATGTCTGTAGATTCTATTACATTTTGAAAATGAAATGTATTTTAATAAACACTGCCTTTATAATTATTTAAAGTGTGTATACATTTTTTTGGGACGCCCTGTATATATATATATATATATATATATATATATATATATATATATATATATATATATATATATATATATATATACACATATATATATATATATATATACACACACACTATATAGCTATAATGACTAAATAAAAAAACATTTGTACAATGAATGATATTTATTATAAATTGACATATTATTTATTCCATGAATATTACAGTTTACTTGTATAACTAACACTCTTTATATTTATATTGCTTACAGCTGGTATGACACATCAGCAAAAACAAGGAACCTCCAAACTTTTGAAGACAACAGAAAAAATCAAGAGAAGTACAGAATCTGCATATGTAGTAGAACTTCCAGAAGCTGGTCCATCAACAAGTTCCCACCATGAAAAAGAATTCTGAATTATATAAGTAAGTATCACTTAAATTAATTTAGGTACTATATATATATTATATATATTTATTTATATATTGTTATACATACCATATATGATTAGACCTATCTAAAGTAGCTTTAAGGTATCACCAATTAACGCAATGAAACTATCCACTTAGGGATATGTTTAGAATTTTTATATTTTACAACTAGCTAGTTAGAAATCTTTTTAATAAAAGTTTTCTAAAAATTGCAGGTATGAACTTCTCATGAGGGAGCTCAAGGATAAGTTCAACACCACACAAAACAGCAAGCTAAAACTTCAAATTTTATCACTGTCACCATTTACAATAGGTAAAACGTCGACATTCTTTGGAACATCAACTTACATGTTAAAAAAAGTTGCCATCTGAAAAGTGAACATGGAGTACTACCTGAAATCCCATCAATGAGTAAAGGCAAAGTAATTACAAATGAGACAAAAGTGAAAGTGAGAAATTTTTATGAATTAGATGAATATAGCCATCAATGTCCTGGAATGAAAGACCAAGGTTGTAATCAATGAAGGAGGAGAAAAGATAAAGATGCAAAAGTGTTTAATACTTTGTAATTTGCGAGAGCTCTATGCAGAATTTACTAAGCATTCAAATAATTCTCATATTGGATTTAGTAGTTTTGCCAGTCTTCGTCCTGCTTGGTGTATCCTCACAGGTAGCAGTGGTACACATTCAGTTTGCATCTGTACATATCATCAGAATCCCAAACTGCAGCTTGCAGCTCTTGGAGTAAGACAGCTAGAATATTCACAGCTGATGGCTACTTCAGTTTCTGACATCAACAACGAAGATTGTATGATGCATAAGTGCCAAAACTGCCCACGCAAACAGGGTGTCAAGGCCTTGTTGGAAGGATTAGATGCTATGGAGACTCTACCAGAAGAAATTCATTATAAGCAATGGGTGACAGTGGACCGCTGTTCACTGACAGAAAAGGTTGAGAATTTTTATGATTTCACAGAATCATTAAGTAAGAGCATTTCTAATCCCTCAAGGCATCATTTTACAAGTAAACACCAAGCAGAATATTTTAAAAATTTTAAAAATAACCTTCCATTGCATGAAGGGTGCTTAGTAGGAGATTTTGCAGAGAACTATTCATTCATTGTCCGGGATGCAGCACAGGGATTTCATTGGGAAAATTCTCAATGCACAGTACACCCATTTGTGTTTTACTGGAAACAATCTGATACTGTCTGTCATCAGAGTTATTGCTTCATTTCAGATTCATTGAAACATAATACAGTGATGGTGTACTCTTTTCTCCAAGAGCTAATACCTGTTATTCATGCAGAACATCCAACTCTGACAAAAATTCACTATTTTACTGATGGATGCGCTGCTCAGTATAAGAACAAATTCAATTTCTTGAACCTTTGCCATCACAGAGCTGACTTTGGGATTGATGCTGAGTGGCATTTTTTTGCTACATCACACAGCAAAAAATGCACGTGATGGAATTGGAGGTACTGTCAAGAGAGCAGCAGCAAAAGCAAGCCTACAAAGACGTCAAAACACAAATTTTAACAGCTGAAGACATGTACCAGTTTTGTTCTAATGAAATGAAGTCTTTAATAAAAATTTTGTATGTGTCATCAATGAAAATCAAGGAGATTGAAGAGATTAGAGCAGTGCTTCAGCCCTTCAATCAAGTCAATTGCAAGTACCCTAAAACTTCATAGATTTGTACCTATGTCAATGGATAGCTTAATGGTTTACCCCCTCCCTCTCTCAGAGTGCCAAAGGAGAGAAAAGCCTACTGAAGGATATTGGCACTCAGTCTGGTAGTGAAGAGGGCAGCAGTCTTCAGGGAAGCACATGCACTAAAGTGAAAGTTGTGTGTTTTGTTGGATGTATATATGGACAAGAACTGTGGTTTGGGCTAGTAAAAGACTATGATGCTGAATATGAAAATTACATTATCAATTTCCTGCATCCCTCAGGCATTGCCCCATCATATACATTCCCAACCAAAGAAGATAGTTGCCCAGTGCCAGCAAATTATCCTTGGAGCAGTACAGGCAGGACTAAGAGGAGGAACACACATCCAGTATATTTTCCCAGCAGAAGATATGGAAAACTTTGCAAAGGAGCATATAAATAGATTAACCTAAATTTTACTGTGTATATGTACATATGTAGGACATTAATTACTATGATGTTATCCTTGTATAATATGGAGTCATTATATGTGCATTACCTATTACTTTTTTCTTTAAGTAATGTTCAACTGTTTTGATAACTTTTATATTGTATTCATTAATAAAGGGGATTGGAAGTTCCCCCATAACAGCCAGTTTAATCAAAGTTGTCTGATGAGTCTTGTGGCAGAGATGAAATGGGGGATATTTATTTTGGTTTAAATACCTAATAATGCATTAACAAGCAAAATATATTAAATATATATATACGGTGTATATCATGTGTAGCACTCTTTTATATACTTCTCTATATTAGGGTGTTTCATAAATGAGAACCACATTATATTTTTAATCCACATAGATGCCCGTGTTCGTTTTACATATTTATCACTCCAACAACAATAAGGGGTCCCGAGAAATCACGCCTTACGTCAGAGAGCACAGACTCATCACTTCATCATTTCCCCCTTCTGCTTCTTCGGAAAATCCTTCCTGTTCTTGAAAACTGCTTTCAGCAGGTACTGTTTGTCTTCTTCCTTCGTTGTTAGGGCAGTATTGAATTTCTCAATGAGAGCGATCCCCCCATTCAGCCAAGTCATTCACCACAGCCAGGACGTGGACCCTAGCTAGGCCTGCTTGGTAGTGTGGGTCACTTTCCCAAGATGAAGCGGGATTTTCAACGAAGGCGCCATTGATCCCGAGTGAAGAGATACCTCGAGGACAAAGGAATGAAACCCAAAATCATCTTTCCTTTGAAGGAGCCGAGGACAGTCTTCCCCTCTAGATGCTTCAACGCTTTCCTCAATGCCGGCTTGGCAAGGTTCTCTTGCATCCTTTGTTTCTCTTCCTGAGGAACCCCTTGATCGAAGAATGCCAAGCTGACCAGCATCTCAGAGAAGTACCAGAGATGTCATTTCATGGCCGCTTGCACTTGCTTGGTGACGTCGACGATCACGGCATCTTCCTGCAGTATTTCCAGGTCCAGCAAGAACTCCAGATCCACACGTGGGGCATGCTCTGCTCTCATCGCACGACTCCAAGCCATGCGATAGGCCAGGGGGACAAACAGGTAGATTTCTGTGACTCCTTTCAGCTCCCACCCAGTCATCCTGAACTGGTCCTGAAGGAGGTACAGCTTCAATCCGTAAATGGCTTTCGCCATCCACCGCGCATGGTGGTATGCTCCTGGCTTCCGCAGTGGCACATTGGTGACAGTCTCTTCCCTGAGAAAGAGGATAACCAGTTGAAGAAGTTCTTGGTAGTCATCCCACGGCTGACCAGAAGCCAGAACTTCCCTCACGACAAGGACAGTTCAGTCCTCGAGACCCTAAGAGGTCCAGCGATGCTGCAGCTATCTGAATCAATAGCAGTGGTGATAAGAGATCGGTCGATGAAACCCCACTGCTCTTGGAATATTTTGAAGATCCCAGTCTTGGGCCCAGAGGTGGGGCCCATCGAAGACTGGAAAACTTGGGCCAGGACGATTTCGTACATATGGTGCCTGCATGCTAGGTAAAGAAGTTGCTTCCCAAGACCCTCCTCAATCTTGATGCAGGCTCCCACATGAATCCCGGTGTTCGATGCCATTGTGTCAAATAATAACCCCTTGATTCATTTGGATGGGTTGTGTTCCCACACAAGATCAATGCAGATGCGTGCCATCTCCACTCCCGTGCCAGCTGGAACTTTTGGAACTCCAAGCAGCTTCTCCTGGCCATTCCCAGTGACCAGCACAGCAATCCGGTCCACAGATCCGTCACCTGTGATTTCAGGCAGCATTTTCCCATCCCAGTGCAACACCAAGGGCTCCTCAAGACAGAATTCTCCCTCTTGATACGCCTCTGCTGCTTGCTTCTGAAGCGACTGGTGAGCACGATACATTGTGGAAGAGGAGATGGATACCTCATTCAAATCGTGCCCCAAGGATTGCGCGACGACGGCATAGGACATCGCTGCATCACGATAAGAAATGTTCATTCGGTCATACGCGACAGCCACACCCTGAGTGATGAGGTTCCTCGACCGCTTCCTCAGAGGACATGAAGCAGACATGAAGGCTGCCAAGGAGGGATCATCTTCCGCAGATGGCGATGCCGAGGACGAGTCTTCAAGAGTAGCAGCTTCTGTAACCATCTTGGCCCACTCGAATTCCCAGTGTCATCTCTCCTCCTGCTGTTCCTCTCGATGCCTTTTCCTACTTTCCATTTGGGTCAGCTTCATGTCTGCCGATCCCATACTGCTCTCTGTTGGGTCCTCCTGCTGACTCTTGTAGAAGAGCTTGTCTTCTTCGTTTGTCATTATAGAAAGGGCATTGGAATGACCAATATTGAGGATTTCGTTCTTGAGTTCCACCTTGAACATGTCCTCCGCAACACGACAGCTCTCCTCGGATCTGTTCCTGCTTTTCACCAACTTGTCATAATGCTGGAGCAGAGCTTCCATTTTCCAAAGGGCGCTGTCCCGCCTCATAGTAGGGATCCTTGCTCTTTTCCAGAACAGCATCCAAACAGAGGTTCAGACATTTTCTCCATCCTAGGTTTTCCTGTTTTTGATGGAAGCAGCACTTTTGCAAGACTTGCAACTTCGTCAGCAGGCAGCTACCCAGGATCTCCTTATTCGGGTGTCCAATAAGCCAAACCTCTTTCTTGCTTCGAGTTGCCATGTTTATCTGCAATGAGGAAATATACGAATTAGAAAAGAGTACAAATACGCAACAGTAGACACGAGAACAAAACTCGACAACTGACACAAAGGACAGAGAGCAGTGCACCCTTCCATCAGGAAGCAAGGCAGTCGACTAACACTAGAACAGCTGAAATTAGAAATACCTAAGCAATCTGAAGCGTCAAATCTCGGGACCCCTAAACGTGTTCTGATCTGGTTGAAACCTGTTCAGACAAGTTTCCTCTGCAAGAGGAACAGGGGCATCAATGTGGATTGAACTTCCTTCCACTTCATCCATCAACCACACTGCCGTGAAACACCCTACTCTATATTCAAGCACCTATAGCTATCTAGCTCTCAGGATGTCTAGATCATGAAATGAGGCAAAATTAGATGTTTATAGTAAAAAAATACAGGAAGTTAGTATTACTTAAATTGTGTTTTGACATGTATTAATGGCCTATACACAACCTTTTTAAAGCTGATAATGATAGATAAATGATAGGGGAACATTTTTCTCATCAATGAATTTTTCCGAAATTCAGTATCCGAGAGGTCAAATGATGACCTCAAATATTCATTTATAAGTAAAAATTTTTATTTTTCATCCTACATCAAAAGGGATG
This sequence comes from Bathynomus jamesi, assembly GCA_023014485.1. Classification (NCBI taxonomy): domain Eukaryota; kingdom Metazoa; phylum Arthropoda; class Malacostraca; order Isopoda; family Cirolanidae; genus Bathynomus; species Bathynomus jamesi. The sequence goes on along the minus strand of JAJOZX010004312.1, from coordinate 113,100 downwards.
TCATTTTTGGAATCTACAGATCATTCTGATTCCAAATAATTATACTTTTATAGGGCTATGACCAACAGGAGGAAAGTTATGGCAGTTTGAAAAATGTGAGGTCAACGCTTGACCTCAAAATGACATTGCTCATAACTTTTGAACTGTTGGTCAGATCAAGCTAAAAGCTTGGGAATCACAGTTTTTGGCCAAAATCTACCCCTGTACCAAGTTTCAGCAAAATTGAAGTGGCAGTGGTGTTGTCCATTGGTTGATTTGTCCTGGAATTACCCACATACTAGTTACTGTCTGTTCAGGCCAGGGTTGTGGAGTCAGAGTCGTGGTCGCACGTTTCAGGGCGGAGTCAGAGTCGAATTTTTACAATGTGTGGAGTTGGAGTCGGAAAATTTTGGACCGACTCCACAACCCTAGTTATAGCCACTAGGTTAAGAAGGGTTATTCAATTTTAAGTAGGACTACTACTGGTTAGACCTTAATTATATTTAAGAGAATCTTTTTCATTTATATACATATATATATATATATATTATTGGAAAAAATAAAAATCCCTTAATATGATAATATCTACAAGTCAATATCCTTCTTAATATTTGAATGTTCCCTTATCCTAGAAAGTAACCTGACGATTCATGTGGTGGTGATGAAATGTCTTATTATTATGATAATTATAGAGTGAAACACTAGAGGAGTCAGAGTCGTATATTTAAAATGTGAGGAGTCGGAGTCGGATTTTTAGATTTTTTACAATGTGTGGAGTCAGAGTCGGAGTCGGAGTCGAAGTCAAATTTTTACAATGTGTGGAGTCAGAGTCGGAGTCGGAAAATTTTGGACCGACTCCACAACCCTGGTTCAGGTTTCAGGCTGTAGAATATCTGTCCAATTTATTACACACAGATCATTTACTAGTCCATTCATATTTCCTCTTTTAAAATCTGGGATTTCTACTTTATTTTCATTAGGTCTTGAATTACAAACAATATTAAACCGAAGGATACAATGATCACCTGAACCTAGTGTTTCTGAAACTGAGATATCCCGGAAGGTATCTAGATTATTTATTAGAATTAAATCTAGAATGGCATCAGCCCTGGTTGGCTCCTTTACTAACTGGGTTAAACCGTTCTCAATTATACAGTCTAAGAATCTCTCATTACTTTCTGGTGTTTGTAATATTTCCCAGTCTATATGCCTATAATTGAAATCTCCAACAATAATAATATTGCTTGTCATTGCTTTATTTATTTCATCAATAAGTTTATTTTCTACATACTTATTTTCTTCTCTACTTTTGTGGATTCCTCCAACTAAACATCCCTCAGGTGGTCTATAGATACCCCCTATCCTGATTTTCCTGGCATTTTTATGCCCAATATCTATCCATACAAATTCAATTATTTCTTCTTTAACAGAGGTAACCAACTGGATTCAGATGTCTTGGCATAAATAAATACTCCACCACCCTCTGAATATTTACGTTCATAATAAAAAAGTTCATAGCCATCAATTTCATAAGTAATGGTATTCTCTTTCGCTAAATGGACTATTTGGTATCGTACTAAATTTCATCCAAGTTTCAGCAATAATCATAACATCAGGATTTTCAATACCTATGTATGCCTTGAATTCATTTATTTTATTTCGGATACTCCTTGCATTTACATAGAAAAATGACAAAGAACCCTTGGAATATTTTGCTTGTAATTTAGTCTGGTTCTTGTTCTGTGATGGTATATTATTTCCATCTCTTTTACTTTCTTTGTTGACCTTTTTCTTTTGAGTTTTAATTATATTTTTTATTAGTTTATTGTTATCAAAAGTATTGGTATTTGTACTAATTTGGCCTATTCCTTTGGTTTTTAGTCAATTATATGATACAATCTTTGGTAGTAAATCAGTCCCTTTACTATTAAGGTGAATTCCATCTCTGTTATAGAACTCTCTTTTTTTGTAAAATTTATTCCATAGTTCAATATATGTAATTTCCATACTCTGACAGTGTCTTAAGCCTACTATTTATATATAGTACTTGTGAGTACTACTTATTATTCTCATGTATCCTAGGAATTATACTTGTGATAGATGTTTTAAGGTTAGGTCTCCATTCCTTTAACTTTGTTAATAGCTGTTCATATGACTCCATGATTTCTTCAGTGTGTTTACCCTTTATATCATTTCCACCTACATGTATAACCATATTCTTTGGTATAGTTAGGTCAATACTAGATCCTTTTTCTATAATTTTATTACTAATTCTATTTATCCCTGCACCTGGACAACAGTAAGCTATGCTACCTCTAGGTAATTTAGATCCTAGGCCCCTCACTTGAGAGTCACCTGTAACGGATGCTGGTTCAAACACACCTATAGCTTTAGAGTGCCTAGGTTTATATAAGTTTAGATTATTATTGCTAAAATTTTATTTTATATAAAATGAATGAAATCTATTTGTTAATTCTATTAAAACATTTTCATTTGGTTTTAAAATCCTTGGTTTCCAAGTTTTCTTTGGCATTTCCTACTCATTTGGCCTATTTTGCATTGACTTAGGCCCAACTAAAACATTGGGTTCAGGCTGTTTCTGAGTTTCAGCCTCATTTACAGTATTAGACCCAGGCCCAGGCCAAACTTGAACTGCAATATCTCTAAGTTGGTCTGGCCTCTCCCTCACTAATAGACTCGCTAGACTTACTAAAATTTTTTATTACAATACTACACTCATCACAAAACCATATCAAGTTGACATTAAGCTTAAAAGCAACATTTATACTTTTATATATATCATTTGTAAGGCCTTTTCAGCTTATGTGATACCAGTCATCACAGCTATCACATGCAATAACTATCTTTACTCTTAACTTCCTTTTTACAAATTCTACAGTCACTGTCAAAACCCATTTTTGTCGGGTAGGCTATGTTCCTAAGTTATATCCTAGGCTTAAAAATTTTGTTGACTCACCAACTTTGATACTCTCAAGTTATATCAAAATAATTACTCAGGTTAGGTCAAGTGGGAGTCTTACCTTGTGGTTAGGCTAGGCTATCAGAATAAGCTAAGCTAGGCCTGTACAAACAAGTACAACACTGGAGTGATCTTATTTATACCAGTCAAAAAACAATTCCAAAATGCAGGACCAATCTCAACTGCAGCCCTGGAAAAAATTTTCAACACCATACCCCTGGTTTCAGTGACAAATAATTTGAACTTTTGGTTAATATGAGTTTTATCGTACTCAGAATATCAAAAGCAAATATAATTATAAAATATTAAAGCATAATTTTCTCATCATTTTCATATAAGTCACTATGCTCGCAGATGCGTACTTAACAAATTATGTACATTTAAATATTATGACATTTTTACTTTTTTTTTCCCCGCCCTTCCAATATTTGATTGGTGATGTCATGAGAACATGATATATGAGCTAGACTTTTTAAGTTCTTAAGCCTTTTAAGTTGCTAGTCTACTTCTGTTAGTTTTTGATAGATGTTTGTGGCGATGACATGTGAATGGTACGAATATTATTTTGAGGATTTAATATACGAAGTGCATTCTAATGACTTCCAAGCAATAGAAATATTGAATATATTATTACATTATCATTTGTATAATTTAGGTCTCGGGGGTATGGGGGCAGAGCCCCCGTAAAGATCACGCATCACAAATTGATTGGTATAGGGTTTTATATTTTTTATTTTTGAATTTCCAACGCTAAAATGTCGTTCAATCGATCAATTTGTGATGCGTGATCTTTACGGGGGCTCCATCCCCGTACCCCCGAGACCTAAATTATACAAATGATAATGTAATAACATATTCATATTAGGTAAGGTTAGGTTAGGTTAATTAATACCAAAATACATTTTCCTAGTAATATTTGAGGTGTTTTGCTTAGATTTTAACCTCCATTTCCCTTGAAAATGGGCCAAACTTCAAAGTACTATAGCTTTGTTAGATCTCATTTCCGACAGAAATGGAGGTCATATTTGAACAAATCACATCAAATACTACTAGAAAAATGTATTTTGGTGTGTAAAATGACTGAGTTACTTAAAACACAATTACTTTTGTTAACAAGCAATTCTAGACATGTGACGCCTAGGCACATCCGATTACCAATAGCAAAATGGGTGTAGTTTCTGATTTTATAAAAAATCTGGTAGTCATGAGACCATACATTAGCCATAATTTATAATGTATAGGTAGGCTAGGCCTAAACTCAAACTCAGGCTAGTTTATACTCTAAAAATAGGCCAAGGTTAGACCTAGCTCAGCCAAAATTAAGTGTATAGCATAGGCCTACCTTCAGCAAGGCTCAAAATTAACACCTGCCCACCCACCAATGGCGGGTAGATTTCAGGTCAGGCAGGTACAAATTCTAAGTTATACACCCAATTGGCAGGTAATATATGTAATTCTCAATTATTTTTCGCTTTGGTTTTGATATTTTTTCATTTTTCTAATCACTATTATTCCATTTCAAAATAATTGAGATGTGGAAATACATAAATTTAAAATTTCAGGTGTATGAATTTTTTCCCAGGAGGGTAGATTTTACAGAGTCCCTACCCAGTTGGCAGGTGAGGGAAAAAGTTTATTTTGAGCCCTGCCTCAGCCTGTAAAATCTGCTTAAATTTTCCTGTGGCATTGCTTGTGGAGTTTTCCATACCATTCTCACACCAAATGCATCAAGTGAGAGTTTTAACTCAAATTACTTGCACCTGATGAGTTGAAGTGTGGGTGTGTAAGTCAATAAAATTACTCAAGCTCAACATGTAACCTATCCTAGGATAAAAGTTCAAACTAAAATTAAAGTTGACTGAAATCAATGCAAGAATTTTCTTTTTAAGTGTGTCAATGTGACTTCCAAATATTATGAAAGTTATTTTTCATATTGCATGAAACTTTCACAATTTGGTGAGCAAGAATTTTACAATCTGGGCATTCTCTAGGCAAATTTAATAGGCCTAAGCCTAGGTATAATGAATAATTTAAATGACATACCTTGAATCTAAAGAGAGTTCTAGGCCGCCACTAGACCGGTTCTACCATTAGGTCTAAGTTAGAGTCAGATAGTACGTGCATAGTAACCACCGTATGTGACCGTCCTTGGCCAAATACGAACGTCATAGACTGACACCGGCTGCTCGTCGCAAATATAGCATACCCTGGCATAGAAATCGTACGAACATATGATTACTATAGTATTAATAAACTAGAAACACCTATACATTTGAAGCTATTCAGTGGGTGTACAATGATGTAGTGTTATGAGGCACCTCCGTGGCCCAGTTTTAGAACCTAGATTACTTGGTATGGGTATTAAGACATTAAAGGTAGTTATCAGCATCATTAACTACTGCTCGCTGAATGATGTAAGGAGGAAGTGCCAAGAAATTGAACTTGTGTACACAAATCAAAGCCTTCTGTCATAGAATTAAAATTAATTACTTCCTGCATCAATGCTTTCACAATTTCAAAATTTTACACCCCGAAAACACCTCTGAAATTACCCTGTATTTAATTTTTACCCTACATTTTAAACATTTATCTAAACTTATATGAAAAACATGTGGTACAATTTGAGCCTATCGCAGTTATTCAGTCAGATACATTGTCTACCAGACTACCTTTATAGTGTGATAAAATTTTTCAGAAAATAAATTTCAAGTCAACTAATTAATATTAGACTATTTACAAACTGTTGTAGGGCTTATTCAACCAACCAGTTAAGTCAACTGTACCCCTTGACAATTAGTTAGGTTAAGTCGTGATATTTTCGTTTAAACTAACGAAAATATTAAGACTTAACCTAACCAATCATCAAGGGCGTACAGTTCACCTAACCGAGCAGTCAGTTAACCTAATTAGCATAAACAAGTAATTTGAAAGTGTTGAAGTGCTGTTTATTTTTGGTTGGGTGAATAATTTGGGACGCCAAAATAGGATATTACCCTACTGTAGTACTTACAGCTATTAAGCCTTAGCTAAAGTATATATAATTCACACATTTTACAAAACACCTCTCATTTATGAAAGCATGTTTCTTTAAAATATCTAAAACTCCCAGCAAGAAATTGAACGTTTAGTGGACGCCATATTATTGACTTGCCATATAATGTGGTAAACAGTAGCTCGTTAGTTAATTTTAACGCTGGTGGGGCGTGGTTCGGATTCCACGTTAAACTGTAGGTCTAAGGTGGAGTGAAAAGCTTGACCTTCGTCAGAATGAAAAATTCGGGCGGAAGCTAACCAAAGGTGTATATATATATATATATATATATATTTTTTTTTTTTAACTGCAAACAACACACAGTACAGTATAATTAATGTAAAGAACGACGCTTGTATAGAAGAACGTTCCGCACAAGATGAGGATGGAGAACGAACAAATGAAAAATGAGGTAACCACCCGGGATCTTCCGATCGCCGGTCAGATATGCTGACCACTACACCATGGGCCTCGATTAATCAGAAGTCGTAATTCTCCTACATACAAGCAGAAACCAATGCCCTGAGGGGGCACCTACCGCATGCCGCACATTTATACATTTTAACTGCAAACAACCAGTGGTGGACACCGTTAACCAAAAAGTTAACTTCGATAACGATAATCCGTTAACCCCAATTTTTAACTCCGATAACGATAATCCGATAATTTTACTACAAAGTTAACGGAAGTTAACGATAATCCGTTAACGATAACTATTTTTTTACTAACATTTAAAAAAATCAAGGAAAAAAGCTTTAAAACCCATAGAAAATGTTTATTTATGCCAAATCCAACAATAAATAGGTATTTAACTGTATTTTTATCAAGTTTTGCAACTTTTTGCTTAATAACTTTTTTTTTATTTTTAATAAAAAATGTACTGATTACATGTTTTGAAACCCTTGTAACCACTAACCATTAACTAAATTTTAATTTACCAGAGAATTATTATGACGGGAACTGAAAGGTAAAATTAAATTTTAGGCACATTTATTAAAGACTATGACACAATGTGTTGGTTGCCCTTCAGAAAGACCAACTTCTCAAAATTAGGCCCAACTGCCAGTCTTGACCTCTTGGGCCTCAGGATGTCCTTGCCGAGAGAGAAGAGCCGTTCCACTGCGGCAGAGGACGGAATTGGCAGACTGAAGTTATGGCGGTTTGAATTCATTCGCGGAGCGGTGATCTTCCGTGAATGACTCCTCGCAGTTAACGTGTTAACGGACTAAATATCGAGTTATCGGAAGTTAACTGGTCCGATAACGATAAATGGAAATTAACTTCCGTTAATAGTCGTTAAAAAAAGTTAACTTCGTTAATTAACTGTTATCGGATTAACGCTTTAGTGCCCAACACTGCAAACAACACACAGTATAATTAATGTAAAGAACGACGCTTGTATAGAAGAACGTTCCGCACAAGATGAGGAGGGAGAACGAACAAATGAAAAATGAGATAACCACCCGGGAATCGAACCCGGGATCTTCCGATTGCCGGTCAGATATGCTAACCGGGTGGTTACCTCATTTTTCATTTGTTCGTTCTCCCTCCTCATCTTGTGCGGAACGTTCTTCTATACAAGCGTCGTTCTTTACATATATATATATATATATATATGTTAAACACAGACCGTGCATGGAACAAGGAACTCTTCTGGGAAAATTAAATCCACTATAGTCCGAATAAGTAATGGTAAATGACAAATACCATAGTTTTTCTTTTCATGATGCTAGCCCACGTCGGGCTAGCATCATGAAAAAAGAAAAACTATTGTATTTGTCATTTACCATTACTTATTCGGACTATAGTGGATTTAATTTTCCCAGAAGAGTTCCTTGTTCCATGCACGGTCTGTGTTTAACATATAAATTTATCAGGGGACCATTCTGAGTTTGTGTTGTGTATATATATATATATATATATATATATATATATATATATATATATATATATATATGAGGTGACGTGTATGTATATATATGTATATAGTCTAAAAGTCACTAAAGAGTAAATATCACTAAATCTAAGCTGAATGGCAAGACGAAGCCATAAACGAACCAACGGGCTGTTCGTATTGCTTTGGTCTGGCCTAGACATGTTTTTTCCTATCTGACCTAATCATGGGTGCTGAGTAAAATTAGGTGATGAATCTAAGGTAACAAATCGGGTAGGAAGTTGTTCGTACTTAAGTATAGTTAGGGGTAATGTCTATAGCTTCTAAATTGGTAATGTAAGAGAGAGTTAGGTAGGCTGTTGTGGGACACAGGAATAAAACGGTAGGCTTCAAGGAATACCTAATTCAACGCACCGGTAAGTGCTTTTGATTGTTTGCTAGAACCTAAGTAACCTAACTGGGGTGTCTACCCCACGCTATCACATTTGGCGACGAGGATGGGATTTGGCTCATTTGGTTAAATTTTGTTCATTGGGTTAAATTGGGCTCATTGGGTTAATTTGGCTTATTGGGTTAATTTGGCTTATTGGGTTCAAGTGGTTGTTTGGAAAATTGGATGCAGACTAGTGGGTCGTCCGATTTGGTTTGTTTGTGTGGGGAAGCTACCGTACTATAGCGTAGGTCCCGCCGCCCTAATTCTAAAACTAATTCCTACTCAGCCCTAACTCTAAAACTAATTCCTACTCAGCCCTAACTCTAAAACTAATTCTTACTCAGCCCTAACTCTAATACAATTCACTATTCAGCCCTAACTCTAATAAAATTCACTATTCAGTAACTAGACCAAATTTAAACCTAACCTAACCTACTTCACGTGAGTTGGTCTAATTCGGTTTTGCTCTAGCATGTCGGTGATTGGCCATATAAGCCCCTACGAAGACAATGGGGAGGACTTCGAAGCTTATGCCACTAGGGTGAGGTTGTTTTTCGAGGCAAATTCCATTCCGGATGCTAAGAAAGTACCTACCTTTTTAACTATAATAGGCCCTAAAACGTTTGGTTTAGTTATGGACCTAGTTTCTCCTAAAGCACCGGAAACTTGCACCTATAAGGAATTGGTACAGGCCCTAACCGATCACTACAAACCCCGAGTAGTTCTCATCTATGAACGTTTCAAATTTTATTCAAGGCATCAGACGGGAAATGAAAGCATTGCAGAGTTTGTTGCAGGAATAAAAAGCCATAGCCGTACGTGTAAATTTGGGGACAAATTAGATGAAATGCTAAGAGATAGGTTTGTAATGGGTCTCAAAGAGGAGTCTACCCAGAGAGCCCTATTAGCCATACAGGACCTAACTTTTAGTCAGGCTGTAGAAATAGCTACGGCTAGAGAAGCAGCTGCTAAAGATGTTAGAGCTTTTGGAAATCATAGTAGTAAAGCCCAACACGTAAATAGCTTTAAATCTTCTAGGCCTGGCAGACCTAACGAGCCTACTAGACAGGCAAATAAAAGGTATGAGGCGAATATGACTAAGCCTACTAATTCTACTAAGCCTTCCAAGCCATGTACAGGGTGTGGAAAACACCATTGGAAGAAAGATTGCCCTTTTAAAGAAGCAGTTTGCCGAAACTGTAGTAAAATAGGCCACATAGCTAAAGTGTGTTATTCAAAGAAAACAAAGGGTGAAAATTCTAATTTTAACATTTCTAGTATAAATCCTCAAAAGGGAAATACTTCGAACATTGGAGTGGAGTACCTATTCTATGAGCAGCAAAGTGGGGAAAATACAGGCCCATATATTGTAGAGGTAGGCCTAGATGGAATTACAGTTCCTCTAGAATTGGATACGGGTGCTGCCCGGACGGTCATGTCCAAGGTAGTTTTTGATAAGATTTTCAAAAACACACCTAAACTACATGCATCTAAAACGATTTTGAAGAAGTACGGTGACATACAAATACCTATTTGTGGAGAAGCATACGTCACAGTTACACTTAACCAGAAAACTTTGTCTCATCCCTTAACCCTTTTAGTGGTGGATGAGCAAGGGCCTACTCTACTAGGCCGTGATTGGATTGATGCTTTGGAAATGCCAATTGACAAAATCTTGCCAAGGGGTCAGGCAGATGTGCATACACTTTCATATCCATCTGACATAGACTCATTGTTAAGGGAGTTTTCTTCTATTTTTGGGCCTGAAGTAGGCAACCTAAAAGGCCATCAGGTCTGCATAGAAGTAGATCCTAATGTAACTCCGAAATTTTGTAAGGCTCGTTCAATTGCGCATGCACTGCGGGAGAAGGTAGATTTAGAAATTGACAGGCTGCTAAAAGATAAAATTATTGAACCAGTCACACACGCTAAGTGGGCTGCCCCAGTAGTTCCTGTACTAAAACCGGACAAGTCCGTGCGGTTATGCGGGGATTACCGTTTAACAGCAAATAGAGCCGTCCTTCTAGATTGCTATCCTATACCCAAGCCTGATGAATTATTTAGCTCTCTTGCTGGGGGAAAATATTTCACAAAACTCGATATGTCCCAAGCCTATGCTCAACTAAGTTTAGATGAAAACTCTAAAGAATTAACTATCATAAATACGCACCGAGGCCTATATAAGTACAATAGGCTATGCTATGGAATAGCATCGGCTCCAGGTATTTTTCAGAGGACAATGGACCAAGTTCTAGGTCACATTCCAGGGGTACTTTGCTTTCTAGATGATGTCCTCATTTCAGGTTCGACTAAAAAAGAACACCTAACTAGATTAACCACGGTTCTAAAAAGACTCCGGGATGCTGGACTTAAGCTAAAGAGAGAAAAGTGTTCATGGGTCACAAACGAGGTTTCATATTTAGGGTTCCGCATAGATGCCTCAGGCATTCATCCAACGGTGGATAAACTAGAAGCAATAGAAAAGGCACCACCTCCACAAAACATCACACAGTTACAAGCTTATTTAGGTCTCCTAAATTTTTATAGGAAATTTTTGCCTAATGCATCGACTTTCCTTGAACCCCTAAATAAGCTATTACGATCTGGGGAACAGTGGAGATGGAGAAAACTCAAAAGGAAGCATTTGAGGCTTCCAAGGACGTACTACTAAAGTCCACTCTCCTAGTGCATTATGATCCTAAACTTCCTCTCGTAGTTTCAGCAGACAGCAGTTCTTATGGAATTGGGGCAGTGTTATCTCACCACATTGATGGTGTAGATAGGCCTATCTGTTTTGCTTCTAGAACACTAACTGAGACGGAAAGACGATATGCACAAGTGGAACGTGAAGCATTAGCCTTAGTATTTGCAGTAAAAAAATTTCATTTCTATCTATGGGGTCATGAATTTAAACTAATTACTGACCATAAGCCTCTTTTAGGTTTATTTTCACCTAAAAAATATTCCAGTTATGGCCTCAGGTAGGATTCAACGATGGGCACTGATTCTACAAGCCTATAAATTTGACTTAGTACATCGGTCAGGTAAACTTCTAGGTACGGCTGATGCGCTAAGTAGGTTGCCCTTAGAAAATCCAAATGATTGTGTACCTATACCTACAGAATGGGTTCACTTGGTGGAGTTTTTGGAATCCACTCCAGTATCTGCAGTACAAATAGAGCAGTGGACAAAATCAGACCCTATTCTGTCTAGGGTCATCCATTTCTGCTCAGTTGGTTGGCCTACTAAGGTTGAGAGTGAATTACAGCCTTTTATTCAGCGTCAGTCTAGCCTCTCTATTCAAAATGGCTGTCTCTTATGGGGCCACAGAGTGATTATTCCAAATAAAGGCAGGTCGAATTTAGTGAAGGAACTTCACGCTGAACACATGGGCGCAACAAAAATGAAAGAGCTGGCGAGAGCTTATTTCTGGTGGCCTGGTTTAGATGGAGAACTCGAATCATTGGTTCGTTCCTGTCAAAGCTGCCTAGAGAACAGAGATCTCCCAAGGAAAAGTCCACTTCATCCTTGGGAATGGCCTACTATACCGTGGCATAGGATCCATGTTGACTATGCAGGTCCTATAAATAATATTTATTTCCTAGTCATGGTGGACGCCTACTCTAAGTGGGTGGAAATTTTTCCAACCACTTCCACGACTTCGGGTGTAACGATTCGCTTACTCCGTTCAGTTTTCGCTCGATGGGGTTTACCCGTAGTCCTGGTTTCCGACAATGGTACTTGTTTTACCAGTGAGGAATTTCGTTCCTTCGTCCACCTAAATGGCATTAGACATGTCCGGTCTAGTGTTTTCCACCCATCTACTAACGGTCTCGCGGAAAACATGGTCCGTACTTTCAAGTCGGCCTTGCGTCATTCTCGTGGGGAGGAAATGCAAGTGGTGTTGGATAAATTTTTGTTCAAATATCGAATAACACCACACACCACGACAGGGGTGTCTCCCTCTAAACTTCTGATTGGCCGGGGAATTCGTTCAGTTTTTGATTTGTTACGTCCAAACGAAATGTTACAACAACGAGTTTTACGCCATCAGGAAAAACAGAAGTTGTACCACGACACTAAAAGAGGGAGAGTTCTAGAAGCGAAACCTAATGATCCAGTTGTGATTCGCAACTATGGGGCTGGACCAAAATGGGTTCCTGCAACTGTGCAGGAGAGAACGGGCCCTGTTTCCTTCAAGTGCCAACTAGAAGATGGTCGTTCTATTAAACGCCATCAGGACCAGATATGGGAACGGGAAGTGCAGAAGGACCAGAGTCTTCCGGAAGAGAGAACTGATCCTCCGGAAAATGGTTCAACTTGCCCGCCTATACAGGGTGCACCTGATCCTACTACATCAACCCCGCTCCGCAGGTCGTCTAGGGTCCCTCATCCCCTGACAGACTAAACTTGTAGGGGAGGAGTGAGGTGACGTGTATGTATATATATGTATATAGTCTAAAAGTCACTAAAGAGTAAATATCACTAAATCTAAGCTGAATGGCAAGACGAAGCCATAAACGAACCAACGGGCTGTTCGTATTGCTTTGGTCTGGCCTAGACATGTTTTTTCCTATCTGACCTAATCTTGGGTGCTGAGTAAAATTAGGTGATGAATCTAAGGTAACAAATCGGGTAGGAAGTTGTTCGTACTTAAGTATAGTTAGGGGTAATGTCTATAGCTTCTAAATTGGTAATGTAAGAGAGAGTTAGGTAGGCTGTTGTGGGACACAGGAATAAAACGGTAGGCTTCAAGGAATACCTAATTCAACGCACCGGTAAGTGCTTTTGATTGTTTGCTAGAACCTAAGTAACCTAACTGGGGTGTCTACCCCACGCTATCACAATATATATATGGGAATGAACTCAGAATGGTCCCCTGAGTTTTTTATGATACACACAGATAGTGCATGGAACAAGGAACTCTTCTGGGATAATTAAATCCACTATAGTCCGAATAAGTAATGGTAAATGACAAATACCATAGTTTTTCTTTTTCATGATGCTAGCCCGACGTGGGCAACAGGTCACTCGCAAAGAGGGGACCATTCTGAGTTCATTCCCATCTTGAAACGGACATGTTATGTGCCTTGAAAAGTGGACGCTCAATTCTGCCAGTTGAGGTTTAAGTTTTGTTTTTGGGCTAAAATATGATAGTTACCCCTTTTTCTTTGATGTATTCAATCTGACGTGAAGACAGCGAGTCTTTTGCTTATATTGAGGTTCTAAATGTAGCAGGGCTAGGCTGCTTTAAACCCTAGATCCCTGTCCCAAAGCTGGATCCTGTCTGCTTTGCAGATAGCTGGTGAGGGAAGCTATATTTATGGGACCTCTTTGCGATGACCCGTTGCCCCACGTCGGGCTAGCATCATCAAAAAGAAAAACTATGGTATTTGTCATTTACCATTACTTATTCGGACTATAGTGGATTTAATTATACCAGAAGAGTTCCTTGTTCCATGCACTGTCTGTGTGTATCATAAAAAACTCAGGGGACCATTCTGAGTTCATTCCCATCTTGAAACGGACATGTTATGTTCCTTGAAAAGTGGACGCTCAATTCTGCCAGTTGAGGTTTAAGTTTTGGTTTTTGGCTAAAATATAATAGTTACCCCTTTTTCTTTGATGTATTCAATCTGACGTGAAGACAGCGAGTCTTTTGCTTATATTGAGGTTCTAAATGTAGCAGGGCTAGGCTGCTTTAAACCCTAGATCCATGTCCCAAAGCTGGATCCTGTTTGCTTTGCAGATAGCTGGTGAGGGAAGCTATATTTATGGGACCTCTTTGCGAGTGACCCGTTGCCCACGTCGGGCTAGCATCATCAAAAAGAAAAACTATGGTATTTGTCATTTACTATTACTTATTCGGACTATAGTGGATTTAATTATCCCAGAAGAGTTCCTTGTTCCATGCACTGTCTGTGTATATATATATATATATATATATATATATATATATATATATATATATCAACTGGTTCGATTTTTGGTCCCCATTTGCTATTTTCCCATTGGTTTAACTCCAACCAGTGGCGTGGCGTGAAAAAAATGCTAGGGTAAGCAAATGACACTGTTAAGATTTTTGATAAAGCTGAAGTATGAATATTAATAAATATTTTTTTTTATTGATCCATTTAACATATAAAATAGGAAGTAGTAATTTATATTATTCCAAAATGTTAATGACATTATTCAAGTACTATGAGTCTAGTTAATATATACTTTAATTAATCAGTATTCAGGTCTCAGGATACAGTTTGTTTATAATTCTAAAATAAAAATTAATTTGTATTCACTGAAATTCCGTTTTCTAAAAATGGAGAGTAAATATAAAAGAATGAAAATATTTTGAAGGATAACTAAAGGTTTAGTACTGAAATAATAATTATTTACCAGAACTTTCATTTTTATAACCATTAAATTATAGCATTAATAATATTAGTATTACTCTAGTTGTCTACGAAACTGAAACAGAACAAAAAGGTTAGATAATTATTATTTACGGTTATGAATTTATGATTGAAGTGGTAATGCTGCGGTGCAGCCGGCAGCGAGTATAGGGGAGGGGCACCCGGGAGAACGCTTTGCTTATGTTGTCCAAATCTCTAGCAAAATTAATTCTACTCGGTGATAACAACAATATTATTGAGGAGACATTCTAGCATCCGAATGCTTTCCACAGCATATTAGATTGCTATGAATCTTATTTACATGGATTTGGGAAAAAAGGGGGGTAACATAGAGTAAGTTAAATTAATAGTGTTCATCAGGGCCGGATTAAGACCTTTAGAGGCCCTAAGCACTTAAAAGTTTTTGGTGCCCCATATATATGTAATTCAAAATATAAACAAAAATAAACCATAAAATAAAATTTTATTTTTTGAAATGAAACAAAACTTACAGTAAGATGGAAAATAATGTTTATTTTTGTATACTTCCACTTCATTTATATTTGAAAAGTTTTCTCCTACTTTTTTTAATTGCAAAGTCTTTGATCAGATCCTCAAAACTAATCTTACGTAACACATCTGCTTCTATACTTAGTAGAGATAAGGCATCCAGCCTGCCTTGTTGCATAGTTGTTCTGTTGGTATTTTTAATATACTTCAACTGAGAAAATGAACGCTCAGCTGAGCAATTTGTGACCATTAATGTTAAAAATATACGAAAGGCAATTTCTACATTTGGGAAGGCACACTCAATATTGTCTTTTACAATTATTTTATAAAGTTCAGCATGACTGAATCTTGTTTTTACATTTTTTTTTGCACTAAACTTATGGCACACATATGAGTGAAACTGCTGAAGCTCAGCAGAGAAATTAGTGTTCAAGTCCTCTGGGTAAGCATCAATCATCTTTTTACAACCCTGAGAATACTTTTCAATTTCAGTAGATGATGAAGTGGTGACATTATGTGGCATATCACTTAGAAAAGAAAATCTCTCTGCTATTTCTTTGTATATCTCTCCTCTTCTTCTCATCTCAGTTTCAAGTTTGTCAACAATTGTGTAAAAGGTGGTGATAAGAAATTTATCTCTGGCATTCAGATATACTTCTGGTGCATCTCCGTCATTGGGTACCTTCTTTCTGATACGTTTGCGAGTTTGAGCTGCCTTGTAATCAACATCTGGTAGCATTTCCTTTGTAGCTGCTTCATATCTTTCAAATTCATCTCGTGAAGTGCACAGTTGGTCAGCTAATGATCCATACAGATCTGCACATGTTTTTAAGTTCACATCCTTATTCTGTAGAACTTTGCTTACTCTATGAAAATTTTGCAAAATCTCATCCCAAAAATTCAACATAAAAACGAATTCTAGCTCTTGCATCTTATTTGCAATATTATTTGCTTCTCTTCTAGTGTCTCCCTTTTGTGACTGGTCTTCAGTTATACATTCTAACGCTTCTAAAATTTTAAGGAAAGATTTCAAAATTGCTGCTGTTGCCATAGCATGTGCCTCCCATCTGGTATCAGAGAGGGATTTTAAGACACTTTCATTTCCAATACAACCTTTAAGAATTTCCCACCTGCTGGTTGAGGCTAAAAAAAAGGTATAGAGCAACTGCACTGTAGAGAAGAAATTAACCGCCTCTTGATAGCAGTCAACAGCACTTCGGCCTACCAGATTTAGTGAATGGGCTGCACAGGGCACATATATAGCAAACTTGTTTGTTTCTAAAAAATTTTGCTGCATCCCCTTATAACGCCCAGACATGTTGGCAGCGTTGTCGTAAGATTGACCCCTACATTTTGAAAAGTTTAGCTTACAAACTTCACGTAAGTACTGCAACACCTGATTTGCCATTTCCTCACCAGTATGGCTTTTCATTTTCAGAAAGGTTAAAAAGCGTTCAATAGGCTGTCCATCTTTTAAGTACCTAAGTACAACACTTAACTGATCGATATGTGATAGATCTGGTGTTGAATCAACTGACAAACTAAAATAACCAGAAGATTTTACTTCGTCAACAATGAGTGCGTGGACCTTTTGAGCCATTATTTGAATGAGTTCCTCACAGGTGGTTTTGGACAGGTAAGAAGGATTTCCTTTGCCAGAATTTCCATATTTCAAAATGTGACCTGCTAAAAATGGATCAAACCGGCTTATGAGCTCAAGCAGCCCTAAAAAATTCCCATTCTGCAATGATCCAAATCTTTCTTCTGTTCCTCGAAAAGACAAGCCACGTTCAGCTAACGTACAAATAACAGCTATGACACGCCTCAAGACATGTTCCCAGTAATCACACTCTTCCTGAATTTGTTTTTCCAACTGTTGTCCCAACCCCGCACCTTGTCTGCGAGTTAAGTATGTTAGCATAGAGTCTCAGTGAGTCGTGCTTTTTTCATGATGATCAATTACAATAGTATTTCGCCAGTCACTGAACCCTTCTCTTATAACAAAATGTGAGACATTTTTAGGAGCAAACAGTTTACAAACATAACAGTAAACTGATCCTGTTGATGGTGAATACAATAACCACTCTCTCTTGTATTTCTCACCATTGGCTTTTGTCCCAACGAAAAGTTTTTGTGAACAGTATCTTGCTGGTTTGCCACTACTGAAATGCCGGTAAGACTTGTCAAATGGCCCATTGTGGTGTTGACAGTCACTGGGTCCACAAGCAATCCAATAAGCCACATCATCAGCAGAGAAATCAAGCCACAACCCTGGATCTTTTGCTATATTTACTTCATCTTCTGCAGACTGATTCATTTCACCACCATCACCATGGTCCACTAAACTTTAATTTTCAGCAATTATTTCAACCCCAGAATGTCTTGTAAAGCAACTTGAATCAACATTTGCAGTAGAGGTATCAAGAGAATTTACAGGCAAGGTGAGATCAGTAGTGAGACATGTGGTAGATGAACCTGCTTGTCCTAACTACGTTGATGTTATATATACATTACAAATTATTCACTCTGGTTATTACAATCTAAATTCTTCTATACTGTTATGACAATATATAAATAAATTATAAAATAAAGATACGTGTATGATAAAATATTGTTATATATACAAATAAAGTACACTTCATAGACTTACCCTAGAGAAGAAGAGAGAGCAACAGATAAACTTCTTCAACGCTAATTAACTTAGGTCAGTATATCTTATTATTATAATGGCCGTGATAAACATCACTTGATACAACAGCAATATAGAGAGTTTATAGTTTCTTTTATTTTAATATTAATTTATATTACAATTCTATAAACCTAAATCTTTCTGTAAAACAATACCAAATGATTATGTAAAATATATTTAATATTATATGCACAAATCACACGTTCAGAATAACTTCCTATAGCACACGAAAATATTTAATCTATATGTATTTTTAATATGGCGCTCAAAGATTTGATATAAACAAAATAATAACGCAAAGCGTAAAGTGTGTGATTACAACGAAATATATTTATTCCCTCAAAAGGGTTGTTGTTCACTACAAATTCAAACAATGAAAAAAAATAAATACTATATATGAATATATATAATTCAGTTTTCAACAGCTTATAGGCTATAAGCCGCGATTATAATAGTATAATAAATCCATGGTAAATCCGACAATGGAAAATTTCTGTGGTGCCCCCCTTCCCTTGATGCCCTAAGCACGGGCTTATTTTGCTTAATGGTTAATCCGGCCCTGGTTTTCATCTTACGTCTGGCAGTGGCATATCATTTTATTCTGCAAGAGGCGGAACGAGGTTACTGCAAATTGAATGTTGTGTATTTGAGGGACAGATTTTCAAGCGGCAAACGCCCATCTTGCAAGTTTCAAAAGTCTGGACTCCTATTACAGCAGGTATAAATTCACTGAGACTAAAATAAAAAAAATGCAGAATGCTATATACAATTAAAATAAATTATATGTTAACTAAACAAAGATATTTTAATTTGGAAGGGAATAATTTTTATAGGGTAAGCAATGCTTACCTTGCGTCTTAAGAGTACACGCCACTGGTTGTAATGTGAATTTAAAATTACATTTCTTACATTCACACTTGGATTACTTCCTTGAGAATCTCGGAGCACTCAGCGAAGAACAAGGAGAATGGTTTCACCAAGACATCAAAGAAACGGAGAAGAGATATCAGGGAAGGTGGGACATCAGCATGATGGCTGATTACCGCTGGATGTTGAAACGGGATACAGCAATACCCCGGTTATCGCAAAGGATGAGTTCCTAAAAGTCATTGCGAATAACGAATTTGCGAATATCGGGGCAATTTTCCCCATAAGAATCAATGTAATTAGGGGGCATGTGTTCCCCTACATACTACACTATAACTACAATGAGTGTAAAACAGTTAAACAGCATTTACCTTTGCTGTGAGTGTCAATGGCGTACCGGAGGTGGCATAAAGAGAAGGAAAGGGTGAGGAGTTACTGGGGTGAAGAGGGGCCAGGGTCACTCGAGACGACACTGACACTGCTGCTGTAGGAACGAGGACTAGAAAGCCTATGGAACGCGGACTTGGAGGTTGAAGAAGTTGGGGTGGCAGCTATATCAGGGAAGGGGAGAATTTGGGCTGGAAAAATGCATGAAGTGTCGGTTGGCGAGCCAGCTTCCTCTTCTCCTCCAGAAGCTCATAGTAGGCTCGAATGTCGTTCTTGACGTTACGGATGACAGTAGTGCTCCTCTCCACATTCGGGTCAACGTCCAACGCCATGTCCAGTGCCGTCTCGAATGAAGAAAGAAGCTTCCTCAGAACTGGAACGGTGAGGGTTTTGTGAAGAGGACTCTCGGCCAAGGTCACAGACACACTAATTCATTTTGCGAATAAGCGGGGTATGCTTTGCGAATATCGAATATGGGTGTTTAAATATCAATTGTGAATAAGCGGGGTTGCGAATAGCGAGGTATTGCTGTACTCCAGAATTATTACATAAAAGAAAAGGAACAGCGCGTACATTCGAGCCTAAAAGGCATAGATCTCACGAGAAAACTCAGGACAAATAAAGATGAATATGTAATTGACGTTAATAGTATTCTTTCTTTTTAAAGTTGTTTGCATTTGTAATTAGTATAACAAAGCGAAATAGGTACCTAATGTAAATTGAAATAAATAATAATTATTTATGTTGTTGTTTATTCCCTTCCAGTTTGCAGAAAATCCTTCCATGATAGAAAAGAATGGACACCTTATTCGAAATCAGCGTAGTTGAATTATATAAAATCAGTTATTAGTAAGAAAACAACTCTTACAAAGTTCTCATTCACAGGACTGTGAATTATTTAATTATTTAAGTGTAAGTCTAAAATCAGGTATTGTTTCATTGTATTATATAATTATTTGACCTTAATTAAATATTTACTCGATATTCAGAAATTCTTTTGTAATTGCAATGTAGATATATCATATTCTTATACATATTGAGAAATACTATATTTTCTAGTTTATTATAAAAGTAACGGTAAAGGTAACAGTAACTCATTACTTTTCCATAGAAGTAACTGTAGCGGTAATGACGTTACTTTCTATTGTAAGTAACGGTAACGCCGTTACTTTAAAAAAGTAATACGTCCAACACTGTATATATATATATATATATATATATATATATATATATATATATATGGTCTTAAAACCTCACGGGTTTCCAAACTCGAATTGTATTGGTTTCAATAATTTGTGAAATTAGTTCTCATAAAACTCAAGTGATTTTGTAATCAGTCCTAATGGATATATTTCGCTCAGCTCCCGATCAGCAGCCTAACGTCTTAACCACTAGGCTATCCATGATGCCCATTTATCTACAAACTAATGGAAGGATGAACAGCTGGGTGAGCTGTGTGCCGCCTGTCCTCGCCGTAAATCGACCCTGCATGATAGATTCGTAGTCAGCGATGCTAACCACTACATTATATATACACAGTACATATATATATATATATATATATATATATATATATATATATATATATATATATATATATATATGAAAAGAAGAATCAACACAACGGCAAACATTTTCATTTATTTGTACATCAGACGTTTCGACAAATCTTTTGTCATCATCAGTGAGTTAAGTCTTAAAACCTTAAAACAAAATTGAAAAGTGAAAGTTACATCAATACAATATTAAAACCATTAAAATTAAAACCTTAAAGCAAAATGAAAATTGCATCAATACAAAATTAAAATCATTTAAATTTCATCACTATAAAAACTAAAATTAAATTAAATTTCATCACTATAAAAACTAAAATTAAATTACCTCAATAGGTAAATACACAATGTTTACATCCACCTCCATACTTGGCAAAGTCTAAGGGAATACTGGATGGTCAGAGGATTAGAAAGGGTATGTCTGTGAAAAACGGTTGGTTAGTTTAAAAGAGTTGTAATTTGTAGGATGAGCTATTATTATTAAGGGAGGGTTTGTTTCTATAGATGTACAAAGATTCTAAAATTCGGAGTTCTGTACGGTTATTGGATCTAGTTAAAATTTCAAACTGAGTTTTGTGAAGGGGATGGTCGTTTTCATTACTATGGTTTCTAATTGCGGATTGTGGAGGGCTACTGAGGGGACGGTTGGTACGGACTGACAAGCCCAAATGTTGAGAAAGGCGCACCTCCAGTTGGAGTTGAGTGCTGCCAATATACGCAGCCTTACAGCTGTCGCACGTGTATTTGTAAACAACATTGGGGCATACAGTTTTGGGGAATTCATCTTTGAACTTTAAAAAATTTGATAATTTAAGTGGGTTGACGAAGGCGAATCTAAAATTTATTTGGGGATAACTAGACTTGAGTAGTTTGGACAATTCACCTCGAATACGCAATGATAAATAACCATAAAAAGGTAATTTAATATATCTGGTTTCTTTTTGTACTGTAGTTATGGGGAGTTTAGTATCAAAAGTGTTATTTAAAAATTTCTTTAATTGGTTATCGAATAGATGAGAAGGGTAGTAATTGTTAATAAAGTACTGTTTTAAAAATTTAAATTCTTCGTTTACCGAAAAGTAATCCGAACAAATACGGTAACTTCTTGTTAATAATGTTACTATAGCACTAATCTTATATTTATAAAACATACAACTTAAATAATTGGTTCCCAAGCCAGTAAAAGTTTGTTTCCGAAATAGTGAAGTATGGAACTTATTATGGGCCCGTTTAACTAAAACATCCAGGAAAGGTAAACTATTATTTGTTTCGTTTTCACACGTGTACTTAATATTACTATGTCGTTTATTAAGATAATCAAGAAAAAGTTTTACGTGTGAAGGATGGTTAAATATTAAGAAAGTGTCATCCACGTATCTTCTGTAATATATATATATATATAATATATATATATATATATATATATATATATATTATAGAGTGGTCCACAAAATCGAAGTTGTTTATTTTTTTTTGTGCTCAGTGTTTATTTAGTTCCCTTCCCCAAGAAAACACTGCATACCAAGTTTTAGGTCATTATGACTTTGTTTGGGGTATGCACAAGCTGACTAAGAAAAGCTCACATTTGTTTGATCTCTTTCCCTATAGAATGACTCTTGTATTAGGAAAATGATACTCAAGTATTACATATCTATAGGTAAATTATTATTTAAGTGATTACCAAAGCTGGGCACAAACCGTTAATCCGTTAATCGTTAATTAACGAAGTTAACCTTTTCGTTAACGATTTAACTTTTAAGTTAACTTTGAAAATCATTATCGGACTAATTAACTTCCGTTACATTTAACTTCCGTTAACCCAAGTCCGTTAACCCAAAAAATTCATAAATAAACGTTTAAAAGTTTCTATTATTTTCAGTGCTGAGCAGGTGCGCAATTAATCCGCCACTGTTAATAGTGATGAACGAATTTCCATTTCCGCAGTGCAAAATCAGGCGATATATTTGTTTCCGTCGCCACAATTTGTGTCTTACCAAATATGGTAGTTATTTATGGCATTGGTTTGAGCAAAACATGGTCGACTGTAAATCAGGCGGAAAGATTTGCCATTTGAGTTGAATGTTTCAACTTCTTTCAAGAAATATCACGAGCATTTTAAGGCACTTTCAATAATATATATGTAACAATTACAACAAATAACTACATTCGTCCAAGGGCCTCGTCTACTGCAGCGCCTTGGTCGACGCACTTTTGGCAGGCATCGACAAAAGGTTTGGGCCCCTCCTGGAGGATGACGAATGCCAGCTGGCTGCTGCCTTCCATCCCAGGTTTCGCCTCATCTGGTTGGACAAGTATGACAACACCAAGGTCGCCAGGGTGAGGAAAAGCATGGAGGGTACAGTCGAGGAGGCCATGAAGCAGCAGTCCAACGAAGTGGGCAGCAACAACGAGGAGGAGGAGGAGGATGACTTCTTCAGTGCTGTCATCCAGACAAAAGAGAGCAGCGGAAGCCACAGGTCACTCAAGGGCAAGGCCCAGAACTTGGTCAAGACCTGGCTGGAGACCAACTCCAAGGACTTGCTGACAGATGCTGCCTTCTTGGGTGAGCAAGTGTTGGTGGACTTGTTCATCAAGTTCAACACAGCCATCCCCTCCAGTGCTGCAGTGGAGCGTTTGTTCTCTATGGGCAAGGACATCCTGAGGGCCAAGAGATCATCCCTGTCTGATGAAAACTTTGATATGCTAATTTTCATGAAGGGCAACATGCATTTCATGGACAAAATGGAGAACGAGAAGAAGAGGGAAAATTAAATTATATATATTTGTGTTTTTCATTTTTTTATAATAAAGTTAACGTTAACGGTTTATCGGTAACTTCCGTTACATGTTTAACGAATTAACGGATTAACGGTTAACGAAGTTAACTTTTTGGTTAACGGATTAGCGGTTAACGAAGTTAACTTTTTGGTTAACGGTGCCCACCACTGGTGAGTACTTTATTAATTAGAGGCAAACCAAATCAAACAATGTTGATTGAAACAGGAAAACAACTCTCCCGTCCTCACGACTACAATTTAGCCTTGCTTGCACTAGGAAACTGGCGTCGATGTGTAGCGACCACCTGCAGCAGATACTGTTTCTGTTCTTCGTTCTTCGTAGTGGAAGAGTTATAATCCTGAATTAGCTTCACCCCTCTTTCAGCCACATCATTCACTACCAGAATATCTTGGAGCGTCTTCAGCTTCATTGACGAAATGTCCTCTTCCGGCACTTTAATTCTCTTCGGTGGATCTTTCTCTCCTTCCCTTACCCCCATCGACTCCACAATTCCTCTCTTCTCCATATTGGAAACTGCGTCACTGAGCCACCAACTCCTCGCTCAAATACCACAGATGTCGTTGGAATGCCTTTGTAGCTGCCGCTCCAACTGCTCCATCCACTTTATTCCTGTATTCTTGAATTTTCTTAAGGAAGGAGATATCGTTGCTCGGGGCTTCAAAGATTATGGGACCCTTGAACCATGCTGGTCCGTAGACAAGAGTAACAAAGAGGGCCATGGTTCGAATGGACTTCTCTTCCTTGGGGGACACCATAAACTGAGGTTGAAACATGAATATTTGGAGACAGTATATTCCCTTTGACATCCAGCGAGCATGGTGTATGGGGCCAGGCTGTCCAAATCGAATCCTTCGGGGAGGTGTCCCACCTAGGAAGACTACGCTAAGCTTCAGGAGTCGGAGGTAGTCGTCGCGGGGTTGCGTACACTCAAGAGCTTTTATGTAGTAGTCGAGAGCTTCTTGTACCCATTCAGGGTTCTCTTTGAAAACTGCACTGACATGGTCGTCCATCATTCCAGTCTTGAAGTTTGCTTGATTGACCCGCTGCCATTTCTTTTGGAACCGTTGAAATAGGAGAACCTCCGGACCGCTGAATGATCCATGAACTGTCTTGAAGACGTCTTTAAGAACGACTTCCAAGATATGCTGTCTGCAAGCAAGGTGGAGTAGATTTCTTCCCAGTCGCTGTTCAATTAGAGTGCAAGCTCCACACCAATATGACTCGTATTGCTTGGAGTCGTATCAAAGCTCATGGCGTCGACTAGGTCTTCGACCTTCCAATCCTTCAAGGCCTCAACCACGGCGTCTGCTTGCACCATTCCTGTTTCACATGCGAGCTTCGGAACACCCAGGAGTTGGATGTTCTCCTCTGACGATGACGAAATATCCTTCCCAGAGATCAGTACTGGGAGACGATCGACGTAGTCATTTTCTGTGAGGAATGGAAGGAGTTTCCCGTCCCAATGAACAATTCCAGTATTGGCGCCAGAAGATGAGACAGCTTGTTTCACAGAAGTGGTGTGGTCACTGCGATGTCGCATACGGGTTCTCCTGAATGTGGAGCGACTGATGGCCAGTTCATCAATGTTCCCTCCAAGGCTTTTCACAGTAGCTGCCACGATGTGAACTGCCTCACGATCGCTGGTGTTGGTTCTATCCAGGGCGGCAGCGAGACCAGGGGACATGAAGTTCTTAGGCCTCGTTTGTTTGAGGTGCAGGACGAAGAGCTGCATTTGACGGGCCAGGGACATGAAAATCCGGATCCATTCCAACGCGAGGCATCTTCGGAAATGAACGAGGGCCTTCATCATCAGAAGAGGTGCTGGTTGACTCCAGCTGAACGGTCTCTTGCTCTTCACGCACCTGCTTCTCTGCTACTTCCTTTTGCTCTCTGGCCTTCTTCTTAAGATACTTCTGTTTCATTTCTTTCTTAGCCAGGACTTCGTCGACTCGTCCCATGTGAAACTTGCGTTCCTCTCTTGGTCTTTCAAGAAGACTCGGTCTTCCTCTATCCGGATCAGTCTTTCCACATTATGATGCTTAATGTTGAAGAGCTTTTCAAGATTGTTTGAGAACTCTTGTTCCTTCTGTATTTGTGGCTTACTTCTCCTGTTGGAACTCTTTTTTAACTTCTCCCAAGTGGACAGGATTCCATTCAGGGTTCGTTTGATATTCCGCTCCTCTTGAGTAGGGATGCGGGCCATTCCCCAGATATCCATGGTTTCCTTCACCACCATATTGATGCAATCGTTTTTGGTAGGAGTTGGCTCACTCATTTTCAGGAGATAAAAATAACGTTGGAGAACTTGCCTAAGAGTAGGCAGACGGGACTTAGAATCGCTTCGATGGTGCCGCCAACCAAGTAGATAGTTGTTTTCTTACGCAGTGCAGTTGCCATCATTACAACCTAAAAAGAGAAACCAAACATTGACATTTTTATTACTATGGAAATAATATAGAAATACAGCAACTTCAAACATGTAGACTTTTAAAGTCACACTTTAACATTAAACATGTACTAATGTACACGAATTTTCAGCAAAAATTATTATTCAACATAAACCAAAAACAATAATGCAACAGTAATATAGCAACTTTAAGCGTCATAGCAATTTATAACGCAATAGAAAATATAGCAATTTTAAGCATACATAGTTTTAACGTTACTCTTTAGGACTAAACTTGCACTAATGTACATCTCTTTCCAGAAATAATTATTATTCAACATAAACAAAAAATAATAACGCAATAGTAATATAGCACCTTTAAGCGTCAGAGCAATTTATAACGCTATAGAATATATATTCACCTTAATTAAATATTAATGTTAATTAATTATTAATTAATTATTAATTAAATATTAATTAAGTATTAATTAATGAAATATTCGACTGAGTCATTAAAATGATTCCCAGTGATGCGTGAACACTTAATACACCCTATCCGATTCTTGCCGGGAGAGTAACTGAGGAAAACCGTTAGTATTTATACGATGCCAAATCGTAGTATGTTCAAAAATAAGAGTTGCCAACTGTAAACTTAATTAGTTAATTAGGAATGTAATTTGGAATTAGAAACTGGGCGAATTGCGCAATTTTTTTTTACGTTCCGAGTTATGCCTGCTATATAGGCCACGTCGGAGCCGAGCATTACAGGGAATTAAAAATGGCAGCCGTGTGCATACCCTAAATATTCATTAATTTAAAAAAAAATCACGTGCACTAGTTTCTCATCTAGTGGGTACTAGGGTTTCTCCTTATATGCAGATTTCTTCATCCCGGGAAATTCCGGGAATTCCCGGAAAAATGAAGCCAATTCCCGGGATCCCGGGAAATCCAGGAAATGGTTGTATATTTAAGAGAACGGTAATTTTTTTTATTGTTCAGTGATAAAATACTCTTTTAGGATTGGGATAACCAATTACTTATGCCTAGATGACCACTTTTGCATTGTAATACTTGAATTGAGTCTACCAATCAGTGGTAGCTATTTATTATTTATTAAACCTAATATTTATCATGCGTACTCAGGAAATAAGAATGGTTTCATGTATTATGATGATTTAGTGAGTGACATTAGTATGCCTTTTAATTTTTGATGTAGAAAGAATACTGAAAATTATATCTTTCTCCACAATTTTTTAAACCCTTTTTTTCTTCTTTTTTGATTCAGAGTTTATTATAAAAGCAGCTAAATTGACTAAAATGAAGAAAATGAGCATTTTTATGTATTTTCTTCCCTAAAAATAGCCCATAAAATGAAAATAATTATTTAGCACATTTTTAGCATAAAATGGAAAAAGGTTTAGCATAATTTTAGGCGATTTAGCATAATTTAGCAGCAGGTTTAACATAATTTGGCTAAAAATTAAGTAATTTTAAAATTTCGGGATTTCCCGGGATTTTCAAATCCAATAAAAACAGCCGGGATCGGGAAAGAAACCCTAGTGGGTACGTTTGGGCTATGAGCACACAAAAATTTCGAAGAAAAAATTTCACCCTCCTTCTGTGGACCACCCTAATATATATATATATAATATATATATATATATAATATATATAGAGAGAGAGAGAGAGAGAGAGAGAGAGAGAGAGAGAGAGAGAGAGAGAGAGAGAGAGAGACAGACAAAGAACAGACAAAGGAATTCCTTTCCCGGCCATTCTCAAACAGTATGGAATCAAAATAACCGTTACAGCTACACGTGGGCATGAAACAGGCCCACAGGAAATACAGATTCTGTGGTTGTTGTTGTTGACGTTATAAGAGGTGAAATTAGAGTTGTAGGAGTGATAACAGAAAGTGGGGAAATGGGAAATATAGATGAAGAGTTGATAGGTCCTCGGGCTCACCAAGGATGCGCAGGTTTTTTTTATTTTATTTTATTTTTTTTTATGGGGGATTTAAGGTCTGGTGATAAGTGAATCACCTTCCTTGCGCGTTCAAGCTTTTGTAGGGTGCTTGACTTGTTAGCTTAGTTTGGGTTTTCTACCTCTTTTATTGTATTTATTTATTTATTTATTTATTTATTATTGTTTTTATTTTATTTTTATTTTATTTTATTTTTTATTTATTTATTTATTTTTTATTTATTATTTATTTATTTATTTATTTATTATTTATTTTTTATTATTATTTTTTTTTATCTTCTATACGGTACAAAAAGTGCCGTTGGTGGGGGGTGTCTGCTGCGGGGTAGACTTCTTTTGAAATAGAAGTACTCTCTCCCGCGCTGAGGTCCAATATCGAGTTCTTCATAGGTCTGTGGAGAGGTGTTTTGTACCTTCCTCCAAGTTTTCTCCGCCCTGCTGTGCAGGAGGACATTGAGGGCTGGTAAGTTTGCTTGTTGATTCTGTGGTATTTCCCGAAGCGTGACATCAGAGGACGTCACCAAAACCTATAAAATGCAACTTCTTCCTCAAATCGTTCTCACTTCTCGCTTGCAATTTTCTCGTCTTGGTCGTCACGTCTTACTCTCAGCAGAACGAAGCAACACTTGAAGTACGCTACAATTCCTTCCTGCAAGAAATAAAATCACTGCTGTAGGCATCTAGTTGGCTTCTTTACTACAACCCCTACCGGTTCTCAGCACATCAACCTCATCTAGGCCTACAGTCTACAAGGTCAACCTTCAAGTATCTCTTCCCTCTCCAGAGGTATTCAACATTGTCGGTAAGCTCTCTATGCCTCGTTCTTAAGCAATTCTCGCGAAGCATACACAGTGTAATCGTAGAACCGCGTTTAGGATATACTCAAGAGTGTCTTCAATACCGTTCAAATTAACTCTCACCATCAAAACCGCAGTAGGCCTATTTCAAGTGTCATTCCAATACCGTAATCTTGTATCACCCTGTTATTGTGATCATCGTACAATTTACTTATCATGCATCCTACTGTTTATGTGTTCTTTTAGGCATTTCATTCTTGGCGGCCTAATCCATTTACTGTATCAACCGTATGCGCATTATTTCAGCTGTCGATAGGTTTTTTTCATTATGTATTCTGTGTTCCATGTCGCATATCTTATTAGCCTATCTAATCAGTGCATTATGTAAGCCATTTACAGTACCTACCGTAGGTGCATAATTTCTGCTGTCAATAGGTTTCATATTTCATGCTGCGTTCCATTTGTGCATAACTCATTAGCCTATATAAAATTATTTAACAATTAAGCTGTATAACCATTTCCTTTCTTGTTAATCCTCAGTCATCTTTAGCATAATATAAATGCTGGTATATAATTGTTAATCATCGTAAATACCTTCATTGCAATGTTAATCACTATAACCATCCTTATTGCATTGTTATTCACTGTGAACAAATAACTGATTTATTTTCTTAATTAAACACAAAACAACAAGGTGATTTTTCTAACCTTATTAATATTGTTTGCTTGGGTGTAATCCAAGCTGGTGACCTCTAATCATTCATATCATTTCATTCAGTAATTATAGTAAGCCTACTCCATTAGCCACATCAAACCGGTTAACCGTAGACCATTGGTAACTCCAGCCTTATCATTAACAATCAATCATTATCAATCAATTAATCATTATTATTATTATTATTATTATAGTGCCAACCTTACGCTATAAACCGGTACTAATCAAACTGGTTAATACTAGGCCTAATATATATATACATATGGTGGGTAAAAAAAAGTGACCCCTTAGAGGTAAACTATCATATTAAAAAAAAGTAAGGCGACTAGAGCTCCCAAACTTCATAGATGCTTACCTTATCATGTTGTTCGTCTTAATTGAGAAGTTGCTCGATGTGTCCCCCTTCCTGCTCAACGCAGGCCTCCAAACGTGGACGCCACTGATCAATACACCTGTTTACATATCGTTGAGACACCTTCTCCCAGCCAAGCAGAATTCTTTCGCGTAGTTCATCTATGTCTCTTATATTGGTACCAGGGATGTAAACTTTGGAGTTCAGGGCTTCTCAGTAGTATAGCCGCAAAAGGTTAGAGTGTAGGAATGTTGCAAGAGATAATGATCAAATGTTGCAAAGGGGATGGGGGTATGCAACAACTCAATGTTGCAAATGGGGTGTGGGGATGCTGCAGGTGCAACAAGGGGTCATGAAACTTGGAGGCGGCGTTATCCCCCAAGAGAAAGACAGGAGAAGGAGAGAAGGGAAGAGAGGTGTTCACTTGGCAGGAGCCAAGTGCATAATAACGCTTCAGCTGACCCGCCGTCCTCTTATAGACTCCTAATCGGCCAGTTGGCTTAGAAGGCGTAAATGGCTTGTTCAGGTTGAGTTGTCAGATACCACATTTTATTTTA
This sequence comes from Bathynomus jamesi, assembly GCA_023014485.1. Taxonomy (NCBI): domain Eukaryota; kingdom Metazoa; phylum Arthropoda; class Malacostraca; order Isopoda; family Cirolanidae; genus Bathynomus; species Bathynomus jamesi. The sequence continues at coordinate 82,802 of JAJOZX010004312.1, read as the reverse complement.
ATTGTTCAGGTATACATAATTAGGGCGAGTTGCCAGATACCATTTTAATTGTTCAGGTATACATTATTAAGTTGCCAGATCGTACCACTTATTTAATTAATTCTTAAAAGTTGGCTTAGAATTCCGCTAGTAGGTTTAGAAGGCGTAACCAGCCATTTGATATAATTGTTTACAACCAAAAGAATTAAATAAAACAACATTACATCATTCTGTTTATTATAAATATATAGAAAATAAATATACATTTGAATGATCAATTAAAAATAATAATAGTTTAAGAAATATGAACGAGGAATATGCATATAATCAAAAAATATATCCGTCAATATAACAGTACAGGAGAAATATATATATATATACACACACACACACACAATTATATTATGGAGATACATAGAAAATAAATATACATTGGAATGATCAAAAATAAAAAATAAGAAATAATATAACCATCAACATAGCAGAAATATATACACACAACTAAATAAATAAATACATACACTTTATCTTCTACCGCGCAACATAAGAAATCGTATAGTCATCAATATAGCAGAAATATATATATACACACACACACACACAAATATGTCAAATATATAAATACATTTCACTTTTTTTTCAAAATACTAAACTCGCACTTAATCGAGTCTACAATTACATCATTATTGCTCTGCATTACGCAGTATACGCGGTTTAATAATATTTCACCGCTTAAAGTACAGGGTGTACATAAAGTCAGGATCTATTTTTGTGAAGCACTTGGAAATTATATGGAATTCAATCATAAAATGATAAAGTGGTAACATTTATTAAATAATTAAGAGTAGGATTCGACGTGACGCCCATCAGTATCCCTGCACAGCTCAAATCGTTCCGCAGCATTTCTAAACACATTCTGGAGCATTTGCGGGGTTATGTTATCTGCAGCAGTTCGTATACGTGTACGTAAGTTTTCAAGACTCGTAATCTTCGTCTGATAGACGTGCGATTTGATAAAGCCCCATGCAAAGAAATCTAAAGGGGTTAAATCTGGTGATCTCGCTGGCCAAGGTCTGTTGGTTCCGCATCCGATCCAGCGATATGGAAAACGTCCATTTAGATAATCCTGAACAATTTTGGCATAGTGACAAGGAGCACCATCATGTTGATAGACGACGGTACTAACAATCCTATCCCCGTCGTCTATCAACATGATGGTGCTCCTTGTCACTATGCCAAAATTGTTCAGGATTATCTAAATGGACATTTTCCAAATCGCTGGATCGGACGCGGAAGCAACAGACCTTGGCCAGCGAAATCACCAGATTTAACCCCTTTAGATTTCTTTGCATGGGGCTTTATCAAACTGCACGTCTATCAGACGAAGATTACGAGTCTTGAAAACTTACGTATACGAACTGCTGCAGATAACATAACCCCGAAAATACTCCAGAATGTGTTTAGAAATGCTGCGGAACGATTTGAGCTGTGCAGGGATACTGATGCGCGTCACGTCGAATTCTACTCTTAATTATTTAATAAATGTTACCATTTTATCATTTTATGATTGAATTCCATATAATTTCCAAGTGCTTCACAAAAATAAATCCTGACTTAATGTACACCCTGTATAGGGAAACCTGTACTCGATATGAAGGGCCTTCATATCGTTCAGTACTATTTTTGTTCCCACTTTACAACCGGTTGGTAAGTTATCTTTAAATACGTCTAGAATACAATCAAAAGCACGCACAAAGAGTTCATCGTTAGCTACATTATTAAACACAAGTTTATAAACACGCCTTTCCAATCGAGGGTTTATTTCTACCGACGCGAGCTTTTCAATTGTGAACTCATCTTCACTCAACATAGCGGCAATTGAAATAATCTTCTAAGTCGTTACGACAACTGCTCATTATATAAAGAAATAGTTATTCAGGGTGAACGGTGTAGGTGAGCTCAGCCTTGTACCGATCAATTGCTTTGTACCAAAGTTCATGATATTTCAAAGAGTCTAAACTTTTTAAATAAATGTCCAGCTCTACACCATTCTCACCTTGTTCAGCCCTACACCGGTAAACCGTCGAGCAGAGCGGTGTATGCGTATTCAAGTACTGTATCAAAATAAAGCATATCCGTAACACGCGCGTCTAATATAGGTTTCAGCTTGCGGAATCCGACGATTTCAAACATTCTGTCGAGGATGAAACGGTTTCGCGTAGGAACAAGAGCGTTATTATCAGAAGCATTCTTCCACATCAGCCGTATATCAATGCATGGCCGATCGTTATTTATACACAACGTACATACAACGGCGTATGAGGGTGCGTCACTAATCTGCTCTCTTCTTGTACCTACGTTAGCAGGTATTTTATAACGATCTTCACTCCACTTCTCAACTATCACGAAGATTCTATTCATCTCCTCGACACTTAAATAAACAACATTCCGTTTGTTTGTCTACATTCCGTTTCCAGTACATAGCTAACGGCACCGGATTTACGCCTGAACAAGCGCAACGATTTCGTCACGGACACATCGTACGAGGCGTTGAGAATGCTGCTCAAAGGAAGTTCCATCGTATTCGAGGAGCGCACGTCCACTCGGTTCAAGCTCTGAGATAACTATGAGCCGCGTGAGGCACGCAGGTAGGCAGGAACGGTTCGATGGGCGGTTGACTCACCCTGATGATACGTGAATGGGTTTGTTCGAACTCGTATGAGCCGTGAGGTGCGAGTCGCACCATAATCTAATGAAACGTGTGCGGCGCTGATCGAATTGTTGTACCCCATTATATTGGGTAGGTGTTTTTTTCCGGTACAAGAATTAATTTCGGTTTTAACGTTTTATCACTACCACAATACGCACCAGACAGTTTCCCTAAGGATAATTTTCACGAACTAGGCACATTTTATAATGTTTTATCTCTCCTAAACATCTTCACACTCCGGCGCACTATTTGAGAGGAACATATGCCCATATTTTTCCTTTTCGCCTAGCAAACGATACTCGTCTCTAAAGTCTGCTAAAAACTCACGCAGGGCACTAGCCACAACTTCACTACGGACCTCATCATGATATACATTAATATAGTGGTAAAAATACTTAAGATTCTCCATGATGACGAGATTCACATTTTCAGTCGTAGGGTATGAGTAATCGACATGATGTAACATGACATAATACCGCTTGTCACACCACTCATCCGCAAGACTCATTATCCATATCTGCTGCTTCTCTTCTGCACGCGTTGTTTCTTTTACTTCACGGTATATGTGAGACTTTATAAAGCTTAGGTCTACAGCATACTTCAATACATCGTCTGTGCAACGAAAGCCTACAACGGTCTCACCAGAATAACCATAGAGTATTTGTACATCTTGCTCCTTCGCACGATCCAATGTGGTTTTAAAAGAGGCAAAGGAGGGGGGAATAGGAAGTTTTACGGTATCCACCACATCTTGACACTTTGCTGAATACAATTTCATAAACGTTGAACAAGCAATATTAAAGGTAGCCATTTTCTTCTACGCGGGCGAATACACGTCTGAGCTCAAGGGCTTACTGCAGTCAACTGACCACGCAAGGAATCCCAGATAGTAGCATGACTCACGTTGCTGGTCTTATAGTGGGCGGAGCTTAGAACTTTCACCTGTGCACACACACACACACACACACACACACACACACACAAAGGAGAAAGTGAAACGCTAATTGAAACATGATTTATTTAATAAACGAGATATTCAAGTTATATATATTTACAAATACGTGTAATAAATAAGTTAACAATAGATGCAGCAAAGATTATATACAAGACATACATATTTACAAATACGTGTGATAAGTAAGTTAACAATAGACGCATCAAAGGTTATGGTATCCAAAGGGTACGGTATCATAGGTACCAGGTAACTGGTAACGTTTCCTATAGGTGTTACGGCACACCTTCGTTCCCCTAAGTTTCTTCACGCCCCCCAGCTTCTGCGCCAGAAAATTGTGGGTGCTTACAGTTAGTTGGGGAGGCCGATCGCTCTCATCGTCCAAACACACTAGATCCTTCAACGATTTAAAGTTAACAACCCGCCAATTCGCATGGTTGAGCGTAATACCCTTTGCCTTCACGATATATTTCATATCCCCCCACCCTCACCCGTACCCCATAAGTTGAGACAAAAGAGTCGACGTATGCGTTGTCCCCATACTCATCCTTGATCTCATCAGTGAGGTCGCCGAGGAACTCCCCAATAGCAGGCATGTATTCACCCTCCCTCTCTGTGAATATCACGCTATCTGTATCGGCATACAATACTCTCCGCCCAAGAGAATGCAATAGACCCCAAAGTTTTATGCGGGCGTAGGCTGTTGTGAAGCTGACCACAGGTATGTTTGTAACCCTTGAGGCATCTGTGGCCAATTCAGTGTTGTTGTACTTTAATATGTAAGTATTACCTACATTCACGATCTCCATGGCCTCTTTATCGGGAGCATTGGCATAATCCCAGACATCACTATAACTTTGTGCCAAATGAATGTTCCCTTTGCCGGTATTCTGTGCAAATTTTCTCCATAGACTGTTTAGACACAACTTTGCACTAAAGCGCTTGCCAGGATTCTTTGCAATTTGGGCACGATCAAGTTGTATACCTTCGCGGTCGCGGTAACGTTGAATATAGGCAGACTTTTCATCTTCGGTGTCAACTCCTCGCGGATACCCTGATGCCTCAACCTTATCCTTCAAAAATGCGTTTATATATGGTGTGAAAAGGTTGGGTAGCTTTTGAAACCTCCACACCTCATGTATCTTCAGTATTCTGTACCCATGGCGTACAGCTAGGGCCAGCTCTGGACTTGTATATACGCCTCTGATCTTACGCTGGTGGGGTATATGGTTACAATTACCGTTATTCTCTTCCGCGCACTTCACGCACAGGGAAAACATGAGCTTGTGGTCGATAACGACGGGTAAGATTGGCATCCATAAATTGCGTGGGGGGAGTACGTCTACGAAAGAGAGCCCAGAGTAACGATCATTCAAATTTCTTGAAAATTCATTGATGGAGGGCAGGTTAGGTCCCACCAGTTTCTCAGGAGCGCCCACGGGGTACGGGTTGTTCTTCATCACGTATGGGTATAAAGAACAGAAATCGTAGTAATGGAGCTTCACACCCTCCGTAGGTGGAAAGTATAACCTGAATGGATTTGTACGTCCTCCAAACGAGCTATCACCACATTTGAGACGATCCAGCACCATTGAACGCTTGATCGTGTTTATTTCCTCACGGTACACTTCGTCTGTCTCCATCCGTGCATCATATTCATGCTCCCACAAGACTTTGTGAGTGAACTGGGATCCTATAAGTTGATCGCGAGTGCGGGTCCATGCAAGACAGTCGGCAGGAGATCTACCGTGGATATCTCCAGCGATTCCGCACTCAGGACGGGGGCATCCATGCCACCAGCATCCGTTAAAGGAGTACACAGTCTTCACACCAGTGACACGGTTTTCACTTAACCCATCAACCCAAAAAACACGACCGTTAATCTTAATGGGCACTTCACCCGTGTTGCGGGCGTGCTTTATGTATACACCTGTCTGTTGCTGTAGGTGTATGAGCCAGTAAATAGCCTTGTGGTACGTAACGGACCCTAGATCCATGTATAGCAATGGAATTGAGCGCGGGCTACGCCGGGTTGTACAGCGTATTGTAGAGTTTGCTCTTCAGAACCGCGACGACCGTGAAGTCAGGACGAGTCTGTCCTTCGGATTCGGGTCAGATGACGGTGATGTAGACGATTATTGGGTAGTAGTGCCATTTAGACGTTTGGCGGCTGAAGATGTAGAATATATATTAGAACGTATAATGCAAGCCGCCCAAAGTAGTATAGCCTTAATATGGACACCTTCACGTAAATATTGATCGTGTATTCCGTGTTGCGGGACATAGTGCCATACCGTATACTCTTAACTCAATTCTCGATTATTTACGAAAGCATATAAACGTCGATCGTGGTTGCGGCTTTATAGCAGTAGTCTTAGCACGTATGTTTACTGTACAAAATACACAGGCACAAAAATTTGGTTGCCTACGGTCGTGGAGCGTGCCCGTAAACTAGCTGTAGACTGTGAACTTGAATTTGACTGTAATATGGGTCCTGAAGAGCTGAGAAGGGTAGAACAGGAAATGAATGTCGTATAGTTGTATTTGGGTTGGATGATCGTCGTAGGACTGTGTATGTTTTTAAAAGCTGTGTGAGAGATCGTACAAGACCCCTACTTATTTAGGATTGTCAGGGACAACGTATCTCCCCATCCGTAATATAAGGTGCTTTACGCGAGTTATGACAAAAGTCGAAAATATGGGAGACATCATGATTTGTGTAAGGGTGCCTCGAGTTTGCGGATGATATAGTGAACATTGTAAAGAATGTCACATGGTATGTGAACAGTGTAAAAGCACCAAATGTGAAAGCCGTGTAGTTGAAGCTGAGAAGAGAGACTGTGATGTGTGTAGACGCACATTCTTCAATAATAACTGCTTTGAGCTCCATAAATCAACTGGCACGTGCAGGAAAATGAGAATCTGTGAATGTGGTATGTTTCACACAATGGATAATTGGGGAAATTTAAGCACAAGTGTGACGAAATTCACTGTCCTACATGCCAGGAGGAATATAAGGCGGATGGAGTAAAGCATGTATGTTATATGAAAGATGCTAAGCCTAAAAAAACCCTTGTATAACTGTATACTACGATATAGAAACATATACGAACGCTGAAACCAAAGAGGTAATTCCACATTTACTTGTGAGCCAGACTATCTGCGATGAGTGTATGGGATCGAATGTGACGAGTGCCCCAAATGCGGTAAACGGACAAACGTTTTTAAAACGAATGTCCACGATAGTCCTGTGAAACTATTTGTGTCCTATATTGTCAAGTTAGCCGACAAGTTCAAAAAATGACTGTGTATATTCTCGCCCATAACGGGGCAAAGTTTGACACGCAGTTCCTTTATAAGGAGTTGCTTGAGCACGAATCCTCTGAGATATTTACAGGTGATCCATTGAAAAGAGGCAACAAATTAATACAGATGCAAATAAGAGGCAATGTACAATTTAAAGACACTTTATTATTCACACCTTGTAAATTAGCAAAGCTACCCAAGGTGATGGGGTAGCAGCTGAAGTTTCCAAAGGATACTTCCCTTACACTTTCCTCACCAGCGAGACTTTAAACTACGTAGGCCCACCACCACCCAAACATTATTTTAACTATGATTGTATGAGTGTAGATGAACGTGAAGACTTTGATCGATACTACAACAGTTTTAATGAACGTAATCCTTATAATATAGCTGATGAATGTGAGCGTTATTGCGTGAATGATGTGCGCGTGCTTAGAGTATGTTTCCAGGCCTTTAGAAGGATGTACATAGGCCGTTTCAAATGCGATCCGCTGCAAGTCGCAACCACCATCGCGTCATTATGTTTTACGGTGTTCAAAATAACTTCATGCCTAAAGCCACCTTAGCCATTATTCACCGAAACAACCCCCGCAGTTACGGCCACAAGGCTATTTACTGGCTCATACACCTACAGCAACAGACAGGTGTATACATAAAGCACGCCCGCAACACGGGTGAAGTGCCCATTAAGATTAACGGTCGTGTTTTTTGGGTTGATGGGTTAAGTGAAAACCGTGTCACTGGTGTGAAGACTGTGTACTCCTTTAACGGATGCTGGTGGCATGGATGCCCCCGTCCTGAGTGCGGAATCGGAGATATCCACGGTAGATCTCCTGCCGACTGTCTTGCATGGACCCGCACCCGCGATCAACTTATAGGATCCCAGTTCACTCACAAAGTCTTGTGGGAGCATGAATATGATGCACGGATGGAGACAGACGAGGTGTACCGTGAGGAAATAAACACGATCAAGCGTTCAATGGTGCTGGATCCTCTCAAATGTGGTGATAGCTTGTTTGGAGGACGTACAAATCCATTCAGGCTATACTTTCCACCTACGGAGGGTGTGAAGCTCCATTACTACGATTTCTGTTCTTTATACCCATACGTGATGAAGAACAATCCGTACCCCGTGGGCGCTCCTGAGAAACTGGTGGGACCTAACCTGCCCTCCATCAATGAATTTTCAAGAAATTTGAATGATCGTTACTTTGGGCTCTCTTTCGTAGACGTACTCCCCCCACGCAATTTATGGATGCCAATCTTACCCGTCGTTATCGACCACAAGCTCATGTTTCCCCTGTGCGTGAAGTGCGCGGAAGAGAATAACGGTAATTGTAACCATATACCCCACCAGCGTAAGATCAGAGGCGTATATACAAGTCCTGAGCTGGCCCTAGCCGTACGCCATGGGTATAGAATACTGAAGATACATGAGGTGTGGAGGTTTCAGAAGCTACCCAACCTTTTCACACCATATATAAACGCATTTTTGAAGGATAAGGTTGAGGCATCAGGGTATCCGCGAGGAGTTGACACCGAAGATGAAAAGTCTGCCTATATTCAACGTTACCGCGACCGCGAAGGTATACAACTTGATCGTGCCCAAATTGCAAAGAATCCTGGCAAGCGCTTTAGTGCAAAGTTGTGTCTAAACAGTCTATGGGGAAAATTTGCACAGAATACCGGCAAAGGGAACATTCATTTGGCACAAAGTTATAGTGAGTCTGGGATTATGCCAATGCTCCCGATAAAGAGGTCATGGAGATCGTGAATGTAGGTAATACTTACATAATAAAGTACAACAACACTGAATTGGCCACAGATGCCTCAAGGGTTACAAACATACCTGTGGTCAGCTTCACAACAGCCTACGCCCGCATAAAACTTTGGGGTCTATTGCATTCTCTTGGGCGGAGAGTATTGTATGCCGATACAGATAGCGTGATATTCACAGAGAGGGAGGGTGAATACATGCCTGCTATTGGGGAGTTCCTCGGCGACCTCACTGATGAGATCAAGGATGAGTATGGGGACAACGCATACGTCGACTCTTTTGTCTCAACTTATGGGGTACGGGTGAGGGTGGGGGAGGATATGAAATATATCGTGAAGGCAAAGGGTATTACGCTCAACCATGCGAATCGGCGGGTTGTTAACTTTAAATCGTTGAAGGATCTAGTGTGTTTGGACGATGAGAGCGATCGGCCTCCCCAACTAACTGTAAGCACCCACAATTTTCGGGCGCAGAAGCTGGGGGGCGTGAAGGAACTTAGGGGAACGAAGGTGTGCCGTAACACCTATAGGAAACGTTACCAGTTACCTGGTACCTATGATACCGTACCCTTTGGATACCATAACCTTTGATGCGTCTATTGTTAACTTACTTATCACACGTATTTGTAAATATGTATGTCTTGTATATAATCTTTGATGTATCTATTGTTAACTTATTTATTACACGTATTTGTAAATATATATAACTTGAATATCTCGTTTATTAAATAAATCATGTTTCAATTAGCGTTTCACTTTCTCCTGTGTGTGTGTGTGTGTGTGTGTGTGTGTGTGTGTGTGTGCACAGGTGAAAGTTCTAAGCTCCGCCCACTGTAAGACCAGCAACGTGAGTCATGCTACTATCTGGGATTCCCTGCGTGGTCAGTTGACTGCAGTAAGCCCTTGAGCTCAGACGTGTATTCGCCCGCGTAGAAGAAAATGGCTACCTTTAATATTGCTTGTTCAACGTTTATGAAATGGTATTCAGCAAAGTGTCAAGATGTGGTGGATACCGAAAAACTTCCTATTCCCCCTCCTTTGCCTCTTTTAAAACCACATTGGATCGTGCGAAGGAGCAAGATGTACAAATACTCTATGGTTATTCTGGTGAGACCGTTGTAGGCTTTCGTTGCACAGACGATGTATTGAAGTATGCTGTAGACCTAAGCTTTATAAAGTCTCACATATACCGTGAAGTAAAAGAAACAACGCGTGCAGAAGAGAAGCAGCAGATATGGATAATGAGTCTTGGATGAGTGGTGTGACAAGCGGTATTATGTCATGTTACACCATGTCGATTACTCATACCCTACGACTGAAAATGTGAATCTCGTCATCATGGAGAATCTTAAGTATTTTTATCACTATATTAATGTATATCATGATGAGGTTCGTAGTGAGGTTGTGGCTAGTGCCCTGCGTGAGTTTTTAGCAGACTTTAGAGACGAGTATCGTTTGCTAGGCAAAAAGGAAAAATATGGGCATATGTTCCTCTCAAATAGTGCGCCGGAGTGTGAAGATGTTTAGGAGAGATAAAACATTATAAAATGTGCCTAGTTCGTGAAAATTATCCTGAGGGAAACTGTCTGGTGCGTATTCTGGTAGTGATAAAACGTTAAAACCGAAATTAATTCTTGTACCGGAAAAAAACACCTACCCAATATAATGGGGTACAACAATTCGATCAGCGCCGCACACGTTTCATTAGATTATGGTGCGACTCGCACCTCACGGATCATACGAGTTCGAACAAACCCATTCACGTATCATCAGGGTGAGTCAACCGCCCATCGAACCGTTCCTGCCTACCTGCGTGCCTCACGCGGCTCATAGTTATCTCAGAGCTTGAACCGAGTGGACGTGCGCTCCTCGAATACGATGGAACTTCCTTTGAGCAGCATTCTCAACGCCTCGTACGATGTGTCCGTGACGAAATCGTTGCGCGTGTTCAGGCGTAAATCCGGTGCCGTTAGCTATGTACTGGAAACGGAATGTAGACAAACAAACAAACGGAATGTTGTTATTTAAGTGTCGAGGAGATGAATAGAATCTTCGTGATAGTTGAGAAGTGGAGTGAAGATCGTTATAAAATACCTGCTAACGTAGGTACAAGAAGAGAGCAGATTAGTGACGCACCCTCATACGCCGTTGTATGTACGTTGTGTATAAATAACGATCGGCCATGCATTGATATACGGCTGATGTGGAAGAATGCTTCTGATAATAACGCTCTTGTTCCTACGCGAAACCGTTTCGTCCTCGACAGAATGTTTGAAATCGTCGGATTCCGCAAGCTGAAACCTATATTAGATGCGCGTGTTACGGATATGCTTTATTTTGATACAGTACTTGAATACGCATACACCGCTCTGCTCGACGGGTTTACCGAGTGTAGGGCTGAACAAGGTGAGAATGGTGTAGAGCTGGACGTTTATTTAAAAAGTTTAGACTCTTTGAAATATCATGAACTTTGGTACAAAGCAATTGATCGGTACAAGGCTGAGCTCACCTACACCGTTCACCCTGAATAACTATTTCTTTATATAATGAGCAGTTGTCGTAACGACTTAGAAGATTATTTCAATTGCCGCTATGTTGAGTGAAGATGAGTTCACAATTGAAAAGCTCGCGTCGGTAGAAATAAACCCTCGATTGGAAAGGCGTGTTTATAAACTTGTGTTTAATAATGTAGCTAACGATGAACTCTTTGTGCGTGCTTTAGATTGTATTCTAGACGTATTTAAAGATAACTTACCAACCGGTTGTAAAGTGGGAACAAAAATAGTACTGAACGATATGAAGGCCCTTCATATCGAGTACAGTTTTCCCTATACTTTAAGCGGTGAAATATTATTAAACCGCGTATACTGCGTAATGCAGAGCAATAATGATGTAATTGTAGACTCGATTAAGAGCGAGTTTAGTATTTTGAAAAAAAGTGAAATGTATTTATATATTTAACATATTTGTGTGTGTGTGTGTATATATATATTTCTGCTATATTGATGACTATACGATTTTTTATGTTGCGCGGTAGAAGATAAAGTGTATGTATTTATTTATTTAGTTGTGTGTATATATTTCTGCTATGTTGATGGTTATATTATTTCTTATTTTTTATTTTTGATCATTCCAATGTATATTTATTTTCTATGTATCTCCATAATATAATTGTGTGTGTGTATATATATATATTTCTCCTGTAGTTATATTGACGGATATATTTTTTGATTATATGCATATTCCTCGTTCATATTTCTTAAACTATTATTATTTTTAATTGATCATTGAAATGTATATTTATTTTCTATATATTTATAATAAACAGAATGATGTAATGTTGTTTTATTTAATTCTTTTGGTTGTAAACAATTATATCAAATGGCTGGTTACGCCTTCTAAACCTACTAGCGGAATTCTAAGCCAACTTTTAAGAATTAATTAAATAAATGGTACGATCTGGCAACTTAATGTATACCTGAACAATTAAAATGGTATCTGGCAACTCGCCCTAATAATGTATACCTGAACAATTAAAATAAAAAGTGGGTTCTGACAACTCAACCTGAACAAGCCATTTACGCCTTCTAAGCCAACTGGCTGATTAGGAGTCTATAAGAGGACGGCGGGTCAGCTGAAGCGTTATTATGCACTTGGCTCCTGCCAGGTGAACACCTCTCTTCCTTTCTCTCCTTCTCCTGTCTTTCTCTTGGGGGATAACGCCGCCTCCAAGTTTCATGACCCCTTGTTGCACCTGCAGCATCCCCCACCCCTTTGCAACATTGAGTTGTCGCATACCCCCACGCCCCTTTGCAACATTAAGTTGTTGCATACCCCACCCCCTTTGCAACACCATACCCCCGTTGCAACATTTGATCATTATCTCTTGCAACATTCCTGCACTCTAACCTTTTGCGGCTATACTACTCCTCTCAAACATCATAATCTAGTGGTGAAAGATTGGGGCTACTAGCCGGCCACATATTGGGTTCGATAAAATCCGATGTTTCGTTCTCAAGGAATGCGACAGTTTGGCGTGCTCTGCGAGCAGGGGCTCCATCTTGTTGGAAAGTATATCTTTCACCACTAATTCATCGAATATCAGTTAGATAAAGTGAAAGATCTTTCACCACTAATTCGTCGAATATCAGTAAGATAGAGTGAAAGATATACTTTCCAACAAGATGGAGTCCCTGCTCACAGAGCACGCCAAACTGTCACATTCCTTGAGAACGAAACATCAGATTTTATCGAACCCAATATGTGGCCGGCTAGTAGCCCTGATCTTTCACCACTAGATTATGGTGTTTGGGAAGCCCTGAAGTCCAAAGTTTACATCCCTGGTACCAATATAAGAGACATAGATGAACTACGCGAAAGAATTCTGCTCGGCTGGGAGAAGGTGTCTCAACGATGTGTAAACAGGTGTATAATCAGTGGTGTCCACGTTTGGAGGCCTGCTTTGAGCAGGAAGGGGGACACATCGAGCAACTTCTCAATTAAGATGAACAACATGCTAAGGTAAGCATCTATGAAGTTTGGGAGCTCTAGTCCCCTTACTTTTTGTGTATATATATATATGATGCAAGCTTTCGCCCAAAACAGGGAATTCCCTGAAGAGGTGTAGTGTTGAATACAGAAAGAACTTGGAATAATTTGTTCTTTTTCCTCGTGGGTTTGCATTATTAATTTATTTCACATGTTTAAGTGTGAAATTTAGCATATATATATATATAATATATATATATATATATATATATATATATATATATATATATATATATGAATGAACTCAGAATGGTTCCATGAGTTTTTTTATGATACACACAGACCGTGCATGGAACAAGGAACTCTTCTGGGATAATTAAATCCACTATAGTCCGAATAAGTAATGGTAAATGACAAATACCATAGTTTTTCTTTTTCATGATGCAAGCCCGACGTGGGCAACGGGTCTCTCGCAAAGAGGTCCCATAAATATAGCTTCCCTCACCAGCTATCTGCAAAGCAGACAGGATCCATGTCCCAAAGCTGGATCCTGTCTGCTTTGCAGATAGCTGGTGAGGGAAGCTATATTTATGGGACCTCTTTGCGAGAGACCCGTTGCCCACGTCGGGCTTGCATCATGAAAAAGAAAAACTATGGTATTTGTCATTTACCATTACTTATTCGGACTATAGTGGATTTAATTATCCCAGAAGAGTTCCTTGTTCCATGCACGGTCTGTGTGTATCATATATATATATATATATATATATACACCTCATTAACTTCGTTTAGGTTCCGTGTGTTGGTCTCTCTTCACACGAAGGTCAAGCTGGTGGCCCAGCCTCAAGGTCTGGCTTGGTGGAGGAGCGAGTTGCTCTCTTGCGCTCTTCATCGCACATAGCCAGGTACACCCGGCTCATCTGGTACCGTCCCGAGCCAAGCATCTAGTCTCTTCTTGAAGACTTCAACTTTGACCCCTGTAACGTTTCTGAGGTACTTTGGGAGCTGGTTAAAAAGTCTTGGCCCCATGACAACCAAGCTATTTTTCTTCAGTGTTGAGGAGGTCCCTTGTCGGGCCTTTAATTTGGGAACACTACACATTCTGCCTTTCCTATTTTCCAGCGTTGTTTGGATGGTAATTAGGTTTAGTTTGAGGTTTGGTACCAGTTTTTCGATCATTTTCCATATGTAGATTATGGTGTACCTCTCTCTTCTTCTTTCCAGGAAGTACAGATTTAGTTTACGTAGTCTTTCCCAGTAGTTGAATTCTTTGCAGCCATCAGTCTTTGCTGTGAAATGTCTCTGCGTTTCTTCTAGTTTATTGATTTCTTCCTTTTTATATGGGGACGTCAAAACTGAGTAGTATTCAAGTTTTTGTATGATCAGTGTTCTCAGCAGGGGAATCATTATTGTCTTCTCCCTCCTTTTGAACGTTCTTAGTACCTGTCCCGTAACTCTTTTTACTTTGTTTATTGTTATCTGATTTTGTGTCTCGAATTTGGCATCATCGGTCATTATTACCCCAAAGTCGATCGACCGCTTTCGTGCTTCTCTGAATTTCCTGTCTATCTGGAGCATAATATGCAGTTTGTTTAAATCCTCATTTCTACCATATCTCAAAAGCTGAAATTTCTCGGCGTTAAATGTCATACTGTTGTCTTCTGACCATGTGTACAGGGCCGGATTAACCATTAAGCAAAATAAGCCCGTGCTTAGGGCATCAAGGGAAGGGGGGCACCACAGAAATTTTCCATTGTCGGATTTACCATGGATTTATTATACTATTATAATCGCGGCTTATAGCCTATAAGCTGTTGAAAACTGAATTATATATATTCATATATAGTATTTATTTTTTTTCATTGTTTGAATTTGTAGTGAACAACAACCCTTTTGAGAGAATAAATATATTTCGTTGTAATCACACACTTTACGCTTTGCGTTATTATTTTGTTTATATCAAATCTTTGAGCGCCATATTAAAAATACATATAGATTAAATATTTTCGTGTGCTATAGGAAGTTATTCTGAACGTGTGATTTGTGCATATAATATTAAATATATATTTTACATAATCATTTGGTATTGTTTTACAGAAAGATTTAGGTTTATAGAATTGTAATATAAATTAATATTAAAATAAAAGAAACTATAAACTCTCTATATTGCTGTTGTATCAAGTGATGTTTATCACGGCCATTATAATAATAAGATATACTGACCTAAGTTAATTAGCGTTGAAGAAGTTTATCTGTTGCTCTCTCTTCTTCTCTAGGGTAAGTCTATGAAGTGTACTTTATTTGTATATATAACAATATTTTATCATACACGTATCTTTATTTTATAATTTATTTATCTATTGTCATAACAGTATAAAAGAATTTAGATTGTAATAACCAGAGTGAATAATTTGTAATGTATATATAACATCAAACGTAGTTAGGACAATTTAGGCCCTAAGCAAATGTTCATATTTCCTATAATTAAATATTGTGTTTTAAATAAATAAATAAATGTAAATATAAAATGTGGCTCGTTAATAGTGAAATGTTAATATTGATATTTTTATAGATTGCGTATTATTAATTCTAATGTTAAGTATTTTTATTTTATAGGTTTCGGTTCCTTCTTTCGGTTCCTTCTTTTGGTTCCTTCTTTCGATTTGATTTGTATTCAACATTTCGAGTTGATATTTCGGTTGAGTTATATTTAATTGCCACTTATATTTAAATTGCCACTTTGGTTGTGTACGGTTCCCATTTTGTCTTTCTGAGAATAAAAGAACAAAGCCAAGATTGTGATATGTGTAACTGTGTTGATTGCCACATAATATACAAATAAAATATTCTTTTTATTTCTGTATTTTACAGACCCCAAGAACCAAGATGAAACGTGTTCAGTTAAGTGGTGCACAAAAGCGAAAACTATCAAAAGAGAAACAAGAGAAGACTTTGGATTTAGAGTCCAAGACTGCAAAGCTGACTGATTTCTTCACACAAGTTCCACGACCACAACGTCAACATGATATACCGATTCTGAATCAAAACCAATCTCCGTCATCAGAAGTGGACACAAATACCACTTTGATCACTTCAAAATCAAAATATGATGACGTTGGAATCACCGAGGTGTCACAAGCAGGTTCATCTACCACATGTCTCACTACTGATCTCACTTTGCCTGTAAATTCTCTTGATACCTCTACTGCAAATGTTGATTCAAGTTGCTTTACAAGACATTCTGGGGTTGAAATAATTGCTGAAAATGAAAGTTTAGTGGACCATGGTGATGGTGGTGAAATGAATCAGTCTGCAGAAGATGAAGTAAATATAGCAAAAGATCCAGGGTTGTGGCTTGATTTCTCTGCTGATGATGTGGCTTATTGGATTGCTTGTGGACCCAGTGACTGTCAACACCACAATGGGCCATTTGACAAGTCTTACCGGCATTTCAGTAGTGGCAAACCAGCAAGATACTGTTCACAAAAACTTTTCGTTGGGACAAAAGCCAATGGTGAGAAATACAAGAGAGAGTGGTTATTGTATTCACCATCAACAGGATCAGTTTACTGTTATGTTTGTAAACTGTTTGCTCCTAAAAATGTCTCACATTTTGTTATAAGAGAAGGGTTCAGTGACTGGCGAAATACTATTGTAATTGATCATCATGAAAAAAGCACTACTCACCGAGACTCTATGCTAACATACTTAACTCGCAGACAAGGTGCGGGGTTGGGACAACAGTTGGAAAAACAAATTCAGGAAGAGTGTGATTACTGGGAACATGTCTTGAGGCGTGTCATAGCTGTTATTTGTACGTTAGCTGAACGTGGCTTGTCTTTTCGAGGAACAGAAGAAAGATTTGGATCATTGCAGAATGGGAATTTTTTAGGGCTGCTTGAGCTCATAAGCCGGTTTGATCCATTTTTAGCAGGTCACATTTTGAAATATGGAAATTCTGGCAAAGGAAATCCTTCTTACCTGTCCAAAACCACCTGTGAGGAACTCATTCAACTAATGGCTCAAAAGGTCCACGCACTCATTGTTGACGAAGTAAAATCTTCTGGTTATTTTAGTTTGTCAGTTGATTCAACACCAGATCTATCACATATCGATCAGTTAAGTGTTGTACTTAGGTACTTAAAAGATGGACAGCCTATTGAACGCTTTTTAACCTTTCTGAAAATGAAAAGCCATACTGGTGAGGAAATGGCAAATCAGGTGTTGCAGTACTTACGTGAAGTTTGTAAGCTAAACTTTTCAAAATGTAGGGGTCAATCTTACGACAACGCTGCCAACATGTCTGGGCGTTATAAGGGGATGCAGCAAAAAATTTTAGAAACAAACAAGTTTGCTATATATGTGCCCTGTGCAGCCCATTCACTAAATCTGGTAGGCCGAAGTGCTGTTGACTGCTGTCAAGAGGCGGTTAATTTCTTCTCTACAGTGCAGTTGCTCTATACCTTTTTTTAGCCTCAACCAGCAGGTGGGAAATTCTTAAAGGTTGTATTGGAAATGAAAGTGTCTTAAAATCCCTCTCTGATACCAGATGGGAGGCACATGCTATGGCAACAGCAGCAATTTTGAAATCTTTCCTTAAAATTTTAGAAGCGTTAGAATGTATAGCTGAAGACCAGTCACAAAAGGGAGACACTAGAAGAGAAGCAAATAATATTGCAAATAAGATGCAAGAGCTAGAATTCGTTTTTATGTTGAATTTTTGGGATGAGAGTTTGCAAAATTTTCATAGAGTAAGCAAAGTTCTACAGAATAAGGATGTGAACTTAAAAACATGTGCAGATCTGTATGGATCATTAGCTGACCAACTGTGCACTTCACGAGATGAATTTGAAAGATATGAAGCAGCTACAAAGGAAATGCTACCAGATGTTGATTACAAGGCAGCTCAAACTCGCAAACGTATCAGAAAGAAGGTACCCAATGACGGAGATGCACCAGAAGTATATCTGAATGCCAGAGATAAATTTCTTATCACCACCTTTTACACAATTGTTGACAAACTTGAAACTGAGATGAGAAGAAGAGGAGAGATATACAAAGAAATAGCAGAGAGATTTTCTTTTCTAAGTGATGTGCCACATAATGTCACCACTTCATCATCTACTGAAATTGAAAGGTATTCTCAGGGTTGTAAAAAGATGATTGATGCTTACCCAGAGGACTTGAACACTAATTTCTCTGCTGAGCTTCAGCAGTTTCACTCATATGTGTGCCATAAGTTCAGTGCAAAAAAAAATGTAAAAACAAGATTCAGTCATGCTGAACTTTATAAAATAATTGTAGAAGACAATATTGAGTGTGCCTTCCCAAATGTAGAAATTGCCTTTCGTATATTTTTAATATTAATGGTCACAAATTGCTCAGCTGAGCGTTCATTTTCTCAGTTGAAGTATATTAAAAATACCAACAGAAAACTATGCAACAAGGCAGGCTGGATGCCTTATCTCTACTAAGTATAGAAGCAGATGTGTTACGTAAGATTAGTTTTGAGGATCTGATCAAAGACTTTGCAATTAAAAAAAGTAGGAGAAAACTTTTCAAATATAAATGAAGTGGAAGTATACAAAAATAAACATTATTTTCCATCTTACTGTAAGTTTTGTTTCATTTCAAAAAATAAAATTTTATTTTATGGTTTATTTTTGTTTATATTTTGAATTACATATATATGGGGCACCAAAATCTTTTAAGTGCTTAGGGCCTCTAAAGGTCTTAATCCGGCCCTGCATGTGTATATTTTGTTCGTGTTTCTCTGCAAGGTCTCCACTTTATTTGCATCGCTGATTTTTCTGCTGATCTTTGTATCGTCCACAAAGGATGTTACTATACTGTTGCTGTTTACTCCACTGTCTATGTCTGTTAGTATGATAATGAACAGGAGTGGGACCAGTATACTGTACCTTGTGGTACTGAGCTGCGTACTTCTGATTCTGATGATGATACATCTTGAATTTTGACGACCTGTAGACGTTCCCTGAGGAAGTTGTAGATCCATTTTCCCACTTTGCCTGTTATTCCCATATGTTTCATTTTATGTGCTATTATTCCATGATCGCATTTGTCGAAAGCTTTAGCAAAATCCGTGTATATGATATCATAGTTTTCATTGCCTTCAAGTGCATCTAGGATATTGCTATAATGCTCTATAAGTTGTGATAGGCATGATTTTCCTGACGGAATTCGTGCTGATTTTCGTTGAATCTTTCTCGTGTCTCCAAGAAGTCATAGATTTTCTCTTTGACTATTCTTTCAAATATTTTGGTGAGGTGGGACGTCAATGACACTGGTCTATAGTTCTTTGCTTGAGATCTATCCCCTCCTTTATATATAGGGACAATGTTCGCTCTTTTGAAGATGCTCGGTATTTCCCCAGTGTCTAGGGATCTTCTCCATATCCAGTATAAGGGTGTAGTTATTTCATTTTTACAGTTTTTAATCAATAGTGCGTTCCATTTGTCCGGACCAGTAGCTGAATGTGATTTCATTTGTCCTATAGCTCTCGCTACATCTTCTGGGGTAAAATCAAAGTCTGTTATACATTCTCCTTGCAATTTTTCTTCGAAGAAAGCATCTATGTCAGGTATTGCTTTGTCACATTTTGGGGTACTGAAAAGTGATTCATACTAGGCTTTCAATGTTTCAGATATTTCTTTTAGATCGTCCGTTAGTTCATTATTTCCTTTCCTGAAGGGCCGATAGTAGCGCGCGTTTTTGTTTTCCTTTTCGCATAGCTATAGAAGTATTTTGGATTTTCCTTTATTTCTCTCTCTCTCTCTCTCTCTCTCTCTCTCTCTCTCTCTCTCTATATATATATATATATATATATATATATATACTACGTTGATCTTCTATATACTAGGCAAAGATAATGAGAGATGCTTGACCGTATGGTGGAGGAATGTTTGAAAAAACAGTGAAATCCTGTTCAAAAGTACATACTGTATATATACAAATTACAAATAGACAACTGTAACATACTTCGAGCCGACAAAACAGTAAGACAAAAAGAGGGATGTGCTTGCTCTCTATACACACGAAAAACATATGGCAGAAATGACTATACGTACTTGAAATAACTACGTAGAATTAGTAGCAGCAAAAGATGAAAAAATAAACATGGTACTAATTGTAATATATAGACCCCGAACACTCCAACTGCAAAATTCTTAAATACCATTACAAAGGTTAGGAACTGAATGAAAGCTCTACACTCCCCAACCCCAAATATTATTCTCTGCGGTGATTTTAACTTTCCACTTATGAAATATAAAAAAATATGTAGATGATATTTTCTCATTTTGGCCTGACCACTGGAATAACTTTGACACTTTCTTTCAGTCATTAAATAATCTTGTTCCCTCTATTAAATTTAAATATGAATGGGAGAACGACAAACAATTACCTTTTCTAGATGTTTTGGTCATTAACGAAAGCGGAAAGCCCAATTTCACGGTCTATAGAAAACCTACTCATTGTAATTCGTACATTCATTATATTTCATATCATGATGAAGGGGTTAAAAGCTCAATTATTTCTTCCATGTTTCTAAGAGCACTCAGGATTTGTAGCCCACATTTGCTGGACCCGGAAAATTCAAAGATTTGGAACATTTTTAAGGATTTAAAATATCCCGAGTGGTTTATCAGAAAGGCGTATTTTAAAGCCAGAAAATCTTTTTATGCCCCTCGGGAACCTTCAGTTAACCAAAAATAATATGTGAGTTTGCCTTACATTGCCGGCTTAGAAAGAGTAAAACCGTTGACGAAAGATTTTAAGTTTGCTTTGGCGTTCAAATATTCGTCTACCGTGAAAAGTAAATTGGTTAGGAATAACGTTGCAAAAGAGGAACAAGCCTGTGTCTACAGCATTCCCTGTAAAAGTTGTGATTTAGTATACGTGGGAGAAACTGGAAGAAATATTGAAACCCGTATTAAAGAACACAAATATGCCTTCAGAAGTTGTAATACTAATAATGCCATTTTTTATCACGCCAGCCAAAATAATCATGCTATAGATTGGGAATCAAGTAAGGTACTTTATAAATGTAATAATTATGTCAAAAGAAAAATAATAGAATCTGTGTGCATAGAAAAAGTAGATAATTTTAATTTGTGCGAAGGTACTTATAAGTTAGACCCTTTAATGAGATTCTTGGTCAAAAAATCCCTTATGGAGTCGTGGGAACGTGTTCGAACCTAAGTGTGAATTTCTTAAATGTCTCTGGATTGGATTGTTTCCTTACTCGCTTTTAGTAAATGTAATAATGGAAGTAATAAATGTGGAAATAAATATAAATGCAACAGATGTAATAATAAAGGTAATATTATAAATTTAATAATTAGGGTAAAGGTAATAATAATAAATGTTAAAAAATGTAAATGCAATAATAAATGCAGTAATTATGTCAAAATATTAGAATCTGTATGTATAGAACAAGAAGATAGTTTTAATTTGGGAATGTACTTATAAGCGGACCCTGTAATAAAATGGCCTTCCGGTGTCGGGAGAACGGTATCTAACCTAGGTGCGAATTTCTCAATGGTCTCTGGATTGTTTCCTAATCGGCTTTTTTCATTCGTTTTTCGGTTTATAAGTTCTGTATAATAAACAACAATGTAATAACCAATGTAATAATAAATTTATAATTTCTGTAATAAATAATTATGCAATATTAAATGTAATAAATTTAATAATAAATGTAACAATTATGTAAAAAAAAAAAATAATAATAATAATAGAATCTGTATGTTTAGAACAGGAAGATAGTTTTAAATTTGCGCGAATGTACTTAATGAAAATGCTCTTCCGGTGTCGGGAGAATGGGATCTAACCTAGGTGCGAATTTCTTAACGGTCGGTCCCTGGACTATTTTTCCCTCTTGTTTTGGTTCATTCGTGTTTCTGTATCCACCCGAGGAGGATGCCAGTGGGCGTCGAAACTGTCGTGGAAATAAACTCTGTCTATTAGAGTGGGTTTTTATTTTCATATTTTGACCTTCACGTAGAAAAAAGTATTTTTTTTTGCACTTGCTAGCTCTAGCTGATGAATTTATGTTAACACAAGAAATAACGAAAAATACCAGAAAAAACAACTGCCTAGATTTGGTATTCACAAACAACAGCAACCTCGTTGATAATATAGAAATATCTCCAACTATAATATCAGATCACAACATTGTTGAAATAACCAATATAGTGTTGAAGCAATAAGGAAGGAAAGAATACGCGCTATAGAAAGAGTGAAATTCGAAATTTTTAAGTTTCACTCCAAGGCTATAAAATGGGAAGGTATTGCATACAGCATGGAAGCAATAGACTGGAGAACCATCTTTAAGGACAAAACAATGGAAGAGATGCTAATAACCCTTGAAAAGAAGACGCTAGAAATTGTGAAAAGACATGTCTCAGAAAAGCAACAAAGAGGAAAGATAAGCAGGTTCGAGAGACGAAAAGAGGTCACTGTTCCCCAAGAGAAAAAGAGTGACTGTAAAAATTAAGGAACTGCAAAGACAACATCAAAAAAATATTAAATGATAAACTGGAGAGTATAGATTGCGTTATACAGGATCCATTTGAGAAGCACACAGAGAAAGAAGATGACGTTAACTTAAGGTTAACTTAAAATACTTCTATAATTTTGCAAAAAGGAAGACGAAAAATCACGCGACTATCAGGCTTTCTAAGAATGAAAATGTTTTAACCGATGATCTAAATGAAGTACCTGAAATATTAAGAGGTCAGTATGAATCACCTTTCAGTATTCCCAAAACTGATAAACTAATATTTGACAAAAATGCGTTCTTTGAAGAAGAATTACAAGAGGAAAGTATAACGAACTTTGACTTCACAACAGATGACATCACACAAGCTATAGGGAAACTAGAAACACACTCGGCAGCAGGCCCGGACAAATGGAATACCACACTAATCAAAAACTGCAAGAATGAAATCGCTGAGCCCCTATATTGGATATGGAGACGATCACTAGACAGGGGAGAAATACCGAACATCCTGAAGAGAGCGAACATAATTCCAATATATAAAGGAGGAGATCGATCCGAGGATAAAAACTATGGGCCAAAATACTTGAAAGAATAGTTAAAGAAAAATTTATGACTCTTTGGAAACTCGGAAAAAATTTAACGATAACCAACATGGATTCTGGTCAGGAAAGTAATGGCTATCGCAATTAATGGAAAACTATAACATTACTGATGCACTCGAAAACAGTGAAAACTAGGCTGTGATATATACAGGGTGTTTCAGGAGGAAAGGTCAATACTTCGGGAGGTGATAGTATCGGTCATTGTGAGAAAAAAAGTTCGTATGAACATGTGTCTAATTCTGAATGGTTACGGAGATAGAGCTGTTTGAATCTACAAATAAAGCATTGTTAATGGTAATCAAGAAAGAGAAACCAATTACTGTTTCTAACATTTAATGTTTAAACATTGGCATTTTGAATGGTATCAGATACAGAAATGACAAATTTGTTACAGCTTACAATACGTTTTCGAAAATCCCACCGTCAACCTCAATGCACTTTGCAACTCGTGTGCGAAGATCGCGTGTTGTTCGTCTGAGTTGAGATTAACGTTCCTTTATGCGGGCAGCAGCATCCAAAATGCGCGCGAGCAATTCGTCTCGTGTATCCACCTTTCTTTTGTAAACTTGACTTTTCATCCACCCCCACAAACAATAATCTAACGGAGAGAGGTCTGGAGACCTTGGTGGCCATTGAATGGGACCACAGCGGGGGGGAGGAAGAGCTGCGCGCGCATCAGATTCAAACAGCTCTATCTCCGTAACCATTCAGAATTAGACACATGTTCATATGAACTTTTTTCTCACAATGACCGATACTATCACCTCCTGAAGTATTGACCTTTCCTCCTGAAACACCCTCTATATATATATATATATATATATATATATATATATATATATATATATATATATATATATACAGGGTGGCCCAAAAAAAATGGCACCAATTTTGAGAAGTGATATCTCAATAACCATTGCAGCTAGGGACTTTAAAAAACAATCAAATGAAAGATAATTCTTTTCTCTTTAAATACTTATTCTATGGCTTGATGGTTATAAGCCCATATAATGCCCAAAATTGGCTTCCAAAAAATATATACAAAAAAAAGTTGCGCATTTATATTTATTCCTTTTAAGTTAAACCTAATTTTCAATAAATGGCTCAATCTGCCCTCCATTATGGTCAACCACAGCCTGTAATCTCGCCCTCCATTTTGAAATTGCCTTCGAGATCGTCACTTGTGAGAGATTTTCCCATGCAGTCTGAATTCGTTCACGAAGATGGTTCACATCACGGATTTTCTGACCATGGTAGACTTCTCTCTCTAAGGCAGACCACACGAAGTAGTCAATGGGGTTTAGATCTGGGTTGCATGGTGGCCAATTATTTGGTTCGATAAAACCAGGACAATTATTATTGAGAAATGTTATTGTTTCCTTGGCTGTATGAGATGGGCTCCATCTTGCATGAACACAAAATCAGTGCTCGTCTCCTTGATCTCTGACAACATTGGAGACAAAATGTCATTACAGTAGTAAATTGAGTTAATTTTAACGCCTCGCTGAATAAAAATGATGGATGTTTTGTTCTCAGATGACGCTGCAAGGGAAACCATTATCGAATCTGAAAAGTGTTTTTTTTCACGCAAAAGTCGTTTTGGGTCAACATGAGTTTTTGTCGCCACTGCTGCACGAACCCGATCATTTTGGGTATTTCGTGGTGTTTCGACCGTAAATCGTTTCTCATCAGAAAACCAAATTTTTTCACAGACTCATTTGACCGAAATCTTCGCAATAGATTTTTACATCGATGGAAACGTCTTTCTTTCACAGGCTCCGATAAAGCAGTAACCTTCACCCTCTTAAATGTTTTCAACCCAAGATCTTTTCGAATTATTCGCTGTACTGATGAACGTGAAATCCCGGTTTCTTTCGCAACTTCACGTTCACTTTACTTGTTCCCGGTTGTTCCTCTTGACTTAAAACCATTTCATTTACTTTTTCAATGTTTTCTGGCGTTCTAATACTTTTTGGTCGACCACTTCCCGGACGCCGTTGACTGCTGCCGGTTTCTTTAAGTTTTTGTAAAAAATGTGCCACAGTTCTTTTTTTCCAATTTCTATTTGGAAATTCGTAAAGGATTCTGTTTAATGAATATCCTTTTTCTTCACGTAGTGCTTATATAATGTTCTTATCAGATTCTCTCAATCCCATCTTGAGGGGTCTGGAATAGAAAAATTTCATTTAAAATTAGGATCAAGGAATAAATATAAATGCGCAACTTTTTTTTTTGTATATTTTGTTTGGAAGCCAATTTTGGGCATTATATGGGCTTATAACCATCAAGCCCTTGAATAGGTATTTAAAGAGAAAAGAATTATCTTTCATTTGGTTGTTTCTTTAAGTCCCTAGCTGCAGTGGTTATTGAGATATCACTTCTCAAAATTGGTGCCATTTTTTTTGGGCCACCCGGTATATATATATATACACACACACATTTCAACTGCAAAGAACACGCAGTATAATTAACGTAAAGAACGACGCTTGTATAGGAGAACATTCCGCGCAAGATGAGGAGGGAGAACGAACAAATGAAAAAATGAGGTAACCACCCGGGAATCGAACCCGGGATCTTCCGATTGCCGGTCAGATATGATAACCACTACACCAAGGTCCTCACTCGATCAGAAGTCGTAATTCTCCTACATACGCGCAGAAACCAATGTCCCGAGAGGGACACCTTCCGCATGCCGCACATATATATACACATTTCAAGTGCAAAGGACACGCAGTATAATTAACGTAAAGAACGACGCTTGTATAGGAGAACATTCCGCGCAAGATGAGGAGGGAGAACGAACAAATGAAAAAATGAGGTAACCACCCGGGAATCGAACCCGGGATCTTCCGATTGCCGGTCAGATATGATAACCACTACACCATGGTCCTCACTCGATCAGAAGTCGTAATTCTCCTACATACGCGCAGAAACCAATGCCCCGAGAGGGGCACCCCTCGCATGCCGCACCTATATATACATTTCAACTGCAAAGAACACGCAGTATAATTAACGTAAAGAACGACGCTTGTATAGGAGAACATTTTGCGCAAGATGAGGAGGGAGAACGAACAAATGAAAAAATGAGGTACCCATCCGGGAATCGAACCCGGGATCTTCCGATTGCCGGTCAGATATGATAACCACTACACCATGGTCCTCACTCGATCAGAAGTCGTAATTCTCCTACATTTTTTCATTTGTTCGTTCTCCCTCCTCATTTTGCGCGGAATATTCTCCTATACAAGAGTCGTTCTTTACGTTAATTATACTGCGTGTTCTTTGCAGTTGAAATGTATATATAGTTGCGGCATGCGGGAGGTGCCTCTCTCGGGGCATTGGTTTCTGCGCGTATGTAGGAGAATTACGACTTCTGATCGAGTGAGGACCATGGTGTAGTGGTTATCATATCTGACCGGCAATCGGAAGATCCCGGGTTCGATTCCCGGGTGGTTACCTCATTTTTTCATTTGTTCGTTCTCCCTCCTCATCTTGCGCGGAATGTTCTCCTATACAAGCGTCGTTCTTTACGTATATATATATATATATATTATATATATACTGTATATATATATATATATATATATATATATATGTGTGTGTGTGTGTGTATATATGACTTTGCTAAGGCGTTCGACAAGTGTGACCATGGAATCGTTGCAAATAAACTGAATAACAGGAAAAAATAGGAAAATGGGTATATAATTTCTTTAGTGAGTAACAGCAAGTCGTTATAGTTCAAGAAATCTCTTCTTCAGAGCCAGAGATCCTCAGCTCAGTACCACAAGGAAGTTAGGAACAGTATTAACTCCATTACTCTTCATAATCATACTGACTGATATAAATGAGGAAATTATCAGTGACAGCACAGTAACACCCTTTACCGATGACATAAAAATTAGTAGAAAAATAGGAAATCCAGAGAATATAGGATTTCTACATACAGACATGAACATAATCTAAATTTAACAATGAAATTTCAACTATTAAGGTGCGGAAGAAGGGAGGACCCAAAATCCATGGAATACTATACCCCAAATGGACAGGAAGTTCAGAGAAACTCTAAAGCAAAAAATTTAGGAGTTGTAATGACTGGTGACGCAAAATAAGATAGCGGTAAACAGAGCAAAAAGAATAACTAGACAGATACTGAGGACCTTTAAAAGAAAGGATAGGAATATAATGATTCCTATGTTGAAAACATTGATCATACCCAAGTTAGAGTATTACTCGGGCTTGAAATCCTACACTAGCAACAAATTACAGGCCGGTGTGTTCATTATCTGTGTTCAGCAAAGTTTTTGAAAAAATTGTAAAAAGTAGAATGCAACGATATTTAGAATCCTACAATTTATTATCTCCAAATCATTATGGCTTCCGTAATAATAAAACAACGGAAATGGCTATTTTAAATCTTATGGAAAATGTAAATATAGCTAAGGAGAACAAAGAAATAATGATATCAATATTTATAGATTTGAGTAAGGCGTTTGATGTAATAGACCATAATATTCTACTTAATAAATTATATTGTTACGGCTTTAGAGGAGCAATCAGTGATTGGTTTAAAAGTTATTTGTCCAATAGATATCATTTTGTATCAGTAAATAAGGTTTGCTCAGCTAAAGCGCTTGTCAAATATAATGTGCCACAGGGTTCAGTTCTGGGTCCACTGTTATTTTTATTATATATAAATGACCTTCCACGTTCATCTGATATACTGAACTTCATAATGTTTGCTGATGATACAACTGTCTCTTTTTCTTGCAAAGATGTTAATACAGCTAAGAATATATTTCATTCAGAATTCATCAGTGTAATGAAATGGTTGACCACCAATAAACTTCCTAAGTACCAGTAAAACAAATTTCATGATTTTTACTAATAAAAGAAATGTATATCCTGATGAACTTAATGTTAATGAAATCGCCATAAAGGAGTGTACTGTAACAAAATTTCTTGGTGTAATGCTAGATAAGAATTTGCAATGGAGTGATCATGTAAATTATATCGCGAAAAAGATTTCAAGGAGCGTTGCTATAATGTTTAAACTTAGAAATGTAGTCCCTAAACAAGTTTTATTGACTCTTTATCATACTCTTGTTCTTTTATATATAACATACTGCACCCTTGTTTGGGGAAACTCCGCTAACAACGCATTAAATGGTATATTTGTCAGTAGTATAGCCTCAAAAGGGGAGAGTGCAAGAATGTTGCAAGTGATTACGTAATGTTGCAAAGGGGGGTGGGGTGTTGCAAAAATAAAGAAAAAAAAATACCCCAAAGAGGGGATGCTGCAGGTGCAACAAGGAAAACTTGGAGGCGGCGTTATCCCCCAAGAGAAAGGAGAGAAAGGAGGAGAGAAAGAAGGAGAGGTGTTCACCTGGCAGGACCAAGTGCATATTAAGACTTCAGCCGAGTAGGCGTTGTTTTATAGGCTCGTAATCAGCCAGTTGGCCTAGAAGGCGTAAATGGCTTGAGTTGCCAGATAGCGCCATGTATTCAGTTTGTGCTATATATTTAATTCTAATCGAAGACTGAGTTGCCAGATACCACTTTTTAGCATTGCCAGATACCATTGTAAAAATTATTATAGACTCCTAATCAGCCAGTTGGCTTAGAAGACGTAAATGGCTTGAGTTGCCAGATACCACTTTTTAGCATTATTATTGCCAGATACCACTTTTTAGCATTGCCAGATACCATTGTATACATTATTATAGACTCCTAATCAGCCAGTTGGCTTAGAAGACGTAAATGGCTTGAGTTGCCAGATACCACATTTTAGCATTATTATGGTGAGTTGTCTCACTAAACAATTAAAAGATTTCGTGCCATGTATTCAGTTGCCAGATACCACTTTTTAGCGATACCATTGTATACATTTAGAATTCCTCTAGTAGGTTTAGAAGGCGTAACATGTTATAATTAGAATTAAGTAAAACAACATTGCATCATTCTGTTTATTATAAATATATAGAAAATAAATATACATTTCAATAATAATTGAGGAATATGCATATAATCAAAAAATACACACACACACAATTATGGAGATGGAGATATATACAAATAAATATACATTTCAATAATAATAGAAATATGCATATAATCATAACAGTACGAAATATCACGCAAAATATATAATTACATTTTACTTTTTTTCAAAATACTAAACTCGCACTTAATCGAGTTTACAATTACATCATTATTGCTCTGCATTACGCAGTATACGCGGTTTAATAATATTTCACCGCTTAAAGTATAGGGAAACCTGTATTCGATATGAAGGGCTTTCATATCGTTCAGTACTATTTTTGTTCCCACTTTACAACCGGTTGGTAAATCATCTTTAAATACGTCTAGAATACAATCAAAAGCACGCACAAAGAGTTCATCGTTAGCTACATTATTAAACACAAGTTTATAAACACGCTTTTCCAATCGAGGGTTTATTTCTACCGACTCGAGCTTTTCAATCGTGAACTCACTCAACATAGCGGCAATTGAAATAATCTTCTAAATCGTTACGACAACTGCGCGTTATATAAAGAAATAGTTCTTCAGGGTGAACGGTGTAGGTGAGCTCAGCCTTGTACCGATCAATTGCTTTGTACCAAAGTTCATGGTATTTCAAAGAGTCTAAACTTTTTAAATAAACGTCCAGCACTAGACCATTCTCACCAGCCCTACACTCGGTAAACCCATCGAGCAGAGCGGTGTATGCGTATTCAAGTACTGTATCAAAATAAAGCATATCCGTAACACGCGCGTCTAATATAGGTTTCAGCTTGCGGAATCCGACGATTTCAAACATTCTGTCGAGGATGAAACGGTTTCGCGTAGGAACAAGAGCGTTATTATCAGAAGCATTCTTCCACATCAGCCGTATATCAATGCACGGCCGATCGTTATTTATACACAACGTACATACAACGGCGTATGAGGGTGCGTCACTAATCTGCTCTCTTCTTGTACCTACGTTAGCAGGTATTTTATAACGATCTTCACTCCACTTCTCAACTATCACGAAGATTCTATTCATCTCCTCGACACTTAAATAAACCCGTTTGTTTGTTTGTCTACATTCCGTTTCCAGTACATAGCTAACGGTACCGGATTTACGCCTGAACACGCGCAACGATTTCGTCACGGACACATCGTACGAGGCGTTGAGAATGCTGCTCAAAGGAAGTTCCATCGTATTCGAGGAGCGCACGTCCACTCGGCTCAAGCTCTGAGATAACTATGAGCCGTGTGAGGCACGCAGGTAGGCAGGAACGGTTCGACGGGCGGCTGACTCGATGATACGTGAATGGGGTTGTTCGAACTCGTATGATCCGCGAGTCGTACCGAATTGTTGTACATATTTGTTTTTCCGGTACAAGAATTAATTTCATCACTACCAGCCTACGCACCAGACATTTTACCTCAGGATAAGAACTAGGCACATTTTATGTTTTACTAAACATCTTCACACTCCGGCGCACTATTTGAGAGGAACATATGCTCATATTTTTCCTTTCTGCCCATCAAACGATACTCGTCTCTAAAGTCTGTTAAAAACTCACGCAGGGCACTAGCCACAACCTCACTACGAACCTCATCATGATATACGTTAATATAGTGATAAAAATACTTAAGATTGTCCATGATCACGAGATTCACATTTTCAGTCGTAGGGTATGAGTAATCGACATGGTGTAGCATGACGTAATACCGCTTGTCACACCACCCATCCGCAAGACTCATTATCCATACCTGCTGCTTCTCTTCTGCACGCGTTGTTTCTTTTACTTCACGGTGTATGTGAGACTTTATAAAGTTTAGCTCTGCAGTATACTTCAGCACATCGTCTGTGCAACGAAAGCCTTCAACGGTCTCACCAGAACATCCGTAGAGTATTTGTACATCTTGGAACTTCGCACAATCCAATGTGTTTTTAAAAGAGGCATAGGAGGGAGGAATAGGAAGTTTTTCGGTATCCACCACATCCTGGCACTTTGCTGAATACCATTTCATAAACGTTGTACAAGCAATATTAAAGGTAGCCATTTGAATACACGTCTGATCTTTTCTTCTGAATACACGTCTGATCTCTCGGGCTTACTGCAGTCGACTGACCACGCAGGGACTCCCAGATAGTAGCATGACTCACGGTCTTACAGTGGGCGGAGCTTAGAACTTTCACCTGCGCACACACACACACACACACACACACACACACACACACACACACACAAAGGAGAAAGTAAAACGCTAATTGAAACATGATTTATTTAATAAACGAGATATTCAAGTTATATATATTTACAAATACGATTTAATAAACGAGATATTCAAGTTATATATATATATTTACAAATACGATTTAATAAACGAGATATTCAAGTTATATATATATATTTACAAATACGTGTAATAAATCAATAGATACGATTATATACAAGACAAATACGTGTCAGTTAACAATAGAAGCATCAAGTTATGGTATCCAAAGGGTACGGTATCATAGGTACCAGGTGACTGGTAACGTTTCCTATAGGTGTTACGGCACACCTTCGTACCCCTAAGTTCCTTCACGCCCCCCAGCTTCTGCGCCCGAAAATTGTGGGTGCCTACAATTAGTTGGGGAGGTCGTTCGCCCTCATCATCGTCCAAACACACTAGATCCTTCAACGATTCAAAGTTAACAACCCGCCGATTCGCATGGTTGAGCGTAATACCCTTTGCCTTCACGATATATTTCATTTCCTCCCCCACCCTGACCCGTACCCCATAAGTTTTAGGTCCTGTTGAGACAAAAGAGTCGGCGTATGCGTTGTCCCCATACTCATCCTTGATCTCATCAGTGAGCTCGCCGAGGAACTCCCCAATAGCGGGCATGTATTCACCCTCCCTCTCTGTGAATATCACGCTATCTGTATCGGCATACAATACTCTCCGCCCAAGAGAATGCAATAGACCCCAAAGTTTTATACGGGCGTAGGCTGTTGTGAAGCTGGCCACAGGTATGTTTGTAACCCTTGAGGTATCTGTGGCCAATTCAGTGTTGTTGTACTTTATTATGTAAGTATTACCTACATTCACGATCTCCATGACCTCTTTATCGGGAGCATTGGCATAATCCCAGACATCGCTATAACTTTGTGCCAAATGAATGTTCCCTTTGCCGGTATTCTGCGCAAATTTTCCCCATAGACTGTTTAGACACAACTTTGCACTAAAGCGCTTGCCAGGATTCTTTACAATTTGGACACGATCAAGTTGTATACCTTCGCGGTCGCGGTAACGTTGAATATAGGCAGACTTTTCATCTTCGGTATCAACTCCTCGCGGATACCCTGATGCCTCAACCTTATCCTTCAAAAAGGCGTTTATATATGGTGTGAAAAGGTTGGGTAGCTTCTGAAACCTCCACACCTCATGTATCTTCAGTATTCTATAACCATGGCGTACGGCTAGGGCCAGCTCAGGACTTGTATATACGCCTCTGATCTTACGCTGGTGGGGTATATGGTTACAATCGCCGTTATCCTCTTCCGCGCACTTCACGCACAGGGGAAACATGAGCTTGTCGTCGATAACGACAGGTAAGATTGGCATCCATAAATTGCGTGGGGGGAGTACGTCTACGAAAGAGAGCCCAAAGTAACGATCATTCAAATTTCTTGAAAATTCATTGATGGAGGGCAGGTTAGGTCCCACCAGTTTCTCAGGAGCGCCCACGGGGTACGGATTGTTCTTCATCACGTATGGGTATAAAGAACAGAAATCGTAGTAATGGAGCTTCACGCCCTCCGTAGGTGGAAAGTATAGTCTGAATGGATTTGTACGTCCTCCAAACAAGCTATCACCACATTTGAGAGGATCCAGCACCATTGAACGCTTGATCGTGTTTATTTCCTCACGGTACACCTCGTCTGTCTCCATCCGTGCATCATATTCATGCTCCCACAAGACTTTGTGAGTGAACTGTGATCCTATAAGTTGATCGCGGGTGCGGGTCCATGCAAGACAGTCGGCAGGAGATCTACCGTGGATATCTCCGGCGATTCCGCACTCAGGACGGGGGCATCCATGCCACCAGCAACCGTTAAAGGAGTACACAGTCTTCACACCAGTGACACGGTTTTCACTTAACCCATCAACCCAAAAAACACGTCCATTAATCTTAATGGGTACTTCACCCGTGTTGCGGGCGTGCTTTATGTATACACCTGTCTGTTGCTGTAGGTGTATGAGCCAGTAAATAGCCTTGTGTCCGTAACTGCGGGGGTTGTTTCGGTGAATAATGGCTAAGGTGTCTTTAGGCATGAAGTTATTCTTGAACACCGTAAAACATAATGATGCGATGGTGGTTGCGACTTGCAGTGGATCGCATTTGAAACGGGCTATGTACATCCTTCTAAAGGCCTGGAAACATACTCTAAGCACGCGCACATCATTCACGCAATAACGCTCACATTCATCAGCTATATTATAAGGGTTACTTTCATTAAAACTGTTGTAGTATCGATCAAAGTCTTCACGTTCATCCATACAGTCAAAATAATGTTTGGGCGGTGGTGGGCCTACGTAGTTTAAAGTCTCGCTGGTGAGGAAAGTGTAAGGGAAGTATCCTTTGGAAACTTCAGCTGCTACTCCCATCACCTTGGGTAGCTTTGCTAATTTACAAGGTGTGAATAATAAAGTATCTTTAAATTGTACATTGCCTCTTATCTGCATCTGTATTAATTTGTTGCCTCTTTTCAATGGATCACCTGTAAATATCTCAGAGGATTCGTGTTCAAGCAACTCCTTATAAAGGAACTGCGTGTCAAACTTTGCCCCGTTATGGGCGAGAATATACAGTCATTTTTTTGAACTTGTCGGCTAACTTGACAATATAGGACACAAATAGTTTCACAGGACTATCGCGGACATTCGTTTTAAAAACGTTTGTCCGTTTACCGCATTTGGGGCACTCGTCACATTCGATACCCATACACTCATCACAGATGGTCTGGCTCACAAGTAAATGTGGAATTACCTCTTTGGTTTCAGCGTTCGTATATGTTTCTATATCGTAGTATACAGTTATACAAGGGTTATTTTTAGGCTTAGCATCTTTCATATAACATACATGCTTTACTCCATCCGCCTTATATTCCTCCTGGCATGTAGGACAGTGAATTACGTCACACTTGTGCTTAAATTTCCCCAATTATCCATTGTGTGAAACATACCACATTCACAGATTCTCATTTTCCTGCACGTGCCAATTGATTTATGGAAATCAAAACAGCTATTATTGAAAAATGTGCGTCTACACACATCACAGTCTCTCTTCTCAGCTTCAACTACACGGCTTTCACATTTGGTGCTTTTACACTGCTCACATACCATGTGACATTCTTTACAATGTCTCACTATATCATCCGCAAACTCGAGGCACCCCTTACACAAATCATGATGTCTCCCATATTTTCGACTTTTGTCATAACTCGCGTAAAGCCACCTTATATTACGGATGGGGAGATACGTTGTCCCTGACAATCCTAAAATAAGTAGGGGTCTTGTACGATCTCTCACACAGCTTTTAAAAACATACACAGTCCTACGACGATCATCCAACCCAAATACAACTATGCGGACATTCATTTCCTGTTCTACCCTTCTCAGCTCTTCAGGACCCATATTACAGTCAAATTCAAGTTCACAGTCTACAGCTAGTTTACGGGCACGCTCCACGACCGTAGGCAACCAAATTTTTGAGTCCGTGTATTTTGTACAGTAAACATACGTGCTAAGAGTACTGCTATAAAGCCGCAACCACGATCGACGTTTATATGCTTTCGGTAAATAGTCGGAGAATTGAAGTTAAGAGTATACGGTATGGCACTATGACCCGCAACACGGAATACACGGTCAATATTTACCGTGAAGTTGTCCATATTGAAGGCTATACTACTTTGGGCGGCTTGCATTATACGTCCTAATATATATTCTACATCTTCAGCCGCCAAACGTCTAAATGGCACTATCACCCAATAATCGTCTACATCACCGTCATCTGACCCGAATCAAAGGACAGACTCGTCCTGACTTCACGCTCGTCGCGATTCTGAAGAGCAAACTCTACAATACGCTGTACAACCCGGCGTAGCCCGCGCTCAATTCCATTGCTATACATGGCTCTAGGGTCGACCCTGACTCTATACCGATTTCTAGTCAAGGCTGGGGTGGGGGCTGCGGATCGCACCAATTCGACGTTATATCATCCTCACAGAACGGGGGGCAACTGTGCGGATGAATTAGGGGTATATTAGCGGAAGGTGCTGATGGGGGGCCTGTTGCGTAGGAGGTTGATGGTTGGGGATCTATTATTGTAGACTTAACAGAACGGGGGGCAACTGTGGCGGATGAATAAGGGGATATATTAGCGGGAGGTGCTGCTGGGGGGCTTGTTGCGTAAGAGGTTGAGGGTTGGGGATCTATTACTGGTGCAACAGGCGCGTATTTCGGTCGCTTTATACCTGACGTGGGGTTCTCACACCTCCGCTTTGGACGTGCTACCGGTATCGCTGGTGAGGTTCGTTGGCAGGGGAGGAGATCACAACTACACTGTCGTCGAGGTCATCCGTAATGTCAATGATGGGATGCTCTACCTCATCGTCATTCACGGTTCTGTGGGAGAAGAAAGCAAAATATAAGGAACAGCACTCAAAATTTGTAATATTTTGTAAATGACCCACTTAGGAGTGTGACGTGTTAGAAATGGACTCTGTAGAAAAATTCAGATTCACGAGTCCATCCACATGTATTATATCTGGACCTACAGGATGTGGTAAAACTGTGTTTATGCTTAAAATCATTAAAGAAAAGGGAGAGATGTTCTCGAAATTTGTGCATAAAGTTATATGGTGCTATTCGACGTATCAATCAGTGTTCAACGAGTACCAAGATGATATTTTGTTCCACAAAGGCGTATATGACGTTAATTCGTTAAAGGGAAATGAACATACAATCATTGTAATTGACGATCTCATGTTGGAGATGGATAAAACGTTTGCCGAGACATTTACAGTATTCTCCCACCATCAACATAAGCGTGTTCTTCATCAATCAGAATCTATTTTTCAAAAATAGATACATGCGCGATGTGTCGTTAAATACGCAATATCTAGTCTTATTCGCGCAACGTAGAGATGTATCACAAATTGGGGTATTAGCCAATCAAATGTTCCCGAATCAGCGTAAGGAGTTTTTGGAAGTTTATAAAGAAGCTACAAGCACGCGTTACGGATATTTGCTTTGCGACCTTCATCCGCGAAACACGTTTAGAGTGCTTCTACGAACGAATATATTTCCAAACGAGCCTGAAACGGTGTATATTCCAGAATGACAAAGAGACTAAAGAAATACCGTGAATTAATAAAAATCTATCATCGACTGCCCCGGGCAATGCAGCAGATGTTTATTAAAAATATCGACGCCGACTTTTTAAAATGCATCTGTGAAATCTGTCTTAACGTTATAAATTGCAATGTATCAATGAAAACCCTCAGAAGGCTCGCCTACGCCGCTACAAGAACATAATACGTGCACTCGCTCGTAAAAGTCAAACTGTAGCGAAGAAAAAACGAATTATTGTACAAACAGGAGGGTCATTTCTCCCCATCTTATTTTCAGTTTTGGGTCCTTTACTGACTAGATTAATATAATGAAGAAAGTGGTAGTGATTCCCCACGAGGTGTACGCTTCACTGCAAAGGAATCCAGACACGGATCTAGATCCCCGTAAAAGCAGACTTAAAAGAATGGAAAGCGAATTGCTAGCCCTATTAAACAGTGAAAAAACACCTGATGAGAAAAGAATCTTATACCAAGAAGCTCTGCAGAAATTTCTTCACGAGTACGAAAATTATAAGAGCCCTACAGAGATTCCTGTGGTTATTAGGCACAGCACGGGGGACGATGGACATGGCGACATAGGATCTGAGCCCGACGATACAGCTGACCAACCAAAAAGATTAGCCACACAACATATCGAACATGTATTAAAAAGCACCCTCCCACATACATTGATGAGTAAAGGCTTAAGTCTTTATAATCTATTGAATGAGGATCCAGCCATACAATGGACCGATACAGGCGAGATCATTGTGGAAGGATCAAAGGTACAGGGATCGAATATCGTAGACATTGTCCATGATCTGGTGAGAAAGTGGGATAGGCCATCACCATCAGGATGGAAGCATATTAAAGCAAGACTACAACAAATAAATGTCCCTAAAACGTTGATAGGAAATCTGAACAGGTTAAAAGACTTGGAACATGCAACGCATGTGACACAATTGAAGGCGCCGTCACCCCGGCGGTAACACCTTTGAAGAGAGCAAGAAGAGGTTAAACCAACCCTACCCACGTGCCTCTAAAATACGCAAATGGCTAACGTATTAACTAAACGCTATTATGACATTTCTAACCCATCCTCTTACGGCGGCGTAGATAGACTGTACAGAAGTGTTTACGAGTAGGAAAAAAAGATGTTGAAAGATTTTTGAGGGAGCAGGACGCTTATACGCTTCATAAGCCTGTGAGAAAAAGGTTTAAAACAGCCAAGACACGGCTTCCTCGATTGATTCTATTTGGCAAGCAGATTTAACAGACATGCAAAGATATTCTGTGTATAACGATGGTTACCGCTACATTCTATTCATAATAGACGTATTCTCTAGATATCTGTGGCTAGTTCCTCTGAAAATAAATCACCTGAAACAGTTGCTAAAGCCACCAAAACGCTAATGTTAAAAGAAAACAGGGTTCCTGGCTATTTTTGTACGGATATGGGGAAGGAATTTATAGGCCGTGCTTTTCAGGACATGTTGACAGAGTTTAATATCAGCTATTACACAACCAATTCTATACATAAGGCTTCTTTAGCTGAAAGAGTTCAGCG
This sequence comes from Bathynomus jamesi, assembly GCA_023014485.1. Classification (NCBI taxonomy): domain Eukaryota; kingdom Metazoa; phylum Arthropoda; class Malacostraca; order Isopoda; family Cirolanidae; genus Bathynomus; species Bathynomus jamesi. Next base: position 44,523 of record JAJOZX010004312.1, on the reverse strand, counting down.
CACCATAAAGGAACGCATGCACCGTTATTTTACACATAAAAACACGTACAGATTTCTAGACATTCTGGAATCATTGGCATCATCGTACAACCACTCACACCATCGCACGATTGGGACAACGCCTAACGAAGTTTTAGAAAGAGGTAAGCTCCCGAGAAGAGATGGATCACCACCACCACCACACTCTGCGCGCTTCAAAATCAATGATTATGTAAGGCTGTCGCGTTCGGGGAATAAATTCGCAAAGGGTTTTGAGCAAGGATGGACACGCGAGATTTTTAAAGTTAGGGCTATGAGACCTAAAGGTGAGATAATGATGTATTACATTGAAGATTTGAATGGGGAAGAAATCTCAGGAGGCTTTTACCGCGAGGAATTGCAGAAAGTTGCGTTTAATTTAGGAAAAAATGTGTTTATCTGAATTTTTCTACAGAGTCCATTTCTAACACGTCACACTCCTAAGTGGGTCATTTACAAAATATTACAAATTTTGAGTGCTGTTCCTTATATTTTGCTTTCTTCTCCCACAGAACCGTGAATGACGATGAGGTAGAGCATCCCATCATTGACATTACGGATGACCTCGACGACAGTGTAGTTGTGATCTCCTCCCCTGCCAACGAATCCTCACCAGCGATACCGGTAGCACGTCCAAAGCGGAGGTGTGAGAACCCCACGTCAGGTATAAAGCGACCGAAATACGCGCCTGTTGCACCAGTAATAGATCCCCAACCCTCAACCTCTTACGCAACAAGCCCCCCAGCAGCACCTCCCGCTAATATATCCCCTTATTCATCCGCCACAGTTGCCCCCCGTTCTGTTAAGTCTACAATAATAGATCCCCAACCATCAACCTCCTACGCAACAGGCCCCCCATCAGCACCTTCCGCTAATATAACCCCTAATTCATCCGTCACAGTTGCCCCCCGTTCTGCTGAGGATGATATAACGATCGAATTGGTGCGATCCGCAGCCCCACCCCAGCCTTGACTAGAAATCGGTATAGAGTCAGGGTCGACCCTAGAGCCATGTATAGCAATGGAATTGAGCGCGGGCTACGCCGGGTTGTACAGCGTATTGTAGAGTTTGCTCTTCAGAATCGCGACGAGCGTGAAGTCAGGACGAGTCTGTCCTTTGGATTCGGGTCAGATGACGGTGATGTAGACGATTATTGGGTGATAGTGCCATTTAAACGTTTGGCGGCTGAAGATGTAGAATATATATTAGGACGTATAATGCAAGCCGCCCAAAGTAGTATAGCCTTCAATATGGACAACTTCACGGTAAATATTGACCGTGTATTCCGTGTTGCGGGTCATAGTGCCATACCGTATACTCTTAACTTCAATTCTCCGACTATTTACCGAAAGCATATAAACGTCGATCGTGGTTGCGGCTTTATAGCAGTACTCTTAGCACGTATGTTTACTGTACAAAATACACGGACTCAAAAAATTTGGCTGCCTACGGTCGTGGAGCGTGCCCGTAAACTAGCTGTAGACTGTGAAGTTGAATTTGACTGTAATATGGGTCCTGAAGAGCTGAGAAGGGTAGAACAGGAAATGAATGTCCGCATAGTTGTATTTGGGTTGGATGATCGTCGTAGGACTGTGTATGTTTTTAAAAGCTGTGTGAGAGATCGTACAAGACCCCTACTTATTTTAGGATTGTCAGGGACAACGTATCTCCCCATCCGTAATATAAGGTGGCTTTACGCGAGTTATGGCAAAAGTCGAAAATATGGGAGACATCATGATTTGTGTAAGGGGTGCCTCGAGTTTGCGGATGATATAGTGAGACATTGTAAAGAATGTCACATGGTATGTGAGCAGTGTAAAAGCACCAAATGTGAAAGCCGTGTAGTTGAAGCTGAGAAGAGAGACTGTGATGTGTGTAGACGCACATTTTTCAATAATAGCTGTTTTGATTTCCATAAATCAATTGGCACATGCAAGAAAATGAGAATCTGTGAATGTGGTATGTTTCACACAATGGATAATTGGGGGAAATTTAAGCACAAGTGCGACGTAATTCACTGTCCTACATGACAGGAGGAATATAAGGCGGATGGAGTAAAGCATGTATGTTATATGAAAGATGCTAAGCCTAAAAATAACACTTGTATAACTGTATACTACGATATAGAAACATATACGAACGCTGAAACCAAAGAGGTAATTCCACATTTACTTGTGAGCCAGACCATCTGTGATGAGTGTATGGGTATCGAATGTGACGAGTGCCCCAAATGCGGTAAACGGACAAACGTTTTTAAAACGAATGTCCGCGATAATCCTGTGAAACTATTTGTGTCCTATATTGTCAAGTTAGCCGACAAGTTCAAAAAAATGACTGTGTATATTCTCGCCCATAACGAGGCAAAGTTTGACACGCAGTTCCTTTATAAGGAGTTGCTTGAACACGAATCCTCTGAGATATTTACAGGTGATCCATTGAAAAGAGGCAACAAATTAATGCAGATGCAGATAAGAGGCAATGTACAATTTAAAGATACTTTATTATTCACACCTTGTAAATTAGCAAAGCTACCCAAGGTGATGGGAGTAGCAGCTGAAGTTTCCAAAGGATACTTCCCTTACACTTTCCTCACCAGCGAGACTTTAAACTACGTAGGCCCACCACCGCCCAAACATTATTTTGACTGTATGGATGAATGTGAAGACTTTGATCGATACTACAACAGTTTTAATGAAAGTAACCCTTATAATATAGCTGATGAATGTGAGCGTTATTGCGTGAATGATGTGCGCGTGCTTAGAGTATGTTTCCAGGCCTTTAGAAGGATGTACATAGCCCGTTTCAAATGCGATCCACTGCAAGTCGCAACCACCATCGCATCATTATGTTTTACGGTGTTCAAGAATAACTTCATGCCTAAAGACACCTTAGCCATTATTCACCGAAACAACCCCCGCAGTTACGGACACAAGGCTATTTACTGGCTCATACACCTACAGCAACAGACAGGTGTATACATAAAGCACGCCCGCAACACGGGTGAAGTACCCATTAAGATTAATGGACGTGTTTTTTGGGTTGATGGGTTAAGTGAAAACCGTGTCACTGGTGTGAAGACTGTGTACTCCTTTAACGGTTGCTGGTGGCATGGATGCCCCCGTCCTGAGTGCGGAATCGCCGGAGATATCCACGGTAATCTCCTGCCGACTGTCTTGCATGGACCCGCACCCGCGATCAACTTATAGGATCACAGTTCACTCACAAAGTCTTGTGGGAGCATGAATATGATGCACGGATGGAGACAGACGAGGTGTACCGTGAGGAAATAAACACGATCAAGCGTTCAATGGTGCTGGATCCTCTCAAATGTGGTGATAGCTTGTTTGGAGGACGTACAAATCCATTCAGACTATACTTTCCACCTACGGAGGGCGTGAAGCTCCATTACTACGATTTCTGTTCTTTATACCCATACGTGATGAAGAACAATCCGTACCCCGTGGGCGCTCCTGAGAAACTGGTGGGACCTAACCTGCCCTCCATCAATGAATTTTCAAGAAATTTGAATGATCGTTACTTTGGGCTCTTTTATCGACGACAAGCTCATGTTTCCCCTGTGCGTGAAGTGCGCGGAAGAGGATAACGGCGATTGTAACCATATACCCCATCAGCGTAAGATCAGAGGCGTATATACAAGTCCTGAGCTGGCCCTAACCGTACGCCATGGTTATAGAATACTGAAGATACATGAGGTGTGGAGGTTTCAGAAGCTACCCAACCTTTTCACACCATATATAAACGCCTTTTTGAAGGATAAGGTTGAGGCATCAGGGTATCCGCGAGGAGTTGATACCGAAGATGAAAAGTCTGCCTATATTCAACGTTACCGCGACCGCGAAGGTATACAACTTGATCGTGTCCAAATTGTAAAGAATCCTGGCAAGCGCTTTAGTGCAAAGTTGTGTCTAAACAGTCTATGGGGAAAATTTGCGCAGAATACCGGCAAAGGGAACATTCATTTGGCACAAAGTTATAGCGATGTCTGGGATTATGCCAATGCTCCCGATAAAGAGGTCATGGAGATCGTGAATGTAGGTAATACTTACATAATAAAGTACAACAACACTGAATTGGCCACAGATACCTCAAGGGTTACAAACATACCTGTGGCCAGCTTCACAACAGCCTACGCCCGTATAAAACTTTGGGGTCTATTGCATTCTCTTGGGCGGAGAGTATTGTATGCCGATACAGATAGCGTGATATTCACAGAGAGGGAGGGTGAATACATGCCCGCTATTGGGGAGTTCCTCGGCGAGCTCACTGAAGATCAAGGATGAGTATGGGGACAACGCATACGCCGACTCTTTTGTCTCAACAGGACCTAAAACTTATGGGGTACGGTCAGGGTGGGGGAGGAAATGAAATATATCGTGAAGGCAAAGGGTATTACGCTCAACCATGCGAATCGGCGGGTTGTTAACTTTGAATCGTTGAAGGATCTAGTGTGTTTGGACGATGATGAGGGCGAACGACCTCCCCAACTAATTGTAGGCACCCACAATTTTCGGGCGCAGAAGCTGGGGGGCGTGAAGGAACTTAGGGGTACGAAGGTGTGCCGTAACACCTATAGGAAACGTTACCAGTACCTGGTACCTATGATACCGTACCCTTTGGATACCATAACTTTGATGCTTCTATTGTTAACTGACACGTATTTGTCTTGTATATAATCGTATCTATTGATTTATTACATTATTTGTAAATATATATATATAACTTGAATATCTCGTTTATTAAATCGTATTTGTAAATATATATATATAACTTGAATATCTCGTTTATTAAATCGTATTTGTAAATATATAACTTGAATATCTCGTTTATTAAATAAATCATGTTTCAATTAGCGTTTTACTTTCTCCTTTGTGTGTGTGTGTGTGTGTGTGTGCGCAGGTGAAAGTTCTAAGCTCCGCCCACTGTAAGACCGTGAGTCATGCTACTATCTGGGAGTCCGCGTGGTCAGTCGACTGCAGTAAGCCCGAGAGATCAGACGTGTATTCAGAAGAAAAGATCAGACGTGTATTCAAATGGCTACCTTTAATATTGCTTGTACAACGTTTATGAAATGGTATTCAGCAAAGTGCCAGGATGTGGTGGATACCGAAAAACTTCCTATTCCTCCCTCCTATGCCTCTTTTAAAAACACATTGGATTGTGCGAAGTTCCAAGATGTACAAATACTCTACGGATGTTCTGGTGAGACCGTTGAAGGCTTTCGTTGCACAGACGATGTGCTGAAGTATACTGCAGAGCTAAACTTTATAAAGTCTCACATACACCATGAAGTAAAAGAAACAACGCGTGCAGAAGAAAAGCAGCAGGTATGGATAATGAGTCTTGCGGATGGGTGGTGTGACAAGCAGTATTACGTCATGCTACACCATGTCGATTACTCATACCCTACGACTGAAAATGTGAATCTCGTGATCATGGACAATCTTAAGTATTTTTATCACTATATTAACGTATATCATGATGATATTCGTAGTGAGGTTGTGGCTAGTGCCCTGCGTGAGTTTTTAACAGACTTTAGAGACGAGTATCGTTTGATGGGCAGAAAGGAAAAATATGAGCATATGTTCCTCTCAAATAGTGCGCCGGAGTGTGAAGATGTTTAGTAAAACATAAAATGTGCCTAGTTCTTATCCTGAGGTAAAATGTCTGGTGTGTAGGCTGGTAGTGATGAAATTAATTCTTGTACCGGAAAAACAAATATGTACAACAATTCGGTACGACTCGCGGATCATACGAGTTCGAACAACCCTATTCACGTATCATCGAGTCAGCCGCCCGTCGAACCGTTCCTGCCTACCTGCGTGCCTCACACGGCTCATAGTTATCTCAGAGCTTGAGCCGAGTGGACGTGCGCTCCTCGAATACGATGGAACTTCCTTTGAGCAGCATTCTCAACGCCTCGTACGATGTGTCCGTGACGAAATCGTTGCGCGTGTTCAGGCGTAAATCCGGTACCGTTAGCTATGTACTGGAAACGGAATGTAGACAAACAAACAAACGGGTTTATTTAAGTGTCGAGGAGATGAATAGAATCTTCGTGATAGTTGAGAAGTGGAGTGAAGATCGTTATAAAATACCTGCTAACGTAGGTACAAGAAGAGAGCAGATTAGTGACGCACCCTCATACGCCGTTGTATGTACGTTGTGTATAAATAACGATCGGCCGTGCATTGATATACGGCTGATGTGGAAGAATGCTTCTGATAATAACGCTCTTGTTCCTACGCGAAACCGTTTCATCCTCGACAGAATGTTTGAAATCGTCGGATTCCGCAAGCTGAAACCTATATTAGACGCGCGTTTACGGATATGCTTTATTTTGATACAGTACTTGAATACGCATACACCGCTCTGCTCGATGGGTTTACCGAGTGTAGGGCTGGTGAGAATGGTCTAGTGCTGGACGTTTATTTAAAAAGTTTAGACTCTTTGAAATACCATGAACTTTGGTACAAAGCAATTGATCGGTACAAGGCTGAGCTCACCTACACCGTTCACCCTGAAGAACTATTTCTTTATATAACGCGCAGTTGTCGTAACGATTTAGAAGATTATTTCAATTGCCGCTATGTTGAGTGAGTTCACGATTGAAAAGCTCGAGTCGGTAGAAATAAACCCTCGATTGGAAAAGCGTGTTTATAAACTTGTGTTTAATAATGTAGCTAACGATGAACTCTTTGTGCGTGCTTTTGATTGTATTCTAGACGTATTTAAAGATGATTTACCAACCGGTTGTAAAGTGGGAACAAAAATAGTACTGAACGATATGAAAGCCCTTCATATCGAATACAGGTTTCCCTATACTTTAAGCGGTGAAATATTATTAAACCGCGTATACTGCGTAATGCTGAGCAATAATGATGTAATTGTAAACTCGATTAAGTGCGAGTTTAGTATTTTGAAAAAAAAGTGAAATGTAATTATATATTTTACGTGATATTTCTCCTGTACTGTTATGATTATATGCATATTTCTATTATTATTGAACTGTATATTTATTTGTATATATCTCCATCTCCATAATTGTGTGTGTGTGTATATTTTTTTGATTATATGCATATTCCTCAATTATTATTGAAATGTATATTTATTTTCTATATATTTATAATAAACAGAATGATGCAATGTTGTTTTACTTAATTCTAATTATAACATGTTACGCCTTCTAAACCTACTAGGGGAATTCTAAATGTATACAATGGTATCGCTAAAAAGTGGTATCTGGCAACTGAATACATGGCACGAAATCTTTTAATTGTTTAGTGAGACAACTCACCATAATAATGCTAAAAAGTGGTATCTGGCAACTCAAGCCATTTACGTCTTCTAAGCCAACTGGCTGATTAGGAGTCTAGAATAATGTACACAATGGTATCTGGCAATGCTAAAAAGTGGTATCTGGCAATAATAATGCTAAAAAGTGGTATCTGGCAACTCAAGCCATTTACGTCTTCTAAGCCAACTGGCTGATTAGGAGTCTATAATAATGTATACAATGGTATCTGGCAATGCTAAAAAGTGGTATCTGGAAACTCAGTCTTCGATTAGAATTAAATATATAGCACAAACTGAATACATGGCGCTATCTGGCAACTCAAGCCATTTACGCCTTCTAAGCCAACTGGCTGATTAGGAGTCTATAATAATGTATACAATGGTATCTGGCAATGCTAAAAAGTGGTATCTGGCAATAATAATGCTAAAAAGTGGTATCTGGCAACTCAAGCCATTTACGTCTTCTAAGCCAACTGGCTGATTAGGAGTCTATAATAATGTATACAATGGTATCTGGCAATGCTAAAAAGTGGTATCTGGCAACTCAGTCTTCGATTAGAATTAAATATATAGCACAAACTGAATACATGGCGCTATCTGGCAACTCAAGCCATTTATGCCTTCTAGGCCAACTGGCTGATTACGAGCCTATAAAACAACGCCTACTCGGCTGAAGTCTTAATATGCACTTGGCTCCTGCCAGGTGAACACCTCTCCTCCTTTCTCTTGGGGGATAACGCCGCCTCCAAGTTTTCCTTGTTGCACCTGCAGCATCCCCCCTTTGGGTTAATTTTTTTTATTTGTTTCTTTTTTTTGCAACACCCCACCCCCTTTGCAACAACCCCCACCCCCATTTGCAACATTACGTAATCACTTGCAGCATTCTTGCACTCTCCCCTTTTTCGGCTATACTACTTTTGTCATCCAAAAACGAGCAATAAGGTTATTATCTGATGCTGATTTCCTTGATCACTCTAGTGCATTATTTAAAGAGTTAAACCTACTAAAGCTCAACGATATAACTAAACTGGCACATTTTATTTTTATTTACAAGAGTAAGAACAAAATCATTAATTTGCAATGGGTAAATAGATATTTTGTAACTCATCAAGAAATCCACTCGTATCAGAACAGAAATAGATCAAAGCTCGTTATACTTCAATTTAGATTGTCTTCATCTCAAAAACTACCCATTTTCATTGGATTGAAACTATGGAATGACTTGCATGCCGATATATAAAATATTGCGAATGTAAATTTGTTTAAAACTAAGTTGAAATCCCCATTAAGAATGGCATACTAACAAAAATCTAGGATTAATGTCCACTAATATTGTTTACTATTGTCCATTAATATTGTTTAATATTGTAATACATGTTTTAACTATTAATAATAGTTATTTACTTAATTATTTATTTATTATTATTAATTAACAACAACTAGCTGCTTTTTTAATAAGAGCCCAGTAAAGCCTAAAGCTTAAGGGCCAAATTAAATAAATAAATAGTGGAGAAAAATAAAAATAAAATAAAAATAAAAAAGACATTAGTCGACTAGAAGGGATTCAGAGAAGCTTCACAGCCAAGATCAGTGGATGCAAAGAGCTAAATTCACAGCCAAGATCAATGGATGCAAAGAACTAAATTCACAACCAACATCAATGGATGCAAGGAACTAAATTATTGGGTAAGGTTACATGAATTAAATTTATATTCGCTGGAAATAAGAGAGAGGTACCCCATTTACATTTGGAAAATAACAGAAGAACTAGTCCTTAATCTTACTTTGAACATAACCACTCAAACAACAATGAAAAGTAGGAAGGAAGAATGTGTCGTGTTCTGAAATTAAAGCATAGACTATTTTAGGTGTATTATTACACACTTTGTGCATTATTTAATTGCAAGTGTACAGCATTAAAGCTGCAATGTGTGCATTATTAAAATCAGTACTATGACTAAAATTAATATAATTTAATTTTGCTACATTACCCTTTTCACTTAGGGTATAGTTTTTTTACATACCAAAACAAAACGTGTATGCAAGTACTAAAAACTAGAATTGCCCCTCACACGTAATGATTCCTCGAGCAATTTTTGTCCCTAGGAAAGGCGGGAATCGGACCCACTGCACCCCTGCCCCTTTGCCTAAGCTACTGTGTATCATTAAATTTTTCTTAGAATAGCCTATGAATTAAAGACTAGACAGAGAACATCCTCAACCCTGAAGGAAAGTAGTCTCGTTGTGAGAGGACCAAAACTGTTCAACCAGCTGTCCAAGGCAGTGAAGAACACAAGTGATGTCGCGGTGGAGAGAGAGAGAGAGAGAGAGGAATTAGACATTCTAAAAACATCAAATAAACAAACATACTATATATATATATATGGGATGAATTTCACAATAAAACACGTGAAATGAATAAATGCTGCAAACCCACAAGGAAAAAGAAAAACGATTCCAAGGCCTTTCGTGTATTCAAAGCTACACCTCGACGAGGTGTAGTTTTGAATACACGAAAGGCCTTGGAATCGTTTTTCTTTTTCCTTGTGGGTTTGCAGCATATATATATATATATTAATATATATATACACACTGCGAATCTTCCGTTTAATAGTAAAAGTTTTGACGGTGATCGCGGGAAATGTATGTTTCATTACGGTATAATCGTACAGTGACTCCGCGTGTATACTTTTTGTGTCATAGAAGTTACATAATTAATGTGAAAAGATGCCTGAACATCGAACCGTTGGTATCCAGAGCATGATTTAAAGGGACGAAAGTGGGACCCCTTTCGGCGTTCCCCCCATCTCCACCCCCAACCACCCCCACCAGCTACGCTCCCCCGCAAGCCGTTACAGATACAATGGGGTCGTCTGCTGTAAATCTTGTAGAAAATCCTTGTTATGTTTTATTCGACAAAGTAGATCATATTAGGTCAGACCTTCTTGTATCTGTCTGTCATGATTTTTATGATTCAGAAGAAATAGAACATGCGAGGGTACAATTAAACACCCTGTTCGGTGCTTCCCTCCCAACTCGTAGAGGTAATTCTAAAAACGAGAATACCCTGAAAGACATTATAAATAAAGTGTCGACCCTCCGGGATAATGAGAATAATATTACCTTTTACGTTACTAACTTCCATAGAATACCGGTAATCTCTATGGGTGACGTAAACGTCTCGGTGCTCCTCAAACAGTATAATGAGGTACAAAAGTCGATAGTTGAACTGAAACACCAACACGTGGTGTCAAATCAGAAAAACGCGATTTCGATAGAACAGTTCCGGTCAGAGTTAGATGCGTTGAAAGAGACGCTCCTCCCAAAGCCCAGTTACTCGGAAGTAGTTCAGCAAGCCAGATCTCCAAGAAGCGCGTCGGGCAGCGAGGGAAACGAAATCCCCGCCTCCAACTCCCCCCTGAAGGGGGTGGAAACGCAGCATGCAGGGGTAGCGGTCAACCCCCCTCCCGTTCAGGAAAGGACCCTGCTCCCGATCTCACAATGAGGAACAGGGACGGTCCAATGCCGAGAGTCGAGGCATCATTGCCCTCTTCCCTGCCTCCCACTGCAGAGGAGAGGTGTTCGATTACGCCTCGCTCGGTGCGCAGTTCCCCCCCTCCCACCGAAGAAGGAGAGGCACGCGCGGCCGTCAGGTATAAACACCGCTAACAGACCCTCACCAAGCCACAGAGTAAGGGAGGGGCCTCCTATCCCCCAAAGGTTGTGCCACCCATCCCCCAGGCGAACCCTGCCTCAGGGAGATCGAGGGAGCAGGACGGGTGGGTAACTGTTAAGGCGCCCTCCCAAGGTCTCCTCAACCGGTCTCCGCGGCGAGGCCACCGATGGAGAATCTCACCCTATTTGTGTCGCGAATTCAGCTCTCGAACGAGGCAAGCGATATTCGACACATGATAGAAGAAATCATTGGTGAACACAGTATAGTGATAGTTAATAAACTAAACACGAAATCTCCGTATTATAACTCTTTTAAAGTAATAATTAAAGGTGTAAATGCGCATTTCAACCCGTATAATATGAGTCAATGGCCAGACGGTATTATTGTTAAGGAGTTTATTCACTTTTCCAGGAGATTTGATAACAGGCAAAATAATAATAATAATAATAATAATAATAATAATAATAATAATAGGCGCCCTAACGGTAATGCCTGAAAGTTGTACTGTGTATAATAATAATAATCTTACTAATAATAAATTTCTATCAGTCATGGCGGATAACTTGTTGAAAATAGTCTCATATAATGTAAGGTCAGTGAGGAATTCAACTGTAGATGTTCATAAAATCTGCGACAGTGCAGATTTGATACTCCTGCAGGAGCACTGGCTACCTAAGCAAGAGCTAAAATTCCTCTCTACCATCCATGATGACTTTATGTACCATGCGTCATCAGCAGTAGACTTGTCAGATGAATTAATGTACGGTAGGCCTTTTGGTGGTGTTGCTTTCTTATAAGGAAAAATTTGTCAAAACATATAAAATTTTTAACAAGCGATAATGTAAGGTTGTTAGGCATTGAATTACAAGTGAACAATGATTGCATATTAATTGTAAACTGCTATTTACCATACAACAACGGCAGTAATCTAGATGAATACATTGATTTGCTGTACAAAATTAAGTCATTATCAGATAACCCCAAATATTCTCACTGTATAATAATGGGGGACTTTAACGCACATGTGAACTCGGAATTCTTTGTAGAATTGGGTAACATGTGCGAGTCGGCCAATTTAAGTATAAGTGATGTAGATGTATTAGGGGTAGCCAGTGGTAATTTTACATACGTTAGCGATATGAGTGGTACCACCAGGTGGATTGATCATTGTCTCACTAGTAATAATCTAAAGGATCGAATTGTTAGAGTTCATATTTGCATGATTTCCTTCTTTCTGATCATAGACCATTAGAAATATTAATTAACGTTACCAATTTATGCGCAACACGACTTAACAAGAACTCAATAGGTAAGAATAATCGCGTCGATTGGTCCAATGTTAATATGCAGCAGAGAATAGAATACAAAGACAGAACATGTCACCTCTTTAATAATTTAGAAATTTTGCACCTTGCTGTAATAATCCTTGCTCAAATGATTCTCACTGTAAACTCATAGATAGGTATTATAGTAAGATAATATCCCTGTTAAGAGAAGCAGGAAGCCCCTGATTAAATCTTACAACTATCATACTAAGGTTATTCCTGGATGGAATGATTTTATTGCCCCCCTGAAGAGGGAATCGAAAGACGCCTATGATTTGTGGTGCTTTCATGGTAGACCCAGATTAGGACCAGTATACATGAATATGTGTAGAAGTCGGGGTCAGTATAAGGCGGCCATAAGGCGATGTAAACAGGAAGAAGAGTCTATTCGAGCATCAAAAGCCTGTGAAGCTCGCATAAATAACGATAATAACAAATTTTGGAAATTTGTTAAGAATCAAACGGGTGTCAAAAATGTCCTCCCTCCGACAATCGATGGGGTGTCGGGGGAGGATGAAATTGCAAAGCTGTGGAAAAACCACTACTCTAACATTCTTAATAGTGTGAGTAGGGATAATCTTAAGATAGATTGCAGCGAAACGATTGTGGGAGGGACAAGGGAAAATATTTGATATCATTTTCTGAAGTAAAGAGGTTAATTAAAGAGTTAAAGACTGGTTCTGCGTCAGGGGTAGATGACTTATCGAATGAGCACTTAAAATATGCAAATGACGTAGTATGTCTGCATATATCATTGCTCCTATCAGCCATGCTTGCTCATAGCTATATCCCTGCAGAGTTCATGAGGGTATATATCTTGCCCCTGGTCAAAAATAAGTACGGAGACATTCTGTCCAGCAATAATTACAGGCCTATTGCTGTCGCTTCCTGCTTCTCGAAACTACTAGAAAAACTCTTGTTACTCCGATTAAATGATTTCCTATGGACATCTAATCAGTTTGGCTTTAAAAGGTCCCACTCAACTGACCTGTGTATCTATGTACTTAAAGAAACAATATCTAAATACATTGACAACTATTTATAGCTGTTTCCTTGATATAAGTAAGGCATATGATAGGGTGAACCACAATATTTTATTTGCAAAACTAGAAGACAGGAAGGTTCCCATGTACATATTAAATTTATTGAAATTTTGGTATTCCCACCAATCTTTCACTGTTAGGTGGGGCAATGTACTATCCGAGTGTTTTGGCTCCTCTTGCGGGGTGAGACAAGGCTCCTTGCTCTCCCCTATGCTGTTTAATGTGTATATTGACGGATTAATTGCTTCACTTAATGAGGCAACAGTGGGTTGTATAGATAACACAAGGATAAATAACTTAGTTTATGCCGATGATATGGTGTTTAAGTCCCTCTGTTAAAGGTCTGGATCGGCTACTAAAAGTCTGCGAAGTGTATTCGCAGAAACATGATATTCTTTTTAATGTTACAAAAACTAAGGTTATGCAATTTCATCCTAAAAGCTATAATCAGCCAGCTGATATAAGGTTTAAAATGAATGGTGAAGTAATTGAGGAAGTACAAGAGTTTAAGTATTTGGGTCAAACTATTACCAGCTCCTTGAGTGATGACTCGGATATAAGAAAACAATCTCGAAGCCTGTGTGCTAAAGCGAATATGACCATAAGGAACTTTCGATTCTGTACAAGTGAAACTAAAGACACACTCTTTCGTACTTTCTGCAGTAATATATACGGACAGCAACTCTGGGTGAATTATAAAAAAGGTTCTGGCAGAACCCTAAATTTGCTGTACAACAGGCAGAGCTGGGCAATAAATACAATGAATGTATTTAAATACTAAATACTAAATACATGGGAGAAATGTATTTAAATACTAAATACTAAATACATTTTACGAATGTATTTAGATACTAAATACAAAATACATCAATTGTATTTAAATACATTTTAAATACATACAAATTTTAACATATGCATTCACTAATTCATGTTTTGATAAATTTCTACTTTAGGGGACACGGTGAATTTCGAAATAAATACACCACTCGATAGATCAGACGATTTTAAAAGCTTTTTCATCAATGAATTTTCCATCGCAAATTGGATTGATTGCAACGAGTTAGTTACACAGGCCCACTTAAGGCAGAGCCATTTTGTACGATTATTCGGTCAATTTCAAGATATTTTTTGATGTCTAAAAAAACACTTACCTTCAGATGAGTGTACAGATTCGTTGTAGCATTGCTTGCAGCAGAGACTTCGTGTTTACACAGCAAGCAGGTGCACTTTACCTTATTACCGTCTTTAGATTTAATTTTAAAGTATTTTCCATCAAACAGAGGGTGCACTAAATTGTTTCTGCAGATATATCACTGTTTGATTCACCGGATTTGCTTGTTGAAGCCATGACACGCACACGATAAAGAAATCAACCACTTTTGACTAAGAGTGGCACACAACTGATTGAACTGACACGTTGAAACATGAACCATGCTGTACTACACTGTCGACGCGTCGTACTGTGCTAGTACAGAACGTGTATTAAACCAGTAAAAGTATTTACATTTTTATATTTTGAGTATTTAAATACATTGTATTTAAATACTCATTAAAGTATTTAAATACTATATTTAAATACATGAAAAACAATGTATTTATAAATACAGTTCTAAATACACAAATGTATTTAAATACGTATTTAAATACAAATGTATTTAAATACTGCCCAGCTCTGACAACAGGTCTTTTAGACTCTTACATAAATTACCCCCGAGATGCTCAGCTTCGCAAATGTTTGCTACCCGCAATGTCCCGAGCTTCCTGGAGGTAACAAGACGTGCTCAACACAGTCTAATGCAAAGAATTAAAAAATCAACCAACCCGATCATCCAAGCTATCCATGAGTCCTACCATTTATCCTCTAAGCTATGGACTTCTTGGTACGAAAACGTCTGTCTGTAGTTCCACTTAACTTCGACAGTGCAGTATTATTTCTAATCAACTGTATATATTTCTATCCTTAGTATATGAGCTGTCATTGTATTAATAATATTTGTCATATGGACTATAGTCTGCCAATAAACCTTTTCATTTTCATTTTCATATATATATATACAGGGCGTCCCAAAAAAATGTATACACACTTTAAATAATTATAAAGGCAGTTTATTAAAATACATTTCATTTTCAAAATGTAATAGAATCTACAGACATTATTTAATTGTTTTGTCAACGCCTGTTTTCAAACTGACGTCCGTTCTGGTCCAGGCACTGCTGATAACGCGAAGCAATGGAATCGCAAACATCACGAAACATTTCGTTTGGTATTTGTGTGCATTCTCGTTCAATGGCTGCTCTCAATTCAGCGACTGTTGCAGGTTTTATAGCGTAGACTTTGTCTTTTAAGTATCCCCATAAAAAAAGTCTAGTGGTGTGAGGTCTGGTGAACGCGGAGGGTATTCTACGAAACCCCTTCGTCCAATCCACATCCACATCGTGCCAAGTACCACTCGCAATACTCCACTCTTCGGTCCGGATCATCATCTTCATTAATAGCATGGACTAATCTTGGAATGTAACTTTTCCATTGACAGCGCTTCAAAATGCGTTGGACAGACGATTCTGAAATTCCTACCTCACGACTCGCTTGCCGCACAGATTTTCTTGGACTTTGGTGATACGTTTCCAGTACTCTTTCTTGCTTTGTGGGGCTTGTCGATGTCCGTGGTCTTCCGGAACGCTTCTTGTGGACATTCTGAACAGTTCCATCGGCTTCAAACTTATCTCTAATTCGAGTGATGGTAAGTCGCGTTGGTGGATCTGTTTGAAACTCCCTCCTAAACTGTCTTTGCACTTCAACTGCGTTTTCACACTTCCAGTAGCATTTTAGAATGAATTTCCTTTGTTCAAAGCTTAGTCTGACTGCCATTATTAATTCTAGTGGGTTTAACTTGGAAAGAAAGAAACATCAATTGAGCTATCAGCTGTTAAAGTGTGTATACATGTTTTTGGGACGCCCTGTATATATCCTCCTTTTTATAGATTAATACTTCTAGGAATACCAAATAAACAAACATAGATCTCTTTTTCCAGTAAAGTCAAAGCTTTAGTAAAATGTTAATGTAAGACCTCTTATGCTGTTAAATCTACAAATAAATCAAGTTGCTCTAGTTTTACCATAAAGATTTAAGTATTACCCTCGAAAGAAAGATAAATAATTTGGATCACTTTAACATATTGCTTTCCAAAGCATTCGGGAAGCAATATGTTAAAGTGATCCCTCCTGGGAAGCAATATGTTAAAGTGATTAACACTGGGAAGCAATATGTTAAAAAGAGAAAGGTTGGTTGGTTAGAAAGAGGTTGGTAATCTAGGAGATAACCTACCGACGGTAAACAAAGCTATAAATGCCCTAACCGGGCATTCTTTATATATTTAATGTAGGTTAACTGAATGCCCGGTTAGGTCAACTGTACGCCCTTGATGATTGGTTAGGTTAAGTCGTGATATTTTCGTTAGTTTTAACGAAAATATCACAACTTAACTTAACCAATCGTCAAGGGCGTACAGTTGACCTAACCGGGCATTCAGTTGACCTAACAGGGCATTCAATTAACCTGCATTAAATATACCGTGTGAACACAAAAATTGTCCCTGTTTTTAATCGCTTATTACTCAGTCATTATTGCAGCTTCACAAATGAAATAAAAAGCATTCGAAAGAGAACATTTTAAAGTTTTATTTAATTTTTTCGATATCCTGGATACGAAATCAGTACTTATAAAAAAATGACAGTTTTATCCACCACAATCATGGGTTATTTGTCGGACATGCAACGTGTTTTCATCGCAGAAGAGATGATCAAACATGGCTCGGTAGTTGCCACCCAACGGTCTTTCAGACGACAATACGGTCAGCAAAGGACCATAGATCCTAAAACGATTCGAAGGATTTTCGCAAAATGGAAACATCACGGCTCAATCAAGAACATGCATAAAGGCAACTCTGGGCGCAGCAAAGGTGTGCGAACCGCTGAAAACATTGATTCAGTCGCAAATCAGCTTGAAACGGACAACAAGAAATCTGTGAGACGACTATCAGCTGTGACAGGAATTAAACGGGAGAGCATTCGGAAAATAATCACGTTGGATTTGAGAATAAGTCATTCAAAATTATGTGTTTGCAACAGCTTAGCGAACAAGACTACCAGCGTCGTTTGATGTTTTGTGAACGCATTGAAACAATAATTGAACAAAACCAGATAAGATTAAGTGACAATATTCAGTGATGAATGACATATCTATCTCAATGGGTTCATCAACAGACAGAATTACCGGTGTTGGTCACAAAACAAGCCAAATATACACTTGGAGAAACCTCTGCATTCACCAAAAGTTACTGTCTGGTGTGGTTTGAGTAGCAGCAAGGTTTATGGTCCTTACTTTTTTGAGGACCCAGAGACAAGGAGACCGCTTTCAGTAACTTCAGAAAGATATGTAGAAATGCTGAACACTGTTTTTGAACAAGAAAACTGCAGTAACAAGTGGTTTCAGCAAGACGGAGCAACAGCCCACATAACTATAGGCAATCACTGGAATGTTTAACAAGATTTTTTGAACAAAGATTCATTTCTCATCGCTCGCAGTTTCCCTGGCCCGCAAGATCTCCCGATCTATCACCTATGGGCTTTTTTCTCTGGGGATTTGTCAAGGACAAGGTATTCAGGCAAGAGCCATCCTCTATCGAAGAATTAAAGCAAGCGGTGGTAGAGAGTGTACAGTCCATTGAATGCAGCGTTTTGGAAAATGTAATAAATAACTTCCTTTCCCGTTGTGTGAAATGTAAGAATGTCCAGGGACGTCACTTTGAACACATGTAGAATAAATTAAAACTTTAAAATGTTTTCTTTCGAATGCTTTTTATTTCATTTGTGAAGCTGCAATAATGACTGAGTAATAAGCGATTAAAAACAGGGACAATTTTTGTGGTCACACGGTACTAGCAAAAATACCGCCCTACGGGCGGTTTTTGCTATTTCCTGCGGAAGGCTTGGAGCCCTCGGCCAATTACTTCATCTGGGAAATGAATTTTCTTACCTCAAGGTATTATTTCCTGTTATAAAATATAAAAAAGAACACTTCATCATAAACTTATCTTTATTTCATTACTGAAGAATCTCCTTGTAGACATAATTGTCAACAAATACTCCCTTTTCATTTCTTTCTGTCAGGACTTTCAGCAAAAGATCGGCGCTACGCCCCGATTTCGCTAGATCTGCGGTACTTGGGCATTCGACCCAAACCGAATCGAATTGTGGGCCTACGGCGTATTTTATTTTGACCATAATTCCTATCCCTCTCACCTTGGGCCTCAATAATTGGGGTGCCTGCGGCGCCCCAATTACTGTCGGTTCAATTATTTGGTCAGTAAAACTATAGAAAAGAACGCAGCCATGAAAATCTAAAGCTTCACAAATCTTGATACAATGAGCTCAAATGTGAAGTTTAAGATTTTCATGATTGCGTTCTTTTCTATAGTTTTATTAACCAAATAATTGAACTGACAGTAAATGGGGAGCCTGTGCCCCCCCCCCCCCAATTACTGGGGGTTCAATTATTTTGTCAATAAAACTATAGTCATGAAAATCTTAAGCTTCACAAATCTTCTTGACACAATGTGAAGCTCAAGATTTCCATGGCTGCCTTCCCAATTACTGTCGGTTCAATTATTTGGTCAATAAAACTATAGAAAAGAACGCAGCCATGAAAATCTAAAGCTTCACAAATCTTGATACAATGAGCTCAAATGTGAAGCTTAAGATTTTCATGATTGCGTTCTTTTTTATAGTTTTTTTTTTGGTTACATATATGTATATATCGCACTTACCTCCATTATAATATACTGTAGATAAAGAAAATGAAAGGATGCAAAAAGGAGCAACTCAACTCGTACTTGTGGCAAATGATGTGGCGTGACCGATTCTTCCGAAATCCATTTTTTATTTTGTGTGACCATATAGCGCAACAATTCTAATAAATTTACTTTCAGTCTAATATTTTAACATGTTATGATTTACTTTTTATGCCTTTACTTTATTAAGGCGAACATTTTTTTGTCGTACTCCTTATCCTAAATATTGGGAAGCAATATGTTAAAGAGAGGTTCCTGGGAAGCAATATGTTAAAGTGATCCAATAATTTTAACTAAAACTTTCGTCTGAAAAAAGAAAAAGAAAAACCTGAATGATGTATTATCATAGTCTAGTATAAATTATATTAGACTATGTTACTATAATTTTGATATATATAAACTGCATGCCATTCCGGTATTGACAGTTGACACGTGTTAATTTGATTACGTAATACGCCTCCTGATTAAAACGTCATTAATCTTGAATTTTAGACCAACAAAGCGGGTGAACAAACTACAGCAAAACCCCGATTAACACGGTTAATTCGTCCGCGGAAAGTACCGTGTTATGTGAGTCATCTTTGATCGGGGAATGTAATGAATGTGAAATAAAGTGTTTCGTTCTCAGATGTCAATGATAAAGAAAAATCTGAAAAAAACACTGTCTTTTTGCGTGAAAATAAACTAGTTTTAATTGTGAAGCAACTGCAAACAATTTAGTTACGAATATGTTTGATTTTTAGCTAAAAGTGCACTCATTATTACGTTCTTTTTTAATCTGTCAAACCATCCGCGAGACCGCGACTAGCAACAGTAAAAGTTTCTTCATACGTTAGCGCTTTCAAATGAATTGTCATCTCGCTACACATAATTCATTTTTTTATTACAATCTTCAAGCCAAACAGATAAAAGCTGTT
Source organism: Bathynomus jamesi (assembly GCA_023014485.1). Classification (NCBI taxonomy): domain Eukaryota; kingdom Metazoa; phylum Arthropoda; class Malacostraca; order Isopoda; family Cirolanidae; genus Bathynomus; species Bathynomus jamesi. Next base: position 24,380 of record JAJOZX010004312.1, on the reverse strand, counting down.
CCCTATTTACCATTGATATTTTCTACATTTTTAAAAATCGTGCTTATTTTTAAAATTAACTTTGTTTCATTCAACGTTAAAAAATGCATTTTTGTCAAAAATGCTTGCTACAAAAACGTGCAAGAGCGAATCTGAAGCATCGCTGTTCGGGAAATGGGAAATGGTGTCAAGGTTTTATCAGCGTTATGGTGAATCAGCGTTGAACGAATCCGTGTTATGCGGAGTATGCCTGTAATGACTTTTGTGTGCTTTTTAAGGCCGCCGCACACCGAAAGCCACGCTAGCCACACCAAGCACGCCCGCCACGTGGCTCAGCATCTCTCTAATGATTTTCAACGAAGCAACTCACACCGAAGGCCACGCTAGCTACACCATGCGTCAGCCAGCCGCGCCACGTGGCTCGCGTTCGCTCCTTGAGCGATATTCCGAGAAGTGTCTTTGGCTGCGCATGTTCAGTTTGTCTTCGTAATAGATAGAGCTTATCCCATCCCCACTGGCGGAAGTGGTTCAGTCAGTCGCACTTATTCATTCATTCTCCATCCGCCCCATTTCGCACTAATTTTGCAATGGAAGAATGGATTGAAGAAGTCAGACGGTACCCATGCCTTTATGACATGAGGAAAGAAGAGTACAGGGACATATACAGAAAAGATAATTGTTGGAAGGAAAATGCTACCAAATTAGGTCGGATGGATACTGGCCACGTGTCTTTTGGTGTGAGAACCGCGTAGCGTGGCTGGCGTGCGTGGCGTGGCTAGCGTGGCTTGCGGTGTGCGGCGGCCTTTAAAGTTTTATAATTAGTTTCCATTTAACGAGTGACTTTGGTTTTCAAGTATATATTAGTTAAAGGCCTTGTCTTACGATAATGACTATATCATTTTAATTACTTAAGTTTTAAGTGCACTAACGAGGCCCGAACTCCAGGGTGGTTTTGGCGCTTTAAAAATTAATTTTTCGCCTTTTCCTATCTAAATGCTCAGTTCTTAGCTTATACTCCTTGGAAGATGTTTTTCCTTATTATATTTTGTGTTGATTGATACCCATTATGACGGCTACTTCTAAGACAATTTTAGTGGGTGAATTAAAGTATTTGTTTGTGTATTTGTATTTGATCACAAATAACATAAATCATCTAAAATATGCATGTTAATGCATATATATATATATATATACTCATATGCTCATATATATATGCTTTTATTTTATTTTAGTAGGTGGGTGAAATCTTTTTGTACGTGGCCAAATACCAAAATTTCAGTAAACTTAATGTGTAGGGCCTCCATGGGAATTTTTCTGTTTCTTCCAATTTTTTAAATAGAATATTGTGGTTCACTCTATCATATACCATACTTATATCTAGGAAACGGCTATAAATAGTTGAATTACTGTCAGTGTATTTAAATATAATTTCCTTCAATACATAGATACACAGTACAGTGGCGGTCCTGGCATTTTTGGCGCCCTAGGCGAGATCACGCAAAGGTGCCCTTCTTCTGTCAACAGCACACTCCCCCCCCCCCCCCCGGTGCATAACCTCCGCCGTAACAAAACACACTGAACACATTGTCTTTAAAACAGAAAGCACCTCCTTCATTTATTGTTCTTAGCTTCAAGTAAGAACAAGTTGTCTTGAAACAAAAACTTCAAAGAAATCTTGTATAAATAATAATTGAACACTCAATAAAGATTCCCAAATATATTGCAAACAAAATAAATATTCCAATGTATATTGCACACAAAATAGATAAATAAAAAACACTAATAAATCACACAATGTATAGTTTAATAAAGGAATAAGATTGCTAGCTAGCAAATAACTGAATTTTAAATTTGGTATGGAAGTTTTAGGTCGAGTTGTTTTCCTATTAAAACCTGATCCTCTTCGTCTTCCTTGATGCAAATCTGCTCAGAAACCGCATGGTTAATGCTGACTTTAATAATTATAAACAGTTTTAGCTTATACCTATTTCATTGCTTGTTTATTTTAATGAAATAATTTTTAATTTAGTTTTATAAATTGATTTTTACAAGCAAAATCGATACCTATCACCAAGGATAAATATCTCTCTCCAACCGGGTTTGGTGAGACCGTGAGTTGGTAAATTTCTCGAGCCCTGGACTGGAGCCTGTTTGAGAAAAAACAAAAAATGGGCGTGCTATGTCGCCACCGCCACCAATTGACGCCCTAGGCGGCCGCCTATATCGCCTATGCCCAGGACCGCCACTGTACACAGATCAGTTGAGTAGGATCTTTTAAAACCAAACTGATTAGGAACTGGCCATAAGTAATCATTTAATCGGTGTAATAAGAGTTTCTCTAGTAGTTTCGATAAGCAGGAGGCGACAGCAATAAGCCCGTAATTAGTAATGAAAATATTTTGTAATAATTGATATATGAAACTAAGTTTCATGTATCGATTATTACAAAGTGTTTTCATTACTTTTTTACACGAACCTCACAAAATCCATTAAATCTTTAATATTTTACTTATATATAAAACTACCAAAACTACCAATTACTGCAGAGTGTAATTTATGGATATTTTTCTTTTGAATTTTTTAGTTGTTCGTGTGGAATAATTGCATAGTCGCTTAATCTATATTTATCTTTAATACTTTTCTATCGACACTCGGGAAACCAACCTTGACCTTTAGAATGAACAATTCGGGTGGAAGCAAAACCAAGGTTATATATACTGTACAGTGTACAACGCACATATAAATCTTTGCGCAAATGATTCTCACTGTAAACTCATAGATAGGTATTATAATAATTTTGTAGCCCTGTTAAGAGAAGCAGGAAGACACCCGATTAAATCTTACAACTATCATACTAAATTTATTCATGGATGGAATGATTTTATTACCCCTCTGAAGAGGGAATCGAAAGACGCCTACGATTTGTGGTGCCTTCATGGTAGACCTAGTTTAGGACTGGTTTACATGAATATGTGTAGAAGTAGGGGTCAGTATAAGGCAAGACATAAAAAAAAGACATTTAAAAGCAAGACATTTAAAAGGACATTTAAAAGAAGGACATTTAAAAAAAAGACATTTAAAAAAAAGACATTTAAAAAAAAGACTGTCGTAACCATGAAGTTTGCATGCAGAAATCTTTTGTAAAATAAATGCAGAAATTTTAGTTTTAAGATTTCGTTGTGTACATCTCTGAAAGCAAGGTGGTTTGGCTTATAAGTATTCTTGAACGAATAAATCAGAAATGTTTCAGATTGTTTAACGTTTGTTCTATCTTAATTCAGATTCTCAGGGAAGTGATAAAGCCGAACCACGTTGGGACAGAGGTTTATCACCGAGACCCGACCCCAACGGGAAGGGCAATCCAACGGATTTGGGTGTATATGCAAATGGTTGGGTTCCTCTTTCGCTGGGTCGAAAATTTTTGGATTCGTTTCGCTGGATGGTGCGACTTTTGTAAGGCAGATTCGAAGACGCTTGCTAAAATTGAACCATGACGTGAGTCATAAAATTGGGACTTCGAATCTGTTAACTATATTTAAATGTATTTTTGGGAAGAAGGAGGGGTCTATACTCGGAAATCAGGTCCAGCTCCAATCAGGGGTCCCAGGATCCTGGGAAACGTAGTAAAGACGCCTTCTTTCCCTCTTGTATGGGTAATAACCTTCTGGGGGACGGCCTTGGGAGAAACAAATGGTTTGATAGGCTTTCAGAACATTGGAAGGCGGGGTCCTTCAAAATTGTAAAGTAAATTCGAAAATTGTTAAGTCAGTTGGTAGTCGTCCTCCTTGAAATTAACTGTGGCTAAATAAACCCTATTAGACTTGTGGTGTAAGAAAATTTAGAATTGAAAGTATAAACTGTCACCGGATTGAGATTAAGAACTTGTATTGCATTTCATTCGTTTACGCGGGAACTTGTGCATAAGAATTTTATTGTTAGCGACCTTAACCGAGAACTTGGTTGGATCTTAATTAATGTTACCCAACGGACCAAGAAGTTTGTGAACTTTCCATTAATTTAATTTCAAATTAAATGCTAAACGGGGTACGTCTGTGCCCTAGTTTACGGAACCCGTCAATTTGGGTTCGGAAGGAAGTCCCGTTATTTGGTAGATTGTCGTTTTGGTTTTGGGCGGGCCGTAAATCTGTGGTCCGTACGCAGCACAATTGAGAGTAATTTGTCACCTGCAGTCGTAAGTAGAATAATTCTTCAAATTTCATCGTCGATTTTGACCACTTCATTTCTCGTTACTTGTTTTGTTATACTCAAATATAAAGCCCCTCTATATAAATTATTTAAATTCAGATAACTGTGAACCTTTTCTTTGAATTTATAATTGGTACATTTAAAGGATTTAAATTCAGACAACTGTGAACTTTCTCTTTGAATTTATAATTGAATTGTATTGTATGGAAAATTTGTAGATTTACTTCAGACTAATTTGCTAAATTCATGTACTGATTCGAGTGAAATTTAATAAACTTTATAAGAGGGCGTGTGTTGTTTTAGATACCTTGCAATAGGCCTCTCTTGTAAGCTGAGGGTGAATTAACATTCAAAGTAGGCTTCTGGAAAGGAACTTACGCCTATCAGTTTGAAGGGCCATCCGTCTGGATATGCCGAGTCATCCTGAACGAAAATAAGAAATAATTTGAAATAGAATTAAAGGGTAGCGCCCCACTTAAAGGGTGTCAGTGAAGCGAATTAACATAATTAAAAGGGTGTCCAGCACCATAAATAAACGGGTTGGGCACTACATAAATGGTGTCAGAAGTTGCAAAAGAAAGAAAGGTGCGCACACCTAAGTAAAAGAGTTGCGGCCAACATAAATGGTGTCAGAAGTTACAATAGAAATAAAGGTGCGCAGAATATAACTCAGAATTACGCACGACAAGACATTTAAAAAAAAGACATTTAAAAAAAAGACATTAAAAGCAAGACATTTAAAAAAAAGACATTTAAAAAAAGACATTTAAAAGCAAAAGACATTTAAAAGCAAAAGACATTAAAAGCAAAAGACATTTAAAAAAGACATTTAAAAAAAGACATAAAAAAGACATTAAAAAAATACATTAAAAAAAAAGACATTAAAAAAAAGACATTAAAAAAAAGACATTAAAAAAAAGACATTAAAAGCAAGACATTAAAAAAAAAGATTCGATAATTTTTGATATAGTAACTTTTTTGTATTTTTTCATTACCTATAAATTATTATCGAAATTTTAAAAAAAGAAACGGAAATATTTTACAAAGTTGATTGATAGGCCGCAGTTCTTCGTGAGTGTGTTGTTGGGTTTACGGGTGTTTGTTTACCACAAATTGGGGGCTAATTGCGCACCATCGAGACAATAGAGAGCGGTATTTTTTCTCACTGAGACGATCACACAGTCTCCAGAATTCCCGTCGCCCACATTTTCGAACACTTTGAAGAGAACTTGAAAATATAAAGAATAACAAAACGTAACCAGAATTGTGTAAAGAAGTTTAAATCAATTCATTGCTATTAGTAACTTGCCGATTGAATAGAATAGAATAGAATAGAATAACCTTTATTAATAATAAAATAAATACAGTAGTCTTTTTACAACTTACAATTTTTACAATGACATAAATAATTGTGAAGCTCGACTATTTATTTTTTTTATTTTTAATTTGGCCCTTAAGCTTTAGGCTTTACTGGGCTCTCATTAAAAATAAGCAGCTAGCCGTTATAAATTAATAATAATAAAATAAATAAATAAGTAAATAAGTATTATTAATAGTTAAAGCCTGTATTTCAATATTGAACAATATTAATGGACAATATAAAACATTATTAGTGGACATTAATCCAAGATTTTTGTTAGTATCCCATTATTAATCGGGATTTTAACTTGGTTTTAAACAAATTTACATTCGCAATATTTTTTATATCGGCATGCAAGTCATTCCATAGTTTCAATCCAATGAAAATGGGTAGTTTTTGAGATGAAGACAATCTAAATTGAGGTATAACAATCTTTGATCTATTTCTGGTCTGATACGGGTGGATTTCTTGATGAGTTACAAAATATCTATTTACCCATTGCAAATTAATGATTTTGCTCTTACACTTGTAAATAAAAATAAAATGTGCCAGTTTGGTTATATCATTGAGCTTTAGTAGGTTTAGCTCTTTAAATAATGCACTAGAGTGATCAAGGAAATCAGCATCAGATAATAACCTTATTGCTCGTTTTTGGATGACAAAGATACCATTTAATGCGTTGTTAGCGGAGTTTCCCCAAACAAGGGTGCAGTATGTTATATAAGGAAGAACAAGAGTATGATAAAGAGTCAATAAAACTTGTTTAGGGACTACATTTCTAAGTTTAAACATTATAGCAACGCTCCTTGAAATCTTTTTCGCGATATAATTTACATGATCACTCCATTGCAAATTCTTATCTAGCATTACACCAAGAAATTTTGTTACAGTACACTCCTTTATGGTGATTTCATTAACATTGAGTTCATCAAGATATACATTTCTTTTAGTAAAAATCATGAAATTTGTTTTACTGGTATTTAGGAAGAGTTTATTCGTGGTCAACCATTTCATTACACTGATGAATTCTGAATGAAATATATTCTTAGCTGTATTAACATCTTTGCAAGAAAAGGAGAGAGTTGTATCATCTGCAAACATTATGAAGTTCAGTATATCAGATGAACGTGGAAGGTCATTTATATATAATAAAAATAGCAGTGGACCCAGCACTGAGCCCTGTGGCACACCATGTTTGACAAGCGCTTTAGTGGAGCAAACCTTATTTACTGATACAAAATTATATCTATCGGACAAATAACTTTTAAACCAATCACTGATTGCCCCTCTAAAGCCGTAACAATACAATTTATTAAGTAGAATATTATGGTCTATTACATCAAACGCCTTACTCAAATCCATAAATATTGACATCATTATTTCTTTGTTCTCCTTAGCTATATTTACATTTTCCATAAGATTTCAAAGCCAAGAAAGTGCCTCAAGCGCTAAACGATTAAAATATTCGATTTCTTGCGGTTGATGTCACTGGAATTGTTGTACTTTAAGTATATTGAATTTTAGTATATTATAATTTAAACTTACGCAGTAAAAATGCTTTAAAACACCCAAATATTGTGGTTAACTGTTGGATTGTTTGACAACCATGTCCAAGATGGCTGATCCAATCATACTATGATTGCAATAATCATTTTAAGTTTGTCAGATAGATAGGTACACGCTTCTTTATTGCTAAAAATAAATATTACAATTATTAAAAAAATTATTACGTACAACATGCAAATATTAATTGGACAATTGTATTTATTTTTATTTCATTTGGCCCTTAAGCTTTAGGCTTGACTGGGCTCTCAGATTGATTAAAATAAAAATCGTTTTACTTTATAGGTTTTGGTTTGATGGGGTTGTTTAGCCTCATTTACAACATCCAAGGTCATATGACGGAGAGACCTACGGCTCTACGTGGGATCCGAACTACGTGTCGCTACATAATCTGGACGCAGAAGGCGGTCTTCCATCCAACTACTACCCAGACCCATTGTCGCTTAACTTTGCTGATCGACGGGAAGCAGTATCACGACACTGGCCACGACATAATTATAACTACCTATGAAGTGCGGGGTTAAGTAATATAGTATTTAAATATTATCAGTAAAACGTATTAATGAACTACATTACACAAACGAACTTATAATTGAATACGAGAAAATAATTATGAATATGGAAATAAAAAATTGGAAGTTAACAAAAAAGTAGTAATTAACTAATTAAGAATATATAAGATAATAACTAAAAACGTAGGAAATAATCAACCAAAGAAAAATAATGATAATACCAAAATTAAGAACTTTGAAAAAATAAGAAAACAAGAAGTAGTAGCGTAGAAAATACCGTATGTAAATACTACGCAAAAGGGAACCGCAGATATCGGGATGGGCAATGCATCTATACACATCCCACATTATGCAACACACATTACACAAATGGATATTGCAAATTTGATAAGAAGTGCAAGTTCCATCATCTTACGATCTGCAACACCTATGCAAGATATGGGAGGTGCAAATACGGACAAAAATGCCGTTACCACCACCACCACCCTCAAAGGAACGCAACGGGTGAACAGGAAAAACGAACATCAAAGAAGGGTACCAATTTTCTAGACGTAGCCAACACAATTCAGCTGCTAAATACTATCCAGCAAATACAAAGTCAGCTGACAAATATAGGAATCCGAGAGCCGGACAGAAGGCACGCACAAAGACACTTCATGCGTTATCGGGACAACAGGTACCGACAAAGATAAAAAGAGGCAAACTCTCGGAGGACTACAAGGCAACGAAACCGGCATCACTATTGGAAAACGAGTCGGAACCACCTGTATGCGAAAACGATAGAGAAAAAATAAAAATAATCCTACCCAACATTCAGGGCCTTAAATCAAATCATTCCCCGGACAAAGTTTTACTGTATACCTGAAAGGACTCGTGCAAGAAACCGGAGCAGACTTTGCATGCCTCACGGAAACTCAGCTAAAGGACTGCCAGGCGAACTGTGAAAACTGTGAGTCCTGTGTTGACAAAAAAGAAATACAAATTGACAACTATAACATCCTCAGAGCCGACAGAACAGTGAAACGTAAATGAGGATGTGCTATTTACACACGCGAAAGGCATATGGCAGAAATGACTATAAGTACCTCAAACAGTTACGTAGCATGTGTAGCAGCAAAAGTTGAAAAATTAAATATGGTACTAATTGTAATGTACAGACCCTCAAACACGCCAACCTCAAAATTTTCAGATTCCATCACAGAGGTAAGAAACTGGGTGAAAGATCTACCCCCTCCAATCCCAAATATTTTTCTCTGTGGTGATTTAAATTTCCCATTCATGAACTATAAAACGATAGGAAAAAATATATGTATACACCAGGACAAGGGGGGCACACGGGAACACCAGGAGCAGGCAAAAATGCTACTAGCTCTAGCTGATGAATTTACGTTAACGCAAGAAATAACAGAAAACACAAGAAAAACAACTGCCTAGATTTGGTATTCACAAACAACAGCAACCTAATTGATAATGTAGAAATATTCCCAACTATAATATCGGACCACAACATCATTGAAATAACAACCAATATAAAAGCAACAGGAAAGGAAAGAACACGAACAACAGAAAGAAGCAAATTCGAAATTTTTAATTTTCACTCCAAAGCTATAAACTGGGAAGATGTGACATCCAGCATGGCATTAATAGATTGGAAAACATGTCCCAAAAATACAACAAAGAGGAAAGAGAAGCAGGTTCGAGAGACAAAAGAGGTCATTGTTCCGAAAGAGAAAAAGAATGATGCAAAATTAAATAACTGTAAAGATAACATCATAAAAATATTAAATGATAAACTCCAGAGTATCGATGACGTCATACAGGAACTAATTGAGAAGCATACAGAAAAAGAAGACGACGACGCTATAGAAGCGATAAAGGTTAACTCAAAGTACTTCTATAATTTTTCAAAAAGAAAGTCGAAAACCATGCGACTATCGGACCTTTGTAAAACGAAAACAGTGCTTTATCTGATGATCTAACAGAAGTATTTGAAATATTAAGAGCTCAGTACGAATCATCTTTCAGTATCCCAAAAACTAACAAACTGATATGCGATAAAAACGCGTTCTTTGAAGAAGAACTACAAGGGGAAAATATAACAGACTTCGACTTTACGACAGATTAAGTCGCTATAGCTATAGGGAAACTAAAAACACACTCAACAGCAGGACCGGATAAATGGAATGCCACACTGATCAAAAACTGCAAGAATGCAATCGCTGAGCCCCCTATATTGGATATGAAGGCGATCACTAGACACGGGAGAAATACCGGGCATCCTGAAGAGCGCGAACATAGTTCCAATATATAAAGGAGATCGATCCGAGGCCAAAAACTATAGGCCAGTGTCGCTTACATCTCATCTCACTAAAATATTTGAAATAGTTAGAGAGAAAATCTATGACTTTTTGGAAACTCAGAAAAAATTCAATGATAACCAACAACATGGGTTTCGGTCAGGCAGATCATGCCTATCACAACTAATGGAACACTGCAACAACATTATTGATGCACTTGAAAGTAATGAAAACTATGATGTAATATACACAGACTTTGCCAAAGCGTTCGACAAGTGTGACCATGGAATCATAATACATAAACTGAAATATATGCGAATAACAGAAAAAGTAGGAAAATGGAGATATAATTTCCTTAGTGAGCGGCGGCAAGTCGTATAGTATAAGGATTCTGCTGAAGATACTCCTTATTAAGGAGTATCTTCAGCAGAATCAGAGGTCCTCAGCTCAGTACCACAAGGAACAGTATTAGCTCCACTACTCTTCATAATCATGCTAACTGACATAGATGAGGACGTTACCAGAGACAGGACAGTAACATCCTTTGCTGATGACACAAAGCTCAGTAGAAAAATAAGAAACCCAGAAGATATAGGATCTCTACAAACCGACATGAACAGAATCTACAAGTGGACGGAAGACAACAATATGAAGTTTAACACAGAAATTTCAGCTGTTACGGTACGGAAAAAGAGAAGCCCTAAAATCCATGGAATATTATACCCCAAATGGACAGGAAATTCAGAGAAATTCTAGTGCAAAAGATTTAGAGGTTGTAATGACTGATGATGCGAAATTTGAAACACAAAATAAGGTAGCAGTAAACAGAGCAAAGAGAATAACGGGGCAGATATTGAGAACCTTTAAACGAAGGGATAGGAATAAAATGATTCCTCTACTGAAAACACTGATCATACCCAAACTGGAATACTGCTCGGTCCTAACATCCCCATATAAAAAAAAAGACATTAGACAGCTGGAAGGGATTCAGAGAAGCTTCACAGCCAAGATCAATGGGTGCAAAGAACTAAATTACTGGGAAAGGTTACGCGAACTAGACCTATATTCACTGGAAAGGAGAAGAGAGACACACACACCATTATTTACACTTGGAAAATAATGGGGAAACTAGTCCCTAATCTTACTCTGAACCCTATAACTCCCCAAACAACAGTGGAAAGTTGAAAAGGAAGACTGTGTCGTGTTCCCAAATTAAAGTCGAGACAGGGAAGATCCTTAACCCTGAAAGAAAATAGTTTTGTTGTGAAAAGACCAAAACTATTTAATCAGCTGTCCGAAGACCTAAGGAGCACGAATAGTGTTGCAGTGGACATCTTCAAAAGAAGATTAGACACCTGACTCAGAACAATCCCCGATGAGCCGGGCGTACCTGGCTATGTGAGGTGGAGAGTACAAGAAACCAACTCACTACTTCACCAGGCCAACTCGAGAGGAGGGGCGACAAGCTTGACCTTCGTGAAATGAGGAATCATCGCGCGGAACCTTTGAAAGGTTGAAAGGAAGGAAAGGTATATGGGGGTGGTTATTTAAACATTTGACACTTTAAAAGGTTTATTTTTTTATTAACCGAAATAAAAGCATGAAATTTTTACTATTCCTTCTTTACACATTGGAAATTAGTTCCCTAGTGCAAAACATACTCTACATGTTGTACTCTCATCTTATTAACACTCTGCACACGAACAACAAAATTTTGCAGTACTCTGGACAATGTGTCAGAGCATTTTTTAAGCTTTTCCCACTGGGCGACAAAGGCAGATCGGGAAGTGGTGGTGGGAGGGGGATTAAGGCAGGAGTGTGCTGCCAATTTCTTAACAACCGGGTCTGATACAGATAAGGGTGTAAATCGGCGAGCGCCAATGGCACGAGTCATTAAGCTAGGGGGTTTGGGATGAGCGGTAGTTCCCCCAGCGGGGTCCGGGGCGGAGCTCCGGAGGCCAACGCATTTTAGCTTTTCCAAACAGCATTTTGTAACATTTTGGCAGAAATTATTTAACATATTCTTTATACTCACTAATGACATAATTATCTAAAAATAAATTAATTTTTCATCAAAAAATAAATAAATATTGAAACTACCAATGCTTGTGATACTACTTATATTTTTCTATAAAATCTTGAAAAAATGAAAAAAATTTAGATATAAATAAATTTCTACTGACTCTTAAATATTTGTTAAAAACAAACAAACGGTTCGATGATCTAATAAAAATTTAACAACCAGTTCGGGCGAACCGGACCGAACCGGTCCCAGCACACCCGTGGATTAATGATACTATGGATCCGGATGTTCTCTAATCAGGCCACCATTCCCCTGTGGTCTGAAATAACACTAGCATTCTCTATATATAAATATTCAATGTAAATTTCATATTTACATTTAGGATAAACAGTTCTAATTGTGGCATATGTGTATGTATTATATGTATTTATATGGCTTTATATGGCTTCCAAGACAATGCTCCCAAGACAACTCCCAAGACAATTCTATTTTTACAAATTTTGAAAATTCCTTGTCGCCCAGTACCCTAAAATTTTACTTACTGGGCGACAAATTTTCTTCACTGGGTGACATTCATGTCGCCCACTCAATAGGTTAAAAAAATGCTCTACAATGTATCTGCTGAAATCTGGGACAGTTCTTGTTCAATTGATGCTTTCAATTCTTCTATTGTGTGTGGATTCTGTTTAAACACCTCATCTTTTAAATAATTCCACAGATAAAAGTCACAGGGGTTTAGATCTGGTGATGTTGGTGGCCATGATATTCCTCTATCATAAACCGTAGAAAATCTGTTGGACAAGACTCTTCCGTCGAAAGTATCGTGTAAGTATCGTGAGCTAAGAGAACATCACACAGAGCATGTTTTGCACTAGGGTTCTAATTCTCCATGTATAGAGAAGTACAGTAAAAATTTCATGCTTTTATTTCAGTTAATAAAAAAAAATACAAACTTTTCAAACTGACCGATGTTAAAAAAAATCCCCCGATAGTAGGATGTAGCGTGAAAAGTAAGACAACACTCTTCACGTGATTGATAATATAATTTATAAGTTGCTATAATGCTATTATCATAAAACATTTTAAAAATTTTAATCTTGCAATATTACGACTTCAGTGCAAAGGTTCCAAACTCTTTTATGAGGGCGAAGGTCACCTTTTGCATTTTATTATCCCCAAACCATTCTACATGAAATATATACTTGTCTAACTAGTAATTCTCAATTATGGTTTCAGAGTACAGAAGTTGAAATTGTTGCATGTACGAGTACGAACTCTTTGGAGAGTAAATAAAATCCGTCTGGCATTAGCTAAAACAAAATTAGTAAAATTAAGGTACACTCGGCGCTGAAGGATTAAATTTTAAAATTATTTCTTACGATACATTTAAATATTAAAACTCTATATAAGAATAATTTAAATCTTTGTAGATAATTATTATACGTAATATACATAATTATTAAATAAAATATATACGAGGGTGGGATGAAAAGTAATGCCTCCACTCAAATAAATACGAGTGGAGGCATTTGATATATATTTGATATATTTACTTTTATAGAAAAGTAAATATATCAAAACGATATATTTACTTTTCTATAAAATCACCCTCTATCTCGATACATTTACGCCAACAATAAATGAGTTTTTGAAATCCATTCCGGTAAAACTCGGAGCTTTGACTACGAAACCAAAATTTCACAGCGGCCTTAACTTCTTCGTCAGACTCGTAGCAACTTCCACGGAGATGTTCTTTAAGTTTAGGAAAGAGGTGAAAATCGCATGGTGCTAAATCGGGGCTATATGATGGATGCAGCAAGACGGTGAACTACAGATCCTCAATTGCTTCTCGCGTTTGAACACTGGTGTGAGGCCGTGCGTTGTCATAGTGAACAATCAGGCGCGGACAATTCAACCCTATATGGACAGAATTTTCTGTAGGGTTAAGTTATAAATGCGTGTATATGAAAGGTTAGAAATTTGTAACAGTTGTCCATATACGGTTAAATATCAATTATTTTACTAGTATTAAAAAAGTGGAAAATTTTTAATGCCGTTTTGGCACTTTTTTTTACCCCTGTGAACACCCCTGAGGTCTTATATAGTAATACGTCGAACAAATTTAGAGCCCCCAACGGAAAAGGCCCACCGGCCACGGGCCGGTGGGCCGCCGGGGCGAGTCCGCGCCTGTGAACAATGACTGCGTTTTTGTGGGTGCGAACCCTCCTGATCCGTTTTTTCTTCAGAGTTTCAATATAACGTGCAGAGTTTATTGCTGTCTCTCTTTCCGTAGTCTTCGAGAAGAACACCATTGATATCCCAAAAAACAGTCATCATCACTTTTCTAGCCGATTTTTGAACTTTGAATTTATTTGGTTGCTGGTGAATTTTTGTGTCGATATTCCATGGATTGCCGTTTATTTTCAGAGTCATAATGGTGGACCCACGTCTCGTCTCCTGTCACAATGCTGTGCAGAAATTCATCTCCATTTTCGAAGCGCTGCAGATTTTCTCTCAGTTTTCATCTCGGCAGTGAGCATGCGAGGCACCCCGTCTAGCGCAGACCTTTCGGTAACCGAGAATACTGATAATGTATCCTACTCACTCTTTGAAGATATCGAGCATTGCAGCAATTTAGTTTTGTTTAATGCGACGATTTCCACGAATCAGTTCGTCAACGTAGTTCCGATGAGACTCGTCGGTTGCCGTTACAGGCCTTCCAGTTCGCGGTTTGTCTCGCAAATCTTTTTGCCCTGCTCCTCCTTCTTTACACTGCCTCACCCAATGTCGAACGGTACTCACATCAATACACTGCCGCACACAGCTTGCATTCGCCGATGTCTATGGGAGCAACACTTTCCGCGGTCAAAAATTCAACTATGGCACGTTGCTTGAAGCGAACGTCTTTACTCCTTTCCATTGTAATCGATACTGAACCAACGTGTGGTATGAGAGTAGGCTATATTAGGCTATAACACAAAACCTGTTTTATCTGGTTACCTCTACACAATTTGGAGTCGGGTGGGGATATCAAGTTACAACACAAAACCGGTTTTATCTGGTTACCTTTACGCAATCCAGAATCATTCATATAAAATATCATTTCTCCACACGTGCATGCATGACTTTTTTACATTATTATTTTTTTTATTCTTAATGGTAAGTGTTACTTTAGTTCTCATTTTGAAAGGTCTCATTTTAGTTCTATTATTAAAGGTCTCATTTCAAAATGAGAAATGGTTTGGATTTACACGACATTTCAGATTCATTTATGCCATTAGCATAAATACCAAAAAGAATTTAAAATATTGTACTAGTAGAGAAATGAATTATGATATTGCATGCAGTTTCCCCAGTGTGAATGTGCTGTACAGATGTTGAATTTTGTAATTGTTTCAGTATAAAGACTATAAATATGAAAAAACTCATAAATTACGTTTTTCACGATACATAAATGGTTCACTTACTTTCGTGCGACCTCCTATTCACAACCGAGCGCACGAAGGTTTCTTTGTGTGATTATAACTGCGTACACTATTTTCGAATAGTATTGCAGGATAGTGTTGCTAGATATGCAAAAGGTTCGTCATTTGTAGGTACAAAACATTCTCCAGTCACAGTCATGCAAATCAATTGCAATGGATGGGTTCACTTACTTTTTCACACAACTGTATATAACCCCTATCAGGATTCGAACTATCAGGATTCGAACCCGGGACCTCTGACTTGGAGTTGGGGCATTGACCATTGGAGTACGACAGAGTTAAAACTGATACAGCCTGACACATATTTCACACTTTCGCGTCCAGAGGTGTTTTACGTGTTAATTGGCCAGTTACCCAAAAGAAATTCGGAACACGAATGGTGTCAATGTGAACACCTTCAAAAGAAGACAAGACACCTGATTGAAGCAGAGCATTTTTTTAACCTAGTGAGTGGGCGACATGAATGTCACCCAGTGAAGAAAATTTGTCGCCCAGTAAATGAAATTATAGGGTACTGGGCGACAAGGAATTTTCAAAATTTGTAAAAATAGAATTGTCTTGGGAGTTGTCTTGGGAGCATTGTCTTGGAAGCCATATAAATACATATAATATATGCACATATGCCACAATTAGAACTGTTTATCCTAAATGTAAATATGAAATTTACATTGAATATTTATATATAGATAATGCTAGTGTTATTTCAGACCACATAGGGATGGTGGCTTGATTAGGGAACATCCGGATCCATAGTATCCTTAATCCAGGGGTGTGCTGGGACCGTTTGTTTGTTTTTAACAAATATTTAAGTCAGTAGAAATTTATTTATATCTAAATTTTTTTAAATTTGTTCAGGATTTTATAGAAAAATATAAGTAGTATCACAAGCAGTGGTCGTTTCAATATTTATTTATTTTTTGATGAAAAATTAGTTTATTTTTAGATAATTGTCATTAGTGAGTATAAAGAATATGTTAAATAATTTCTGCCAAATTATTACAAAATGCTGTTTGGAAAAGCTAAAATGCGTTGGCTTCCGGGGCTCTGCCCCGGACCCCGCTGGGGAAGCTACCGTTCACCCCAGACTCCCTAGCTTAATGACTCGCGCCATTGGCGCTCGCCGATTTACACCCTTATCTGTATCAGAACCGGTTGTTAAGAAATTGGTAGCACACCCCTGCTTTAACCCCCCCCCCCCACCACTTTCCGATCTGCCATTGTCACCCAGTGGGAAAAGCTTAAAAAATGCTCTGGACTGAAGACAATTCCAAATGAGCCGGGTGTGCCTGACTATGTGAAATATAGCTCCAGAAAACTATTCACACTTTCACCAAACCAATTCTAGAGATGGGACCCGAGTCTGACTTCTGTACCACACGGAAGTCAGGCTCGTGGTCCCACCTCCAGAATAATATATATATATATATATAATATATATATATATATATATATATATATATATATATACTAGGGGCACTCAATATATTTTGCCCCACCCTTTTTTCTTAGCTAAATAATAGGCCATGGGGCTGAAATGTCTTTTGGGCCTTAAGTTTGAACTTTCTGCGCTTCACATAACCGGATTTTTCCAGTTTGAACCTCTCCTCCTTGTATAAAACCGCTTTTAAACGCCCTTGTATAAAACCGATGGTTAACGCAGTTTCGAAAATGGCGTCTGATAGTGATGTGCGTCGTAAACAGAGAGCTGTTATCGAGTTCTTAACCGCAGAGAAGGAAACAGTTGGAAATATTCCCAAACATCAAATCGGCGCGTCACATACAAGGAGCTGGGAATTAGTGAACGAAGTGTGAATACGATAAGTCAGCAACGGGACACTCAAAAGTGTGTTCACGGTTTGTTCCTCGCCAACTGACTGAAGATCACAAAGCCCAAAGAAAAGAAATTGCTTCCGAGTCATTGGTTCGATACGAGACAGAAGGGGATGACTTCCTTTCACGAATTGTGACTGGGGATGAGACTTGGGTACACCACTTTCAACCTGAAACAAAACGCCAATCCATGGAGTGGCATCACGCAGACTCTCCACGCAAGAAAAAGTTCAAAATGGCTCCCTCTTTAGGAAGGGTTATGGCCACCATCTTCTGGGACATGAAAGGGGTGATTCTGGTGGACATTATGAAGAAAGGAAAAACAATCAACTCAGAGGCATATATTGCTACCCTCCAGAGACTCCAGAGACGTATAAAGCGAGTTCGACTGGAGAGAAAAATGGAAGACGTCTTCTTTAGCACGATAACGCAAAACCACACAACAGTTTGCAAACAAGAGAGGCCATCACAAAAATGCCCTTGACTGTGTTACCCCACCCTCCATACAGCCCAGATCTGACACCTTCAGACTTCCATTTGTTTGAGCCAATGAAGGATGCTATTCGTGGAAGAAAGTTTCAGAGTTACGATGAGGTTGTTGAGGAGGTTAAGAGGTGGCTCCAGCGGAACCCAGCGGACTTTTACCAGCAAGGAATAAAGTTCCTTGTTTCGAGGTGGAGGAAAGCCGTAGAAAAGGATGGAGACTATGTGGAAAAATAAAAACTTGTAAAAAAGGTATGTAACTACCTGTGTACAAAATTTCTGGAACTTACAAGGAAACTAGGAAAGATAAAAAAAAGGTGAGGCAAAATATATTGAGTGGCCCTCGTATATATATATATATATATATATATATATAATATATAATATATATATATATATATATGGTAATAATGTCAAAATAGAAAAATCCAAACTAATTATAATAAAATGGGGGTTTCCGGGGTATAACGTTAAGTTGTTTGGAAAATTTACTTCATCCCCCAAATATTCTTTCCCCCCATACTCTCCATACTACCATAAAAGACCTTGCAGAGCCAGAAACGAGCAAGAGGGAGAGAGAGAGAGAGAGAGAGAGAGCGAGAGAGAACAGATGATTCGTATTTATCTGAAAGATTGGGATAGAATTAATTTTGAGTATGTGAACCACTTGTACAATGTATCTATCTTAGTAATGGTGTTCCATCAGATTTATTATCAATCTATCTGTTCCACTATAAGAATAATCTCAAATTAATATTAACGAAATGGTATGATTACTCCTCCCCAAACCCTTCAATCGCGGTGGATATCGAACGATATAAAGGACTAAACAGGATTGGATCGTACCTGACGTCTGGGAAGACCGGACTGCCACATTTGTCACAATTAAAAGAGTGTTATAAATATCACGAGAACTCAGCATTTAAACTGATAACACTGGTCAACACTCATTTTATTGCCAATCATATTAGAGTGATTTTGGGGTAACTTTGTGGTGCTGATTCCGAATATGACATCGGTTTTGCTAGATTGGCTCTAATTTATGAGATAATTGGTACCCCATTGAAACACGTAAAAATGCAAAAAATTTAATGTTCAGGCGGAGCCTACTTACAAATCGCATTAAAATTGTCTCAAATGGCATTTTATTCGGTCTCACCATCTAGAATGTTCCGGTAGTTTCCCATATGCACGCGTTATGGTTACGTTTCCTATTAATTGAGGGTATTCATTATCTCAAGAACTAGAGCCAAATCGGAAAAACTAATTTCATTTTGGAATTCAGCAACCCCAAAATACCCTAAATTCGTACGAATTTCCTTGGCAACGAAAAAAAATGTTTTTTTGTTGACCTGTGTAATCAGACACCAAGACACCCACATCGAAATATTACACACACACACACACACACACACACACACACACACACACACACATATAATATATATATATATATATATATATATATTGTTATTCATGTATGAAATAGAGAACTCTTAAAATGAGCCAGAATTCCAAAAATTATCATCTCTCTCTATCTTTCTCGTCAAATTAAAGTAAAAATAGGAGTAATTTTAATTGCTAAATGTTCATTTTCAGCAAGTGAATTCGACCTTTAATAAAGGCGAGATAATGAACCTTTTCCTCAGCTGCATCTGGACACCTTTGTTGGTCCATTCCGTGATCATTTATGACCAGCTCTATTTCCTGAAAGGTATTAAAATGGATTCATAAATTTTAAATAAAAAACACACTGAAATGTCCAAGATTATTTGGTACATTATCGTTTATAAATATTATTATTAATGTTCTTAATCTAATAATTAATTAAAAAGCGATTTAACGTTTCTTTCAGCAAAAGATTACCGCTTCACCGGCAATTCTTATCTGCTTTTCTCGACTTCCTCTTCTCCGAATGAAAGGAGATGCGGCGTTCTTTGCTCATCATTCCTCAAAGGATGTTGGGGATTCAATTATGAAAGTAAGTAATAACAACAACAACAACAACAACACCTGGGGAAGTTGAAATATCCTTCGTAACATCTAAGGTCATGCGACAGAGGGGATTCGTAGCTCGAGACACTACCCAGCCAAAGGAGATCCAGATTGTCGCTTTACCCGCTCAAATCTTAAGTCCGGGAGTAGACTCGAACCCAAGATCTTCAGAGGAATAGCCCAGAGCTCTACTATTACGATACTCAATAGTAGATACGTAATTTTGAAGGTATATGTACTTCATATTTCTAAATGTAGAATGACCCCATTTGTTGAAAGAAAATTCACCGAATTTTATTGAAAATTTCTGATATTTTAGGTGGTTATACAAAATACAAAGATTTGTTCTTCAGAAAAATATAAAGATTCAAGTGGAGTAACTATAGAATAAATTATAGAATTAATATTTATACAATTAAACGAGGTTTCATAGGATTTAACAAAAATGTTTACAAAATATTTAATATTTAATGTTTAATATGGCGCTCAAAGATTTGATATAAACAAAATAATAACGCAAAGCGTAAAGTGTGTGATTACAACGAAATATATTTATTCTCTCAAAAGGGTTGTTGTTCACTACAAATTCAAACAATGAAAAAAAAAATAATACTATATATGAATAATATAATTCAGTTTTCAACAGCTTATAGGCTATAAGCCGCGATTATAATAGTATAATAAATCCATGGTAAATCCGACAATGGAAAATTTCTGTGGTGCCCCCCTTCCCTTGATGCCCTAAGCACGGGCTTATTTTGCTTAATGGTTAATCCGGCCCTGCACCCACCCCACCCCCTTGTTGCAAGGTGCCAACCCCCAGGGTACCAAAAAAGGGGGGGAAGGGGAACTCCCCTAGCAAGCTGGGGAGTCCACCTAACCTCTTTGCGAGAGAAGATGGGACGGCCTCACCCCCCAAAGGGGTATACCTAACTCTTAGGCTAAGAGAGAGAGAGGAGAGAGAGGAGAGAGAGGAAGAGACCATCCAGCGTCTGCGAGATGCAGAAGCTTAATGAGAGCTCAGGGTAGCATCACTTGGCTTAGAACCCGAAATCCGCCAGTTGGCTTCATCAGCCAGTTGACAGTTGGCGTAGAAGCCAGTGCCTCCAGGCATTATCGGCCAGTTGACAGTTGGCGTAGAAGCCAGTGCCTCCAGGCATTATCAACCAGTTGGCACAGTGTATATAGCCTTCGAACGAATTAAAAGCGCACACAAACGCACATACACTTCCCAACTATACGCCCAGAGATCCCCTATTATCACACACACACACACACACACACACACCACACACACACACCACACACACACACACACATGTATATATATATATATATATATATATAATTTAGGCCGGGTCGAAATTTTATATTGAAAAGGTACATATTGTGAGGGGTTTGAATGGAACACAGGAACCCACTCATAAATTATTTTGGCTGTTTAAAGCCTCCTACCCCTGGCACAATTTTCCTCTTTTTGACATATATTGAAGAATATTCCATTCAAGAGCGTAACTAGCTTTCAAAAGTTGGGGGGACAACTATAATGATGAAAAATCCTGTGATGAATTTTTGTGCTGCTATCCTGTAGGTAATGTATCAGGTCATCCCATAAGTAATGTTGTTTTTTAGATCGGAATTGGAAAGACAAAAAAAAAAACTAAAACTTTTTAATCTAGTATATATTTTCCATCGGAATCAATGACACTCTGCCAACGTCCTACAAGCTTTTCAATGCCATGTTTATAAAATTCAGGCGGTTTTGAGGCAAAAAACGTACAAAGACTGGTGTGCAGGTCATCTAAAGAAGTATACTGTTTCTCGTCAAGATAGTTTTGCAGACTCCTGAAGAGATGATAATCTGAAGGCGCAAGGTCTGGAGAATATGGAGGATGTGGAAGTTTTTCCCACCCAAGTTCCTCAATTTTTATAGAAGTGATCCGAGCGGTATGAGGACATGCGTTGTCGTGGTGAAACACGATTCCTTTCCGATTAACCAAAGAAGGTCTCTTTTCTTTTAGTGCAGTGTTCAATCGATCCAGTTGTTGACAGTAGACTTGAGCGGTGATTGTTTGGTTGTGTGGTAAGGTTTCAAAGTGTATTACACCACCTTTATCCCACCAAACACTAAGCAACACCTTCCGAGGGTGAAGATTTGGTTTTGGCTGTGGTGTCGCTGGTTCTCCGGCACAAACCCACTGTCGACGGCGCTTAACATTCTGGTACAGCATCCACTTTTCATCACCAGTCACTAAACGGTGCAAAAACGGATCTTGGAGTTCACGGGAATGAAGAGCTGTGCTAATGTTTACCACACCCTCAGATTGTCAACCGACAATTCATGTGGCACCCATTTTCCTAACTTAGGCACTTTCCCGAGTTGTTGTAAATGTCGATGGATGGTGGACGGGGATGAATTGAGTTTCTGGGCCAATTCTTCGACAGTTATTGAACAGTCTTCTTCAAGTGCGGCTAACAGCAGGTCATCATGAAACTCAGCAGGGCGTCCAGAGCGTGCTTCATGTGTCAAACAGCAATCACCATTCCTAAACTTTTGAAACCATCTTTGACATTTCCTCACATGCAGAATATCGTTGCCATAAACGTCCTGAATGTTTCGCGTTGCTTCAGTAGCACTATTCCCTTTTTTGAACTCGTAAAGCATTATATGCCTGATATGCTCTTCTGATACCGCCATGTTTATGAGGGGTTCACATAAAGCAAAACACACGTCTTCACTGGTCAAGGTTTGTAAAGTATGTAGCGAAACACGATAGATCTCCTCTTAGATATAACCTTCGGAAAATTTATGCTTAAACCGAGTAGGACTAGTTTAAACTTAATCTATCGTAAAAAACGACATTACTTATGGGATGACCTGATATTTGCGACTAAAATAATGCTCTTAAAATACGATGATTTAGAGAATGATCTATATTTATGATAGTAATAGGAAAATCAAAGAAGCATTTTCACAACTACCTTATGTATATGAAGTATATACTTAACATTAAAGGAAAACAATATATGCAATAATTAAAGTAAAAAATAACTAGATGTCTCATTAAAGTATCTATCACTGCAGTATTAGTACTGAATCAGTAATACTTTCCAGCATACTAATATGACTAATATAATTAAAGATTTACTCATCATAGATTATTTCAAGAACTAAATATTTTCCTTCACGTAAGCTAACTTAGATCAAAAGTTGGGGGAACAAAACCTATATTATCCCCTCAGTTCAAAAGTTGGGGGGGGAGACATGTCCCCCCGTCCCCCCCGTTAGTTACGCCCCTGATTCCATTTATACGAGACTTACTCTACATTCAGGTTTTTTGATGACATAAATCTTTATTAACGTATAATATTTTATTTAATAATGTACAGTATTAGGAAAATTAATTAAGTACAACAATATATTCAGAAGAAAAAATTAGAGGCATAATAAAATAAATGTGTTAAAATTCAATTCACTTTTTCATTGTTCCTTTTTATCACATGAAAAGGGAAGAAATTTTCAATGTCATTAAGAAATTTTAGTTCACGTTTCTTACTCATTCCATTTGGGTCTTCCATTTAAACTTGGCCAGTTTTCGCCTTGATTCTAATGAATTTAAGATAAACTTTTGACGGTTGTCATATCCTATTCTTTCCTGACATGCCTTTGTTACTAGGTTCACTGCCCTTTCCACACTTTGACTGTGGCATGGAAAAGAAGCTATCTCCAGTGGCTTACATCGAGCCTGTAGTAGCTCATCGTCGCTAAAATTGCTTAGCAGCGGTGGAGGAGTAATGATCTCTTTTTGCCAATCGATCATCTCGGTGCAGTCAGTAGATTGGAAATTGAGGGTTCGAGGGAAAGTAGGCGTTATTCTTTAATACTGGTTCTATGATTGATCTATGTTGTTCATCTAAATTTCGTATGCACCATCAGTTGCATTAGGATGAGCTTTTATCCAAAACCACCCTGGAGCATAGAACTGCATAATAATCTTGACTATATCTTGAAGGTTTTCATCGGGATTTGGCGTTGAGATATATAATCGAAGGACCCTGTTGGCGAGAGTTAGCCAGCGAGCATGGTGAAGGGTACCTGGGGATCGAGTGGACAGATCTTGAGAAGTGTCTCCAGTTTGCACTGCCAGACACACATCATAGAGATATCTTTGATCACTGCTTAAGCTCCTTCACAACATTTGCTGGAATTTCTTTAATGTTTCCCTTTACGCGAGAATATTTAACTACCTCCAATTTTGTTAAATCTGTTTTCAGTTTATTTCCAATTGAACCCACAAAAGCATTTGGACCTGTTGTTTTACCATCAATGGCTTTGTAGACGTGCATAAAAGGCAGCTCATTCAAATGCAAGAGACACACCAACCACTGCACTGGTCTGTTAAGATGAATTTCAACCAGTTTTATGGCTCCACCAATTTTTCCTGTATTTACAGGAGTACCATCACACAGTAAAGCTTTGATAGTATCTGTGCTGTTCGAGTCTGTAATAATAGTTATCAACTCTTCTGCTACGCAGCGAGCAGTGTTCTTCTTTTATCTTTCCACTTTCAGTTAATGTGTTATCTTTTCTTCCATCTTCAGATTTTCGGATTTACACCTAAAAGTATTTATTTCACCCCATGCGTT